>OY735226.1:46654079-46991579 GCA_963457665.1 Thysanoteuthis rhombus | reverse complement strand
GGAAGTCGTGGAGGAAGAAAGCAATCAACAAAGGAATAGCACATTGGCGAGAAATCTGGAGATCATTTTACACACAGTACCACACAACTTCCGAAAATTGTGTAAATATAAAACTTACAAACAAACACGATTATTGAATTATTTGCTGTTGTCAACAGCCTGCAGCGCAGAAACTAATGAAATATGAAAACTCCCCGTGGTTCAGTATCGAATCATGACGATGGTAAAACAATATACATAGTCAGCACATTTGTCCTCTGCTCTGTAACGCCCGTCTTTTTACATTATTGATTTCAACATTCCATCCTACGTGACTGGTATTGGAGAAACCCGGGAAATTCCAAACAGCTAAAGAGGAAAAAATGAACTTGTATTCTCGAATCTTCTAATGATTGCCGCCTTTCTCTTCTTTTTTCTCTGAGGACGGGAATATAAAATTTGTTTGATTCTGCTTTCATTTCATATTGGTGCTGACCAAAAATCTTTATTTCCTGCCTCGTGTTTTGTATATCTTTTTTTCCCGCTATCGTCGACTGCGTTGTTGGCCTATTTCCGCGCCTTCCTGTTTTGTCCTTTGAGGTGATGTCTTCGAAATGAATTATGTGTCTTCATCAACACAGAATCTGATAACGAACATTTTCGAATAACGTACTTGTTACCACCCCCTCTCTCTCTCTCTCTCTCTTTTTTTTTTTACTCCCTCTCAATCCATCTACCTCTATCTCTCGCCCTCTTTCTTCTCTTCTTTCTCTTTTGTCCTTCATCTTTTTCTTCCTTATTTGATTCTTTGTCGCCGACTTTGTAGTCGTCTGTTTCAATGAATCAGGGAAGCAGTTTTCTCTATGAAAAGCTCAACTATCGATTAATAACAACATGTGTTGAAACACCATCGGATGGTGCTGTGGATTTACAGACAAAACAACAGAAAAAGAAAGGGAAAGAGCACGGAAAATTGCAGACAACAATCGAAAAAAATCAGGAAAATATGACACACGAGAAACCTCACTAGAAAATTCTGACAAAATTTCTGAACAGCTGCTTCGCATACAACGAATGAGAAATATATTGTCCACAGGTTACTGGCCTTTGTTTGATCAAAATTAAGAGAAAAGAATATTTTCTATTACATGAAACGGGTTCATTCATAGGATTATGTCTGGGAAAATATCAGGTTTCGACGAGAACACAAAAAAATTGATATTACAAAGCAGTTGAAACCAAGAAAAGAAGTTCTTTTCAGACAATCACAAGATTTGATAAAATCGTCTTATACTACTACTGAAAAATTCACGGGACGCACAAAAACTCCATTGACAAATACTAAAGAAGGTGTGACCAAAAGAGACACTGAAAAAAAAAGGAAAGAAGTGAGAAAAGGGAGGAAGAAAGGAAGAAAAAAGAGTTTTGTTGTTTTTTTTAAATTTATGAATCAATTTGTTGACAATTTTCTCAAAAGAAACTTTTAGCATCAGAGTCGTTCTGTTAGTCATGAATAAAAAGTATCAGCGATTTCTTCCACAAAATTACTCCATTCAACTCAAAGAACCAAACCATGAAATAGTAAATATTTGACACGAATCAATTTTTGCACACCATTCAGAGTGTGTTATGAAATCAGTTATGGATTTCCTTCGACTTGGTTTTCCTTTAAAAAAATATCCAGTCATTATATGACATCAGTAAAGGCGTTTTTAGATTTTATTGTAATTCTTGTTAGAATCAGCCTCAACACAATTTGATCTCAGGATGTAAGTGTTGGGAAAAACTTTCAAGAACGAAGCAGTGGAAATTGTCCCGCAGAGTAAAATCAATGGACGCCTTCTCTACAGCTCAATAACTTTATTATCGTATACGTTTATATCGATTTAGTTCGGAAACTTTTTCAAATAATTCAACCACTTTGAGTCTCAGAAAGGGCAGCGCTTTGTTGCCGATTTCTATTTGATACTTTTGAGATATGAGTTATTTGTAAGACAACGTAGATATCATCTCATGTAGGAACACAATGATTCACGTGTACCGGAACTATATCAGGAAAACGTATATATAAGAAAATCCTTTTAGACACGCTTTAATATACCGATAGAAATAAAACAACCATTTCTTCAGAAGCTGCTCACAGATAGCACAATATTGACATGTAATCGTACGGACATACGAAGGCATATTGATGTGCTGTTAAGTAATTACAAAAATTAAATAATTCACGAAGGAAGAAAGTATAATTATTATATATGATTTGTTGTGAAATATAGCGTGTAATGGCCTAACGACGTGCAAAACAAACATTCATTTTTTAAAAGGTTGATGTTTATACGATTGTATCTTTCAACACGACATTAGGTATCAATATAAATATATATTTGCACTAATTACCAACATTCTAAAAAATCCACACATGCATTTACGTTTCCTCCTTAGATTATAAACGTGCTAATTGACACCTGGGTCTCCCAAAGATATGACAAATTTACTTACGTCTGTTTCCTTACATTTAGACACGTATAGAAATCGTTATATATCTACATACACTGGTATTTACACGAATAAATCAGTTCGAAACTCAACACTTACTTATGGCCAATAAACATCTACATTGATAGGCATTAACACACACGCACGCATACACGCATAGATTATCACATTTCAACACATATAAAAAATCAAGTCACTTCTTGTATACGTCAATTCCTGATATAAATATCTACCAACTCATATGCTTAAATAACTGGTGTAGATTTCTTTACGTTCTTTTGCATGCATATCATTAGAAATATATGCATGTAAAATATGAATTTAAGAGCATACATCCAAAGGTTTTTATAGACTTTATGGTATCTTTCCTAAGTCCATGTTATCATCAAATATTTACCCAGTGAATTGCACTTAATATCAGCTCCAAAAAGCTTCAATCTGTCTTCATCACGAGAATTACAAACAGGATTCTTTTCTCTAATAAAATAAGTCATACCAATAAATATGATTTTTCTGGCGGAAAACAAGTCTATTTTCACCAATGGCAACTATGTTGTTACAGAGGAGCCGTTAGTCGACGCTCCACAGTTCGACAATGTCTACATGACCAAACTTTGCGTCCTTGGGACAGTATTTTTCATTTCTGTGATTGGAAATACAAGTGTCATTGTCCAGATATTTCGCCTCCGAGGGTCTCGAACTACCATCCAAAGTCTGATCTTACATTTGGCCATAGCGGACTTGATGGTCAGTTTCTTTAACATTTTGATGGACATCATCTGGACAGCGACCGTCGAGTGGTTGGCCGGGGATGCTATGTGCAAAATTATGAAATGTCTTACTGTGTTTGGCTTGCATCTCTCCACTTATATTACTGTTGGAATTGCCTTGGACAGATGTTTTGCCATACTGTCACCGATGAGTCGAAGTAAAGGGCCATTTCGAGTCCGAATCATGATTACAACAGCATGGATATTGAGTGCTGTCCTCAGCACTCCACAGGTGAGTGTCATTGTTTTCTTTCATTGATTTTCATTCTCTACTCGGTAAGAAATACCTATTTGCATTGCCGGCGCTTGTTTAGCCCATTAGTATGAGGAACGGTACGTTGAAGCGCTTACCTCATAATTGTATATGTGTGTGTGCGCGCGCGCACAAGCAGACATATATTTCCACGTGTACTGAATTCAAAAGGGTTTTGTACGAATGCACTTTAACGACACATGATAGTCTGTGGTTCTCTACCCGTACAAATTCCCTTTCTTGGATGGTGGATTTTAAAATCTGATCTGGTTGGAAGACTTCATTCCATTTCAAAGTATGGGTAAATAAGCCTTGTGTGTTTTGTTTAAATTGGCACGTCCTTAATGGAATCGGCCGAATGTAACATATTTATAACATCTGGGCAGGAAATGAGAGGGGAGTAATAAAAAAAAATGGGATATTCCCGTTGCCATAGATATCACTGAATCATTGATGATTTTCTGCAGACTAGGTCGCTATTATGAATCTTCGGTACCGGGAAGGGGGTGAGGCTAAAAACCATTGCACTAGACAATAACTGCTCCAAAAATTCAGAAATTATGATATATGCTAGAGTTTTAGTATATATTGAATGTATATCACAGTCACATGTTAGAAAGACGCTCTTGAGAACGTCACCGATAATTTAATCTTATTAGAGTTAAGTAGTCTAGAGCCTTTTTATTTTTTTTAGCTTTCTTATTAATATCGGATCTTTCTATCAAGTTGGTGCCGATATATCATAGTCAGTATGAACACGGTACGGAAAAGAATTTTGCATTTGATGTTGCATTTCGCTCAGCACACACACGAACAGATAAATAGATAGAAAGAAAAATAAAAGATCGATAGATAGATAGATAGATAGATAGATTTATAGAAAGGGAGAAATATTGAGAGATAAATAGATTCAAAGAAAAATAGATGAATAGAAAATAGATGGATAGAAATATACTTCGATAGAAACATTGGAAACTATCCGTTAGAGTGATTAATTCTTCATTCTCAAAATATTTAGAGTTTCAAGTTGCTAGTTGCCTATATACGTATGTGAGTGCATATATAGTTATAAATGCCTTTTTTGGAATTAAACACCTGTTCATACATGGTGAATGTATCATTTGGACTAGATCTAGTAAATAGAATAGACAATTAGAGAAAATATGCAGGAATCGAACCTGTAACGGATACGTAACTGCTTTAGCGTAGCATTGCTCTCATCATTGGTAAAGTTGAGGTCCAACTGACTGTTTTAACTCCAAATTCTCACTTTGTCCATGCACTGTCTATATGTGGTCTATTCATTTCTTAACAACCGAGAATATGTTTCGAACAAAACTTATCACAGGTTGCTGATGATACGGGTATATATCCTTGAAATTGTTATATATATATATATATATATATATAAATCAAATCGGGAATGCAATATATTATAATATAATACAATATCCAATATATTGTGAGTTGACTTCATACGGTGCTCGACACAGTCAACATTAAGCTCATTTAGAGTGTAACTTTTTTGAAAATTAGATGTTGTGTTTCTTGTTTTATTTATTGGAGTTGCTTAACTCTTTGGTAATTATAAATCGTTAACTAAAAGAGCGTGGTATGAACATTTTCGTTATAAGTATATCGTTAATCTATCACAATTTTGTGGTATGTTTCCTATCTGAGAGTATTCAATTCTTGCTTATATCTGTTTCCCCGGAAAAGAGTTCTCTTTTATGTAACCTTGGTTGTTCATTTGATTTGGGGGGTTTAGTCTCTTTCCACAATGCTAAGATATTTAAATTGATAGGATTGTTTTTCAAGGTGGCTCTGTTAATGAGATGTCTATGTTATTTTTAGTATATCTATACGTGAGTTATAAAATTAGGTTTGTTAATAGAAATTTTCAGCGATGCCAGCATTTTAACGCTACTTCATTTTCTCGATAGATCTGTTTTTTGTTGTTTTGTTTCGGTTTTTTTTTGTTGTTTTGTTTCGTTTTTTTATTATTGTTTTGTTTCGTTTCTTTGTTGTTGTTTTGTTTCGTTTTTTTATGTTATTTTTTGTTGTATTGGCAAAAGTTGGGATTTTAAATTTTCGATCCAGGAAAAATCAACCTGGGGTTTAGATATTTTTTCCAAAGGGTGCGTGTCTCATGGTCCACCAAGGTGACACGAATACAAGCAGTAACAAAAGGTCGTAGGTTTGACAGAAGTATCCTTCCCCTGACGGATGCCCAAGCTGGTTATAGAGGTCTGCTGCTCCTTTAAGTTTGGGAATAATTGACTGAAATGACAAACATTTTGAAAAATTACTTTACATCTTAAAGCTATAAATTTGAAGCTATAAAGCTGTCTAGACTATATGTACACACACACATACACACACACACACATATATATATATATAGAGAGAGAGAGAGAGAGACAGACAGACAGACAGACAGAGACAGAGAGACAGAGAGAGAGACAGATTTTGATATAAAAAGGAAAATTCAGAATCTATTGACTATTCACTGTAAATTTGTGGATTTTGTTTTTTTCTCTCGGACACAACACTGAATTATGCAATGTTATTTTATATCCTGAATATTAAACCATACTTTCAGTTGAAAGTTGTGTTCTTGGAATCTAATCTTCTAATTTCAAATATAATAATACGTTGGGATTAATGTAAATAAATATCAGTAAATGATGTTTATCCCAAAACGACGTTAGGATATTATTACCCTGCCACTGATGATTATTTCCTTGGGGGTGAATACGATTACCATGACTACGACTGATTTTTCTTACCATTGATTTTAGGAATAGTTTCAAGTGTATCGTGTCTGAACAGCA
This sequence comes from Thysanoteuthis rhombus, assembly GCA_963457665.1. Classification (NCBI taxonomy): domain Eukaryota; kingdom Metazoa; phylum Mollusca; class Cephalopoda; order Oegopsida; family Thysanoteuthidae; genus Thysanoteuthis; species Thysanoteuthis major. Next base: position 46,985,247 of record OY735226.1, on the reverse strand, counting down.
ACGAAGCAATAACGAACCTTATAGGTAACCTTTTATGAACGATGAATTTATATGGCATTGGTTATTCATGATTAATAGAAATTTGACTAATATAAATCTTATGAAAGATCATGAAGATGAAATCCCATATAATAATGTTGGTATCGAATTCAAATTGCAAGAAGAGAATGGAAAAGTATTATGTCATGGAAAATGGTAGACATCTTGGAAGCCCAGACTTTCCCCTCTTTCTCTCTCTCTCTCTATCTCTCTCTCTTTCTCTCTCTCTCTCTCTTTATCTCTCCCTTTGTTTCTATTTTTCTCTCCCTTTCTCATGCGCACAAATATACTTGCATACCAAAATGTACGTATTCTTGAATTACTGTGTTGCATGCAACACACGAATGTGAGGTAATGTCAATGTACAGGAACAATAACGATAAAACAGTGATTGCTTCATACAATTAATAAGGCTTGGGTTTTTCTTTGTGATTCTTCTTTTTCTGACGACTGACATTTCGTGTTTTTAGATTAACAATTAGTCCTGAAGTACGATGTCTCTTTGGAAACAATCCAGCAGTTTTAAATATCTTGAGAACAAGTTGAACGGTCTTAATGTTACTTGGCGACCAATCTGAGAAAACACTAACCTGCGTCTGTGAACGGACACAAATTCAGTAGTGAGATGCCATTGGGTCATTTTATGTACTATGCGACCGTCACAGACACATTGGACAAATCTGCCCATTACCCACGTCCTCTCCACGGTTTATCGCCAAAACATCGAAAAACCCAGGTTGGTCAGTCTTAGTCTACTTAGAGCCCCAATTTGGCACTCGGTAACTTGTGGTTTTTCCAGAAATGATTCAAGGAGAACACAGCTAGGCAGCTAATGGCTATCCCATAAGAGGACTCTACAAACTGTTTCAAAAACCGGAAAGGGCGCTTATGTATGTTGTACAGTCCCACACGGAGTACTTTAAAGAAGGCCAAAGTGTGATAAAAAGTGTGGCTATTTGCTCCTCAATAATGAATAGCCGGATACTCTCCTTCGTGCTCTACTTCGTATACATGTTTAAAACGGTCGACAAAAGTATTGAAATCTCATACAATGTAGGGATAAATCGTCTCTTGATCGGAGTGTTTAGTAAATAGCGTCATTTGTCACTGTATAAGTAGTATTCTTTCAATTTTTTCATGGTAAACAGATTTGTGTTATGATTCATAAAGTTAGCTGAGAACAAGGTGAAACTACGATTAACTTTTTAATTTTTTTTAAGTTACACCTTTTTATGCTTTTATTTGTTTTTGTATGTTTTCAGGTTTGTTTTATTTTTTATTTTTTTTGCTGTTTTTTCTTCTGCTTTAGTTTCTTTTTCATTTGTTTCTATCTTCACTTCATGTTTTATTTCCAGCTGTGATGAAAGGCAAATTATTTGATATCTCCAAGAAATATCCTAAGTTGACTGCAAGATTCAAATATAGTTTCTATAATTCTGTTTGCAATCTCACGAAAGAAATCATTTAGTTTTGTTAGAATATACTAAAATACTATACCATCTTATGTAAGAAATTGTACAAGGATAAACAATCTTAAGAATAAGTTGGATAAATTTAGATTATCTAGAATAGAACATGAATTAATCAGGCTATTTTGGGAGTTATCAGCTGAGATAGGAATGAGAATTTTGGAAAAAATAAATGTCCGTTAAATGCTTCTCCATACTGATAAGCTTGTAATTAGTAACTGTCAAACAAGACTGTCACCAAAACGATCAATAAAGATTTCTTCGGTTCCCAGTCGGTCCGGTTGACTGGCTGGCTGGTTATGTATATTTCACATGTACAGATTGCATCAATAGAGCTACAGGGCTAAATATCTACACATTTTCTCCTCATTATGTTTTCTCTTTGATTCTCCTTCTAAATGAGTTTTTACTGTTGAAGGTTAAATTGTTATATAGTGTTATGCTATACTGAACCCTTTGTTTAAGACGTTTTTCGTAAATCCAGATTTTATGTGATCACTTCTCAATAATAGTCGAGACAAGTAACTAATTTGTTGGTACATCGCTTTTTCTAATTTCTTAATTGATCACCCCCAATACGGCATGCTAGCGAAAGAGGTTGGTAACGTAATGGTGTCTGTTGAGTAACTGACCAGACATGTTTTTATAAGGCTTCAAAATCTTATAACTTGAATTCATGTGTTTATTAATATTGAATACGTATTTCTAAGGTAAATTGTTTACAAAGATGCCCGTACAGGCTTTTTATTTTATCATAAAGAAAATGATGCTAATAGAATTTTATGAAAAGGGTTCTATGCAAAGTTGATTCTGCTTCAAGAAATATAAAAGGTTTATTTCTGCAAGCGTATCGACTAAAGCTAATTTCCACTTAGTCTTACCAGTAACAGAGGAACAAATATTATATATATTGTTCTTGCAGTCACCACTAATGGATGAAGACCCGATGCTTAGCTTTCTTTTCAATTGGGATGATAATTAAATCCATGAATTGTTTTGTTTTTATGTTGAATTAGTGTAAACGAAGCCCGTAGAAGACATGGAGATATTTCGGAACACTGCTAATTGCATTGGAACCCTAGGGGTGTATTGCACAAGTTTCGCGGAGTCACTTTAGAATTACTTAATGAATGCGTTATGAAGTATCAAAAGTTGAGCAATCTGAAGATATTTGGAATCGCAAAGTTACCTAGATCATCCCCAATCGATCGAGGCAGTTTGAGTTAACTTTGCACAACCGCCCTTGGTGAAGGTATGAATCAGTCTCTTCTCCACCAGCCGTGGGTAAAAAAAAAAAACAGGACAGATTGGCCTCTCTAGCCTTAGGAAGATGATATCCTAGATCAAGACGTTAATCTACAGCAGTAAACGGCAAAGATCTTGAGTCTCAGACCCACGTCCAGCTTACTATAAGGAACCCTGGTTATATAAGTACTTCAGTTGGACAGAATAGCACAAAGGAGAGCACCAGTTATAATTATCATATGCTCCCTTCCTCTTGGTGGTCACCTATAGGGCTAAAACGTAGAACCAAACCAAAAGATTGACTCTCAAACTGACAACCATGCAATGTGCATTGGATAGAATCATGGTAAACATCACTTGTAGAAATCATTACGCAGCACCGTACATTAGAGACAACCAGGCGCCAGAAATACCATAGAATCTATTTTAAAATTCCAAAGGTCGATAGGTCATGTTGCAAAATTGTCAGAAAAACGCTCGACATTACGACTCACAACGTCGAGATCATATTCAAAACTGTTGCCGGCAAAAACAAGACGGCGTGATGAAGTAGACAAGTTCAGAAAGTTATGATGATGATGACGATGATGATATTGAATATATATATATATATATATATATATATATATATATATATATATATATATATATATATATATATATATATATATATATATAATGTGTACTGTATAGAGTGAGACGGACTCGGGGGTATGGTGTTCAGAGGTAAGGTTCAATAATCCGTAGATGTAAATTGTCCAGACATGTTTCGGGATTCTTCCCATCTTCTGTGCTGTGTGCTGTGTGAGTGTGTGCTAAAAGTTCCTATGTGGAACCAGAGTCCACTATCAGGAGCTATGCATTGTGGTTAAATATATATATATATATATATATATATATATATATATATATATATATATATATATATATATGTCGAGATTGACATGAAGATTAATGATCTTCATGAATTTTTATAGCAAGGGTAATGGGAGGGATGTTATGGCATTACTTATTAATGAGTAGAAGAACAAGATGTGTTTGCAAGCAAACTTCGATTAAGATAGAAAAATGATAGAAGGAGCAAATATATTCGTGATGTATTTTGTTTGATATTCAAAAATGATAACGAGTTTCGCTCGTTTTCACCAACCAGAAAATAAATTGATGACAGAATTGACTTCGATATACTTGCAGGAATATTGATAAGTAATCGAAAAAGGAAGTGTACCCCATCAAGTCGATTTGACCCCCAATTTCGTTTTCCCGACAGCTCCAACAGCCAAGTTGATGACAGACATATCACTGATTCCCTGTGAACTACATCAACGAGGACAATAGGGGAGCTCTGGCGACTTGACATCTCAATATCCCCATACGCTTCACCCATGCTTGCGCCCATTAGGGAAAGTTTCATTGTCCATAGAAAGAGAACGAAGATATTCGATTATTTTCTTGCTGTGAATTGCCCTTAAGCTGGCCACGTTTCTTTTCGTCACGTAATTGTCCGAGGTTTTTGGTCAAAATAGACCGAGAGTTGAGAAGCTCACGAAGTGGCGTCACTCACTACACAATCTGCTATTTTGCTTCCAGGGGGAGAGGGTTCGGAGACATGCTTTTCTCAGTGCCTGTTTCGTTTGAACTCAGCTCGCTCAATCCATTATCCGTGTCAACCAATCGCCATTTCTTATTTCCATAATGGAACCGGAATCGTTCTTTTATATCCAACGTGAGTTTCGTCGTCAAATCATTAGATTTATTTACTCCCTTAATTGGAGTAGAGGAACTGAAAACTTACAAAAGACTTGCAATGAAACAAACAAAGGCAATTTCATTCTATCCAACTTTTGTTGTCGGATCCCATCTTTCTTTGAATCCCTCCTCCAAAGAGATTGATATAGCTACAAGCGTATTAAGGTCAATCATCTCATCAAAATCATAGACTGGTGGGTGATTACAAGCAAATGAAAATCAAACCGATGAGAAAATACATCACGAAAATATTGACTAGATTTCCTCCTTCTGCCAAGCTTGATCGAAGTTTGCTCAGAAGTCGTTGATTGCGAACTTCTAGCTCATAATCATGGCTATAAAAATTCATGAAGATCATCAACCTGCTTGTCAATCTCGATATGAGCATTGCTTATACGTATGTTTATTCAATATCATCATCAGGCTTTTAGTGTCTGTCATTGGACATAGACCTTCCCCAAGAATCGCCAAACATGTCTATGAAGGAGCAAGCAATTTTCCCCTCAAAATCTGCCAACTAAAAGAAGTAGCTCTATACCAGAACGTTTGGCCGTTTGTAGAGAACAAACAAAATATTCCTGGTTATCAATATAGATACTGCCGTTAACAACTGAGTGTTTTCTTTTCCGGGTTATGCATGACGGACGATGTAGAATATCCATACATCGTATTTAAGAATCACCGTAGTCCATGTATGTACCGGGACTCATTATCAAATTGATAATCTAAAACACTATCAGAAATTATCATGAAAACATATCTTTTATCGAAAATAACAAGAAAAATATCGGGCATTGTTGGTCCAAAATGATAAACAAGACCCCCCAAAAACACTTTGCCCAGTAGTGTACTCATCCAACTCTTCATGGTTGTAGCCCCAAAAATGAAGCCAAGAGCGGCCAGAGATACACACACATACACAAAAACAATTGAGAGCGAAGAATCTGTTGCTCACCTGGCTGGTTGTAGGGCTACGGTAATTCGAAATTCCATTAATTATCCGACATCGTTTGGATCTCGGTGTCAGTTTAAGGAATGGCTTTAAATTGAAATTCGAACACTTTTGATTGACTAATTGCAGCAGCTTCTTCTGTGAGATTAATATTTCTACAAGCGTATTAAAGCCGATTATCTCACTACGTTCAAATGCTGGCAGGTAACTATGAGCAAACTAAATAATCAATTTTACGTCATAATCGAAGACAGGTTGTTTATATCCCATCATCGTCTCTCATTACAATAAGAAGCGACGATGGAGTATAAACATTCCGTTTACGATTCTGTCAGCGTTCAATTATTGTGTTGATTATTAATTCCTATACACACGTGTGAGTGTATATATCGAAATTAATTCTTTCTTCCTATGAGTATAACTAGTTTTATACGTATTTAGCGAAGGATGGTTCATGAATTACTGTATCATCATCATCAGTCTTTCAACGTCCGTCGTTGGACATAGACCTTCCCAAGAATTCGCCAGACTTCTCTATCATTGGCGTCGCGAAGCCAGTACTTTCTGAATTTGTCTAACTCGTCTGTCCATCTAATTTTCTGCCTGCCTCGGTTCCTTGTCATGAGTCGTGATGTCTACCGCTTGTCCACCATTCGTACAACATGGCCAGCCCACTGCCATTTGAGCTTTTTAATTGATTCTATGATGTCCCTGACTCTTGTGATTTCCCGGATGTACTATGCTGTCTTGTGGTCTCTCCATGTTAGGCCCAGCATAATTCTTTTGAGTGCATGTTGCATGGTTCTCAGTTTGCGGATCTGTCTCATGGTTAGGTTCCATGTTTCAGCTCCATAAATGACTATTGGGGGGATGCATTGGTTATACACCCTTCTTTTCAGGATTAATGGGATCTTCTTATTTTTGAAGGTTGAGCTTGTTCTACCAAAGTCTTGCCATCCCAAAATGATTTTTCGCTTGATTTCCTCGTCTTTTGAAGGTGTCATGGAGATCCATGGTCCAAGGCGGATGTAGTGATCTACTTTCTCCAGCTCTGTGTTATGTATACTCGTTAAAGATGGATACATGTATAGATATGAACATAATGATAGATTGATGGACAGATAGATAAAATGAGGACATAAATAGATAGATATATAGACATGAACATAATGATAGATATGAATATGATGACAGATGTAAATGAACATAAGGAGAAATATAAACATAATGATAGATACGAACATAATGTTAAACATGAACATTATGATAAATATGAATATAATGACAGATATATATATATATATATATAAATATAATGATACATATGAACATAATGATAGATATGATAGATATAATGATGCCATATATAGATAGATAAATAGATACATAGATATGAACATGACAGATATATATATATATATGAACATCATGACATTTATATACGAACATAATGATAGATAGATACATACATAAACAGATAGATAGATAGATAGATAGATAGATAGATAGATAGATAGATAGATAGATAGATATGAACATGACAGTATAATGATGACATAAACAGATACATGTATAGATAGACATGAACAATATTATTGATAGATATTAACATGGACAGATACATATGAACCTGACGATAGATATGAACATAAAGATGGCTGGATAAATAAATTGATTGATATAATAACGACATAGATAGATAGATAGATAGATAGATAGATAGATATGAACATAATGACGGATGGATGAATAGATATCAAAAGGGATGTAGTCTTGTTAACAATGTAGATTTCTTTATTTTGTCAAAGTATCCACAACTTTTATATACTATAAGGGATAGATAGCCTTTGTCAGTCCAGTAAGATCATCTCACGTATCAAGCTATGAAGTATTCAAAGAGTATTTTTTGACGATTGGACTTTTTCTGTTGTTTGCACAACGTTTTGGCCGATCCAATCTACGACTTTCTTCACGTTTACCATCCGAGTTTAAAGGTCATAATCATTTTTTGTCCATTGTTAGCGATGTTTATGATATCAGTCGGATAGTACACCTGAAGAAGGCCATGGAATGAATCGGTCGGAATGCCTTATTGAAAACACTAACAAGACGGAGTCCAATCGTAGGGAAAAAATTCTTTTCTGAAAACTATAAACCCACTTAGATATTTCACAGATTACATGTACGCTTCCTTTTGTTGTCTTCGGTTGTAATATGTCAATACTGTGTCGTCAGATGTCTCATAAGCTACGAAGAAATTCCAAAAGAGTGTTACTCGATATTGCATGACTTTCAAAGTTTGTGAAATAGCAATAGAAACTTAAGCTTTGTTTATATCGTGTGTTCTATATATCACATTACTTAATACCTTTCTCGGGAGATCTGATTAAGATCGAACCCACTTACTACAGCCAGCAGGATTAGCTTGCTTTAGTTATGGAAGAATCCAATAGGTCTACCGTACGGATATAAAAGCGCTAACTCTAATTGTTGCAATTCGTCTTGTCTTTTTGTTTTTCAAGTTGGATGGAGTCATTGTTCACGGTGAATATTTCGTTTTTATTCACGACATCATGTATTCTTACACAGTGAGCAGTCGAAAGAATCAATGGTTTGAAAATTTTTTTAAAAAGCAGATGTTTTCTCTCATTTGAGTGTCGTTTGAAAAGACGGTAAACCTTTGATAAAGACTTGTTGAAGATCATCAACATCAAAGCATCAGAGAGAGAGAGCTATGATGTATCATGCATCCTGATCTACGATCTGTGAAAAAGGCAAAAAGAGAATATATTATTTCCACAAGAACTGACTTCAGTGAATAACACTTTATGGACAATAATACTCGACACTTTGCTCGCCAGCAATGAAAGAAACTCTTATTCTGAATGAGATTTCATACTGACTGTGACAAGTCGGTTGTTTATCCCAGGAATAAAAGCAAAAAATCATATTTCGAAACTTTGTTAGAGACACCTAAGACTGATGTATGTCAAAAAGAAGTCTTGCAGTACATTTGGTGCAATGCAACTGGGATAAGCTGTTTGGCAGAGGGAACACTGTAGAGCTTCATTGCTAATAACTCAAACGTGGGATTCAGGCATTACGTAGAGGTTCAAGCCTTACTCCAAGGGAACGTGATAATAAAGAGCTACGTTCAGCGGAACACTCCCAGGAAGATATTGCCTTTCCACTGAGAATTTCCACCTCACCTCTCGCAAGATCCAGCACCGTCAGATATACGTCTATTCAAATCTTTTGAGCCTTTTATCGATGGCAAAAATCTATCCGAATAATAAACTCTCCATTGAAGACATAAGATTTTCTCACATTATGGTGATTGTATTTTCAGAAGCGTCCACACATCTCAATAAGATACTTTCCGGTCTCTTTGTCGGTCGGTTCAAATAATGTTAATCAGCAGGGAGGGGAAGGGAGAAAGGTGTGATGTCATCAATGTTGTAACTCCAATAAAGTTCCAATAATTTCTTATTTAAAAAAATCCAAAAGTTGGTGAAAAAAACGCCAAAAATGGTAATTTACAATTTTTATTGAAAATTATATACGCAGACTATTTCCATGTAGTAATATTTTACAAGTATGATAATCAAATTGACTAAATTGAGGATTAATTGTTCTTTTTCTTCCTACTCCCTACCTCCTGCTACTTCTGATCGTTGGTGCATCATTGAACTGACGGTTTTTGATTGTTTTTTTATCACCTCTGAAAGATATGATGGAATTTGAAATTATCAATGATTCTTTACTTTAAAAAATTCAATTCTTCTTTCTCTTACACCTGATACTATTATTATTGATCAAATCGTTGACAAAAGTTGAACTAATTAAAAATGAAATCGCACGTTCCTTTTTTTTCATTCTCGTCTCTTTCAATAGTGTGTTTGCAATAATTTGACCATTAGCAAATTGAATGCGTCAAGAAATATATAATCCAGATATTTTGTTCATCCGCCCGTGGGATTTTTCTGTTTACATCCAGATTTTTATTTCGAAGGAGACAAAAATAGAGGACAAGAGAACTAGGAATATTCCTGGGATTTAACTGCTGAAAAATAGGGTCAAATGTCTTGGAATTATTCTTTAAAAAGAGATTTCAAAGCAGATGTTGACCAACAGAATGATAGCTTATTTGTTATTTGAAAATCCTGCCTAGGGAATTCGATATTGCAAGTTAGGATAGTGTAGAAAAACCTACCTGAATCTGATTGAGTTTCACACTTTCCATTTATACGAACTATCAAATTTGGGGGCATACTGGTTTTCCTTTTTTTTAATTCTATCAAAGGGTAAGCAAAATTTAATTCACACCGTGAAATCAAGGCGAACATAGTTCATATCATTAGCCAGGTCATATTAATTTCTGGATAAGGCTTAATCGTGTGAGATCGGTGACATTGTGCCTGGCCATAATCCTGATGGGTTACCCCCTGGGAATATCATGTGCCATATGCAACGATAAGATCGTTCTGTGGTCGTTCTGGCCTAGGTTCTGTCACCAATTAACGAAGCGTCTTTTCACCTGGACCCGTTCTCAAGCACGATAATGTGTTCGCCTTAGGGGCCTCTATTCTCGTATTCGAATCGCAGTCATCATTATGAACATCATGTTTCCCTATTCCTTACCATTGATCTATGTTTGCAGATGAAAGCAATAACATAATCAAACTACAATATACAACAAACTGTGTTCTCAATGTTTCTACCCAAATGCATTATACTTTTCTTCATGTGGGTGATATACTAAACATACGGCAGTTGCTTAGCACTTTCTTGGAAGAGAGATTTTCGAAAATTAGGATGGTATTGAAAGTTATATCTTGATAAAACTAAAATATTCAAGCATCGAAAATTTAAAGTTTACTATTGAATTTCATGTCCTGAAAAAATTGTTGCTATAATATCGTTAAGTCTGAAGGGGTATCCTTTATAATGATATTAAATTGCAAATATTATTTCATTTAAAAGCTATATCATTATGTCTCAGGGAATACTCTTTCTCATGCCTTTACATGTGACTACCTTTTCCCTAGTTTCCAAATACATAGTAATAACTAATGTATATTTATATATGCCTATAAGCCTATATCCACCAGAAAAATGCCATAAAAGATTTACATATGTAAGAAAATAGATCAAAATACATATGAACAATCTCAAGATTATAAAAAGCATGCGTTTAAGTTGGTTTTTTTTACGAATGAATCTACATTGCAAAGCAAATGTACTTTCATTCAACCCGTTTTCAAAATGATACCAAAATTAGTTGAAAAAATTTAGGCATAGTTAGCTTACAACGTTTGCATGTCATCTCGATATAATGTAGAGGCCCCTTTTACCTATATCGTAAAATCACAGTCTTTGTATTTCATATGTCTTCCTTTGTTCCATTCAATAAGATATCGCATCACTTTCCAAAAATAAACATCGTAAATTATCATTCATACATTGAAACAGTAATTGGGATATTATTAAACGAGAGACCTTTTTAACACAAATTCATTTCTTAATCAGAAGGAAACAATACAGCTTCCAAAATCAAACTTTATTCACTCAATGTATTTGAAATTTCTGTAGAATTTACGCTGTTAGAAAACTAAAGATATGAGAAGCCATGCAAATAGAATATGTAGCCCAACTAATGGATGAAATCATTGTCCATTTATTTTTATATATTATCAGCATTTGAAAATGATTCTCCCACTCTACGAGAAAAAACTTTTCTCCTGATAAACATTACCGAAACATCACAAATAAATCCTTCTGTTGCAGCGAATTAGCCAAATTAATGATGATTGCTAGAAAAAGAAGAAAAAATCCTTCAAACTGTGGCTTCAACGTATCTTAAAGGAAATCAGGAGAGCGAAAGTAATCGACTTGAAAAACTTTGCAAAAAGTCTTCATTCAATCTTATTCATTCATTATTTCATTACGCTTTTTGGGCATCTCTAACTATGCACGACTATACATCAACTACAGAACAAATACAAAATTCATTGTAGATAGATACAAACGACATCTACAATTTAACTCAATTCACAGATCAGACTCTTTTGAAACTCTCATCAGACGGAATCCAAATATGTGCTTGCAAGCTTATGCTCTTTCTGTGATTTCCTAATTTATCTAAATTGTTTTTGAAAGTCACCAAACTATTTCCATTTTAACATGACTAAGTAACTTATAAATTTATAGACACTATGATGATCCCAAGGAGGTCTTAAAAACCTACAAACCTAATCACTCTGCAGTTATAAAAAAGCTCAGTAAACATTTTCTCTCATCGAAGGCATCTATCTATAAAATTAACAGTGGGACAATCTCCGTTTCTCCACTGATAACAATGGATTCTTCCACTTAAAATTAACGGTTCTCTAGATGAAATAGACTTCCTACCGACCATTTCAAACAATAGATTCTTCCACTTGAACGAGTTTAGGTTGATGTAATCAAACCTTAGATTGAATTGATTGGATGTAATTATTCATTTACAATATTACCAACGTTCGAATAGTAAACAAATGAGTCTTGTAATTAGGAAAAATCTCTTGAACTCCATAGACACACCAAAATGCTACACGGAAACACGGAATTAGCCTGGATCAGAAAAGGTTACTCGGCCGTTGGCCATTTCCATTAATTAAATCAACTAAAAGAGAAAGCATCAGAATTCGAAATGCCGCTTTCTGAACCATTTGTCGACTTCAGGAAAGCCTTAGACTACTCAAAGTCATCAATGCAATCATACAACTATGCGTAAAACCAGTACATGTCAGAGTTTTGCAACACATGGACAAAACAGTTCATGTATTAGGCTAGATAAAGACTATAACCCCTTTCATCTCTGAAAAAAGCATAAGACAAGGGGATGTAAGCTCACCAAAAATTACCTTAAGTAATCTCAGATTTGCTGACGACATCGTATTTCTTTTTTTTTTAACTCTTGTGATTTCGAAATATTGATGGTCAAATTGAATGAAGTGAACAACGAAAATTAATCTTTACATGAACTTCAGTAAAGTAAACATCATGTACAACAAACATGTTGAGGACAAAAACATAATCAAAATTGAGCTGAAGGAATTAGACCACTACATCTACCTAGGACAACGAATCTCCATGAAATCTTCGAAAGAAGAGGAAATCAAACGAAGGATCAAACTTTTTTGACTGAGCGAGCTCAACTTTCAACCAACGGATCCTAAAAAGAAGAGTATACAACCAATGCATCCTCCCGATATGGGGCTGAAACATGGAATTTGACCAAAACATTGACCAGGGTAGTGGATTAGAAAACTACTTTAACTTCATGGAAACACAAGCAAATATTTTCACCAAATGCAATACGACCTCCAATGTATGTATGAATATACGAGGCCTGTCATAAAAGTTACTGAACTTTTAGAGCAGCACTATAAGACGTTTTAGTGTGCGCTGACCAAGAAGTTATTTAACAGTGACATTAAACTTTTTGCATAAAAAATGCATCAAGCCACGTTAGGTTTTTTTGTTGAACTTCACGTGCTAGAGTGAACGTGTATCTAGTACGCTTGCATTTTTCCTAGAGTAGAATTATTTTAGGTTTTAGAACAGTGACATATTTGTGTGAAAAATTCTTTTTCTAATTAAGGAAACATTTTCGGAGTTTAGGGGAGGATAGTCGGACCTATTCGTGATACCACGAGTGGTACAAGCGTTTAATTTCGGGAAGAACATCAACTAAAGACTATGGCAAATCTGTTGTAGGTGCTGTGATTTGTGGAAATCGTCGCCAGACTGTCCGTAAAGTTTCCGAAGAGGTAGGAATCTGTGACAGTTCGTGCGTGATGATTTTAAAATAAAAGGTTATTTTGCACCATGTTGCTGCGTCTGTCGACAAATGAGATGCAACACGATGTATCGTCACTCATTATAGCACTTCAGAGACTTTGATTATTCATCAAACAAGCAATGACACATGTGGCTCAAAAATCAATCAACGGGTAAAGGGCACTGCTAAGTAAGACCTCAGTCAGAGCACACTGAAACGTTTTATCAGTGCTCTATTTTGAAAGTTCGGCTCCTTTGTGGACATACCTCGTATGTATTTGAACTGCATTGTTTCTCTGATGCAATGCCCGCATTTCTCATGTTGGTATCAACTCAAAGACTTCCGGTCAAATCTCCAATTAGCAGCACAGTCTGTAACCACAAGCAAGAGACTTACTTTTCAAACAAATTTAAACTCTAAAGATTTTCGGAACCCTACCTAAAATCCACCCAGTAATTATGTGATGATTATACAAAATTCGAAGAAAACATTTCTCAATCGAATTTTTCATTGTATATCTAAAGATTATTGACCAAACTATTTATGTTTTTTGTTTTTTGGCTTTTTTGTGAAGGTATATTCTCTCAAGCAAGGGACTTGCTCCTCAGAAAAATCCGAACTTTAAGGGTTTTCGAACCTGTACTTTATATCCGTCTAGAATATATTTATTCGTTATTCTAAAATCGAGGAGTAACTAGTTTTTTTTATGCTCAGTGAAACGGCGTTATTATTGATCGTTGATATGAATCAGTAATGTAGCTACTTGTATCTATTTAGTGCATGAATTTAAACAAAATATTGATATTTTAATTCTTAATAAGATATGGATCAACGTTTCATAAGTTATATCATCAGCACAATATACACCGCTAATTTGTAATTAATATTCGAAAGCTTTTTCGTCATTAGAAAACGACCAAATTAATTTTAGTAACGCAACGTCTTTATTCAAGCCTTTGATTAAGATAACATACTAACAATAACAAAGAGTAATTAAATCAGGTGTGCAATAAAAATCATCAGAAATTGTACAGATGTAGTTAATCAATAGAAAACTGACTTGTGACAAGTGTCTTTTGGCAGCATTCCTTTGTGGGGATGATCAATGCAAAAAAAATGAAAAAAGGTGATGAAAGAATTAGTTACTCCTCCCCAATTTTGTAGGATATTGAAAAAGTTTGATTCCCCAAAAGAACCATGATCATAAACTACAAGGGATGAATGTTTAGATTTTCATTCCTCTATCCCAATTGGTGCAGCCAGTACCTCATGATACATACACCCATAGCTAGCAAGCCAGATCACTTTATAGACTGAAGATACCTATATTGACGGTTTTGGTCAACGGTTTCTAACAAATAAAACGATTTTCGCAAGGACTGTTGACTCATTTATTCATTTCAACAATGAAAAGATTTTACCGGCTTCAGAGAATTTGTAATAGTTCATCGATAAAGGATTATAAGCTTATCAATCAAGGGTGTATAACCAATGCATCCTCCCAATAGTCACTTATGGAGCTGAAACATGGAACCTAACCAAGAGACAGACCCGTAAATTGAGAACTATGCAACGTGCACATGAAAGAATTATGCTGGGCTTAACATGAAGAGACCACGAGACGGCACAGTACATCCGAGAAAAGACAAGAGTTAGGGACATCATAGAATCCATTAAAAATCTCAAATGGTTGTGGGCTGGCCATGTTGCAAGAATGGCAGACAACCGATGGACATCACAACTCACGACATGGATCCCCCGAGATCACATGCGCAACCGAGGCTGGCAGAATATTAGATGGAGAGACAAGCTTGACAAGTTCAGGAAGTACTGGCTCCACGACGCCCATGATAGAGAAGTGTAGTGAATCCTGGGGAAGGTCTATGTCCAACGACGGACGCTAAAAGACTGATGATGATGATGATGATGATGATGATGATGATGATGATGATGATGATGATGATGATGATATTGAATCATGGAGGGATTACAGATCTATTCTCAGGTGAATGAATGAACTTTCTGCGTTGAATGTTTCTTCTAAACCTAAAATATGTTTTTAGAGGGGGTCCAATTTCAAATGTAACTTTATGTTATATTGGTTCCTAGTTAGTGCCCGCTTTTCTTTTGAAAATTCGACTGTTTTAATGATCTAACAAAAGGTGTGAAAGGTAACTTATTCGTTGATCAGCCATTCTTTCCAATATTTTAATTGAACACCCCAACATGGAATGCCGCCAAGAATTTTAGTCACCTGACTGTTTCTATTGAATGACTAACCGGACATGTTTATTTTTCTTTCAAGCTGAAAGAGCGTAAAAAGGAATAAGCATGCACTCATGTACATCCATACAAAAACTTGTATGTATATAGAAAGAGAGAGAAAGACAAACAAAAACTGTGTCAGACAGAGATAGAGAGAATATACGTTTACAACGAAACAGTTTAGTCAATAACCTTAAGATTCGCAATACGAAGTCTTAATGAAGAAATGTTTTCTTAGAATCTCGTGTAATCATCACATAAATACTGGGCGGATATCAGGTGTAGTTCCGAACATCCTTAGAGTTTAGATTTGTTTGAGAAGCAAGTCTTTTGCTTGTGGTTACAGTCTGTGCTGGTAATTAGAGATTTGGCCAGAAGACTTCAGGTTGATAGTTGCATAAGGAATGTTGTATGCAGATGAACCCCATCCCCGTGGAGGCAGAGGAGACGATGCATAATTGCACAAAATCCGAAGTATACAATTACATTTATATTGACTACAGGCTAAAGGATTAGAATATAAAAAAGCTAACAAGTTCCTTTAAGCAACACATGGGTGAAAGCTGGAAATTTCTAATTTCATTCGAAATTCCTCAGAATTTGACTTTGCTCGAGAAACAAGTCTGTGGCTTGTGGTTACAGTCTGAGCTGGTAATTGGAGATTTGATCAAAAGTCTTCAGGTTGAAACTTACACACATAATACTGTACGCGAGCATGAAGTAAAAAGGGGTGAAACGATTCAAATATCAGTAAATGACATCGTTGAACTAATGTACGTCTTCTTATGTCTGTGTTCGCCAATGGACATCCGACTGAAGGTGACAAAGAAGAATTGGATAGAAGCAGTTCCATCTAACTTATGTTACGATTTTAATCTGTATATCTGTGGAAATATATACAACTCTTTGAAGGCTATTGCTAATTATTGTGGATATGTGTAAAGGGCTCTATTTCAACATCTTAAAATTAGTAAGTATTTGTAGCTGAAAAAATCATGCAAATCATTTAACCATGCATTTACACTGATCAGATATGCAAATGTATTGTTAGATTTGTTTATCCATCGTTGAAAATCATCTCACATGTATTTTACAACTTTAATAATATAATTCTGCTAATTTTAAATCGTTTATATGGGTCAGTGACAGCTAACAGTCTAACATAATCATTGCCATCGAAAGTAACTGCTAATTTATGCAGAAACAGCTCTTAAATGATTAGACCATACAAATGATTCTCAAACGAGTAGACCATAGAGGTATGATATCAACAAAACTCTTTACAGCGAGTCTTGAGAGCATATATCGGGGATTTGACTTGAGAAACATGGGAGTAAACATAGACGGGAAATATTTAAACAATTTAATGAACTGTGTTATATATATATATATATACATTTATATTAGAAATTGCAGAAGATTGACCGAACGTGTTATGATCTAAAAAGGGAAAGGAAGAAAATAGGTTTAAAGATGAACAAACCAAAGACAAAATGCCCATGGGTAGAGTTCTTAAAAAGACCGTAAGAATAGACGATGAAGCCTTGGAAGAAGTTAAGGAATATATTAATCCAAATCAGGTGACAAAACCAGAGAAAGACTCCGGAAATGAAATAAAACGGTGCATGACTATAGGCAGGAAAGCATTTGGTATGGATAGAGTTCTCCAGGAAAACAAATTGCAAATAAGCTCAAAATGTAAAATATATAATCAATTTTTAATGCAAACCAAACATTGTAGCTGGCTCTTTTTTATTTATCGTTATCATGTGCTGTTGAACAATGGCTGAGGAGGAGCTAACTTGGTACTATTCTATCTGTGCTTATTTAAACCCTGAATTTAGGTAATCAGTTGGCCCAAAAGGCTTCTTTGTTGATTAAAGATGGTATTATTGGCGCTAGCAGGAGATATTGCGCAAGATATTTTAAGGACTATAGTTTGTAATTTAATATTTACATTCAAGGTAACAACAATATATCATTTTAAATTACCAAACACATAATACCCTAATCTTTAATGTCCCATAATCCCACTATTTCAATGTAATGTCTCTAGTTGATACCGGTGAAAAAATTCATGAAGATATTTGAATTTCTATGGAACGATTTCTCAAGATACAAAATAGTGATTGGGTTTCAGTTGGAGAATGCATGCTTTGGAATGGTGGGTAAGGGGTATTCTTATCTGCGAGATGTTTACCCTTGAGTGAAAAAAAAACACCAGTGTTAGGAACAGGAACACAAAAAGGCCAAATTGCTCTTTATATAGTTATATATTAACCAAGCATTAGTCAATATCAGTCAATAAATGCAGAGAGATCCGATGAGGATCGAACCCAATACTCATCGCCAGCAAATATATTGTCGATCATTGCTTGAAGATTGCATGCAGTAACCTTCTCTTTTTTTCGTATTATTTATCAACATGGGAGTTTTGTATGAGACCGTCGAAAGTGGGAGATCCAACGAAATTCAAACATTCTAATGAGGTTCAGTCGTTACTGGTCATCCGTTTAGGAAACTCATTGCTTACCGGACAGACGCGGATCCAATACTCCGTGTAGTCTGGATTAGAGGGATCAGGGTTCGCTCTGTGACCGAGTCAAGAGTTCCTATGACCTTGCAGCGATGATTGCTGAAGAGAGTAAAAAGGATCTTGTTGATAATTACTATACATAGCGTGTCGTAAACCATGATTTTTATATGATCTACGCGTTAAAAGACAAAGATATATTTGGATCCCAATCTTTTTATTTTTTTTGAATACTGATTTTCTTTACCGAGAAGAATGCATGTTTGAAATGGTGTGTTGAAAGTATTTTCTTCGGCAAAATTTTATCCTCCTTCTTCGATGAAAGAGTCCAGTGTTACGACCAGTAAATACTTGAACATGGATTTCAGTTGAAATTGCATCTTATATACGTTGATTATAGATATTTGCATTGCACTGTGCTTGAGGAATAGCCTTCTCTGCACATTGCATTTTATATACGTGGATAATAGTGATTTACATTGCAGTGAGATTGGAGAATAGCGTTCTGTTGACCATAAGCAGATTTTTATAATTGTTCAACAATAGCCATCGAAATGGCGAATGGTTTTCCCAATTTTTTATGCGTACATGTTTGTGTTAGTGAGTTTGATTATAAGTTTGTGAGTTCCAGTGATCCTGGTGAAATCTTTTGATTTAGAGCCTTGATTTTTTTCTGGGGACTTTTTAACTTTTTATCGGCGGCTTTATTAATAATATCTCGATTCTACAGAATTTAAATGTTTCTAGATATTTTTTACTCTATTTTAGTTGTTTTCCAGTGAAAAACGCCTATTATGTCATAAATAGAATTTATTCTGAGCATATTCATTTTTCGGTGGAATTTCTTTGTATGACTTCAAATTTCAACGCCACGGTCGTTCAATTATTGATTATGATGTTGAGTCTGTTTTTTCTATATTCTTATCCAATCTTCAAATTCAGCATTGTATCATGCAATCAAAACTTCAGTTACATAAATGATTTTTAAACTACGTCAGTTACGTCTCTCAATGCGGTACAAGACATCTTTGCATTGCTAATTATTATATGTATGTATACTGTATCCTCGCTTTTATCTGTGCTTGATATCATCCGGAACTTTCCATTCCAGGCATTCATCTTCCAAGAGCAGAAGAAGTTATTTCGACAAGGCATGTTCCATCAATGCCGGGACAGTTACACGGCAGCTTGGCAAAGTCAACTCTATTCAGCATCTTCAATGTTGCTACTCTTCGTTATCCCACTTATTATTATGGTGATTGCCTACGCCCTCATTCTCAAAACTATCGTCAAAACATCAAGACAGTTTCACGGTAAGTTAACAGATACACGTTACGTTTCAGTCATGCATTCTCTTTATCATTTGTAAATGTTTATTTCGGATCAAAAAAGGTGATAAAAACGTAGAAGATCTGCTTGAAATACTAACTATCATGTAATTTGTTTTTCATTTAAATTTTCTATCAGTTCGTTTAAAAGCAACTATAGTACTACGGATGATGATATGAATTATAATTTTTGTTAGACATGTTTTAATTCAGCTTGAACCTCTCAGAATGTTTTCCTACTAAGTTTTGTAAAGGTTTTTTTTTTTTTAGAGTTTATGACAAAACGAAATATAATGTCTTGGGTTCGATTGAATAGGTTTCATTTCTTCCGTAAATGATCTGAGCTACGATTTTGCATTAAAGGTGCAATGCCGATTTATTTCGAAATTCATAAAATAACACTGAGTATCTGGAACACCAAATGTCGGAAATTTCTGGCAGATTCTTCTAAAATGAATCAAAAGTTGAATGGTGAAGTCAGGTTGAGATTTTATTGATCACTGCCTAACGAACGGCGCAAGAAGTAACTCATTAATTGATGATGAATTTTTCAGGTTATTTGTTCAATCATCCAAACACAGTATGCTACCAGAAGACATTGGTCACGTGCTGATCTCTGCTGTGTCAAGAATCGGACATGTTTCTTTTAATTTTTTCGTGATGATAATCTTTTCCACATTGGAATACAATTCATGATGTTATAAAAGCATTCCCTCGAACAGTTTCCATCATAGAAATACATATTTGATTTTGAATTCAATCGGTTTCTTTCTTTAACGTCAAGTTTGGTACTTAGCGTTATAAGAATACGTTAACGTTCGGAATAAAAACGAAGTAATGGTAAATTTAGCATTGATAGTTATATGAAAATGCTATTTCCAAGAGAGAGAATCCGGGATAGACTTCATTTTTGCCTGAGCGTACAATACTTACCGCTCGTGCTTTTAAGTGTAAAATCTCCAATTTCTAAACCCGAATCTACACATGATGATCATTGAATGAGAATTAACACTCCATTGTGACTTGTGATAAACAAATAAAAACTTCAAAAGAAAGATCAGAATGATTTGACAATGATACAATGATTAAGTTTGGTTCCAGCCAATCATGTTAACTCATCAGGTTGGTGATCTATTTGTGTCGTCTGTTTCTCAAGAGTCAGAGATAGAAATCCAATAACAATTCAGACACGGCTTACACTCAGCCTCTGGCTTTTATAAAGCAACGTTGTAAAGCCAAACCGCTACTCCCAGTGTTTCCGTTCAAATGAAATATACCGTCAAAGCATCGCGTGTCTAGCCAAATAATTAGTACTGAGGATCTAATAGACCCACATTAACCAAAGGATCGTACAATTCGTTGTCTTTCTTTGGCAAATCAGTGTCGCCTTCTGTATAAGTATAATAGTGTGTTTATTTCGTTATTTACCTCATAGCATTCCTGACCGACTTCAAGTGAAAGGACCTTTCTTCTGAGTGAGCGCTTCCCAATTTGTGTCTTTGTGTTATGTATAGGAGTTATTGTATATGATTTATCAACATAGAAAAACTACTTATGTAGGATTGTACAAAGTAACAGTATTAACAGTTCGGGGTTAGGCTATTTTAGCGTCTATCTTACAGATTCCTGTTGTCATCTGCCCTGACCGGCCTTTGCACACGCTGATACCCAATACTAGGGATGCTCAACTTGAACAGGCATTGGCAGCTGTCGACATTCCTAACAGGCCCAAATAGGCAGTTTGTTCTTTTTTTTCTTTTTCTTTAAGAGAAAAAGACAGAAGGAAAGATTACAATTTCGTAATGTCCTCAAAATGAAGAGAAAACAAGAAGTTAAAAGTTGACGTGACATGCGTTGGAGCGCAGCTGAGGCATTGAGGGCACTTCCTACATCGACTCAAATATACAGGAAAGAAGAAGAGAATATATATATACAAAGGAAAATGACAAAAAAATCTTTCTTAAAACGCACCGTAAACCTTCTGTAAAATTACATTGAAATCCACAAAAAATTTTTTAGGGATATTTTAGGACAGATAGTAGCAGATGCAGTAATATGTAAAAAAGGCTAAGATATATCTCAATCTAAAACGAATGTCTGGATCCACCCCAAAGTATGATCACTTCCATTTTATCCCGTTGCCCTCATTACCACAAAGTTTTATTGATATTTCTTGGATATATTACGTGGGCAGCCAAGCTCCCCTTGGAATTAATTCAATTGTCTTTTCCTTTTACGTTGTCTGAGCCAACTGATATATTTACCATGTAATGACGGGATATCATTTCAAATACGAGCTTTTATATAATAATAATGCAATTTATAATCATTCTGTCGGATCATATATCCATTTTTCAATACGAATATATCACAGAATACAAATCAGGGATGTAATGTATCATGATATAATATAATGTAATATCTGATGTATGATATATGGCCGTGGAGAGACCCTCTAACAAATTCTGCACCGCAAATTTTGCATCTGTGGATTTTTTTTCCTTTTCCGTTTCTCCCTGTGCAAAATATCGTTTTATACACAATTACGATCATTGTCGCTTTACATCTAATAATAGATTTAAAGGCAAAAAAAATGAAATAAGTTAGTTTCTGCCAAGTTGAAGCCAAATATGAAAATAAATTGCGAAAAATATCAGCGTGTTCTTTCCAAATTAATGAGGCAACCACATGGCGAGTAGAAGATATATGATTGCTTCTTGAAGGAGAAAAGCCTCTGAGCCCTGATGGATTTTTTTGCTCGCATTACCAGCATTTTCGTAATCATGGCCCCGGCAGTCATCTAACGGAACAGAAATGTGCACCAGGAATTTATCAACTGGTTGAGTGATTTGAACACTTTTTCCATCGCCATTGACAAAAGTAAAAATATCGGTCCCTAAAGAAATATTCTTTGCTAATCGAAGGAACACAATGAAAAGTAACAGCTCATTGCGTTTGGCATGAGCTATCTGGTGTTGTCATCATCATCATCATTCTTTTAACGTCCGTCGTTGTACATAGACACTGTTCTCTATCATGGGCGTCGCAGAGCCAGTATTTTCTAAATGTGACTGGTTCGTCTCTCCATCTTGTATTCTGTCATCCTCGGTTTCGGATGTGATCTCTTGGGGTCCATGTTGTGAGTCGTGATGTCCATCGGTTGTCCGTCATTCTTGTAACATGGCCTGCCCATTTCCATTTAAGTTTTCTAATAGATTCTATGATGTCTGGGACTCCTGTTTCCTTCTTTAGTGTCGCATACACCATTAAAGAAAAATATTCAATTGATAAAAGTTCAGAAAGTACAGCATTCCGTAACTCATTGACACAAACGTAGATAAATTCATTTTGAGAGACATTTGATTAGGAATGCTCTTGTGGCCGTTCAGATTTTTTTTTAGCTTTCTTCTCCTGTTCTTTCAGTATAGCGTCATAGATTGAGAGGACAACGATGAGCCCTAATGAATATCAATAATGTGTATTTCCAAAATCCTCTAAATCATTGCAGATAGGCAGACTTTATTTTTTAGGGATTTGGACATCGAAAGCTTTTTATTAACTCGATGGTTAATAGAAGAACACTGTCTTTATGTGAAGACCTCTTTTCATCGTAAAGTCATGCGAGTTCCACGGGCTTTCTTGTTCATTTTGTTCTTGGAGGACTTCCACTGTTATCGATTTATAGAATAAAAGTCGACGAGGAAACAAAACATAGCCATCGAATTCTGACTATACGCGAAAAAGTTACGTGGTCTGCATTCATTATTATGTAAGGTCGTTCCAAATATAGAGCATGGTTTGTTCAAGGTTAGTATTTGGTGAATATGGAGAAGGCCTGGATTTAACAAACTTATGGAGGTTAGTTGTTGGTATTTATTCCGTCTTGAATGTGCCAATGCCACTGACTTTTAAAGTATAGCATGACTGATAATTCCTAAATCTCTGTCGGTATTTGGTCATTTGTGGATGTTGAAGCAATGGAAGAAGGACCTTCCTCAAGAACTGTTGTAGAATAGATTGCCAGATTGATTGTCAGAGAGATTGTAGAGCAGATTGTCGGATGGATTTTCCATTCCTGGTAAAGGCTGCGACAAATTCTATACCGGAAAGACGTTGAAACCTCTTAAGAAAAGAATATATGGACACAGCAGAGACAGGAGAAAATTGGATGAAAAAAACAAACACCCTGGTCGAACAGAGAAACACACGACCACAATTTCAACTTTCACGAAGCCAATCTCATGAAAGATATACATGACTTGTCGATACGCAGATGTATGGGAGCAACACTCATATCCCAATGCGATACGATATCACAAAGGTATGGGCAGTCCCAGATTGCAAGCCCTCAATGCATTGATTTTGAAAAGATATCACATAAAAAGAACTAATTACAGACCGTCCTTATTTCAGTCAAGCTTGACACTCGCCTACACTGATACAAACACCTCCTCTCCCGCTCCTAGAGAACAAGCCACATCAGAAGAAACCCCTTCTTCAATATCAGGCATATAAACAGCAAACATTATTTGCGCTGCTGCAAGTAACCATCGAAATGCATCGAAACACGACCACGTTATGATAACGATTTTCAAGATGTAGCACATCTTCTAATCGTCATTCTCATCAAAAAAAAAAGAATGTATTGAAATAGAAGAACCGATTGGAATGTTTTGTATTCTTAGCTTCCAACTACGAAAGTCATTACATAGGAGAGGGGTGAACAAGATGAGTTTATGTACTGATACATAGCAACTTCCCTAATATATTTCAATGACATTTTGTACATAGGCTTCTGAAATATAAATTGCGTTATATCAAATAGAAATTTATTTGAAATTATCTCCCATCGTTACACGATTAATATATCACTCAATTTAGACATCTCTCTCGGTTTGATTCCTACAATAGCCCCATTTTGTTAAAATGATTATTCTATTTATGTTGTCTAAGTTGAGTGATATATTGAGTGTTTAACGACGGGAAATCATTCAGAATATTCCTATTTAATAAAATGCAATTTATAATTCATTCTGTCGGACCAAATGAGTCCATTTTTTTTAATATATATTGGCTTTTATAGAGAGAGATACTATCAGGTAATCAGGCCGATCTGTTTGGTTGTATACATTTCATTAGTAAAAACGATGTTTTTTCTACAACTGAAAATACTTCACAAACTTAGGCCAACTCTGCTGATAATTGGCTACAATTTTGACAATACCCTATGAATCGAAAAATACTGACTCATCTAACTATTTTATCACGTTTTATATATCAATAATCCTTTGTCATCATGCAAAAATATTGATCTTTGGAATTGCTGTACCAATTAGAATGAACATTTGTTTTTTCTTGAGTACCTAGTTAGTAAAGATGTGTAACGTTTTCAAGAATTTGATGGTTTTAATTATTTCAAATATCGGGTATCTCGGAGTTAAGGTTCCAAATAATCAACTAATTGCTGCTTTCTCTTCTCATTCCAACTGTTTTCTTCCAGGAACCTCAATGATTTTGAGATTTTATTTCAATTGTTTTCCGAGCTGAATTTCAAATTATTCAAAGGAAACCAAAAAATTTTTAGAAAGGGAAACAATTAGCATCTGCTACAGAAGACTAAAAGAGAAATTAATTCAACTTTCCATGAAGATCGATCGTATTTTAAACTCACATTTCGAACTAGAAATTTTCTTCTCTTATATCTTCGTTTGGTCCTTTTTTTATGAGAAGATTTTGACGATAAATCCATTTTTCAATTAACATCATTGTATATTCCATTTTATCATATAGATTTCATAATATTTTTCAATTTTTTCTCACAATATATGAACTGACTCAATATTTTCAATGAATTAGTTTGTTTGTTTTATTTAATATTGGTAAATATATACTTTTCTTATCCTTTGTTTTATTTGTATGATCGTCTGTATTTCTCCTTCCCCGTTAAATCAGTTGTTTTTTTATTACAATTATTGTAGCATTACTTCTTTTTATTTTTCATATATTTTCTTTTCATTAATTATTCTATCAATTGTATTTTCTCTCTTCCTTGTTGCTGTTTTTGTCATCTTTCTCCATTTTCCTTTATTCTCAGTAGTCTTTCTCAATAATGACATTGGATTAAACAGTAATCGAATTTTAATTGTTTCCTTTTCATAAGCATGCTTAATTAAGGAAGAAAAGCGTGACAAGAATTTCGTTCGGTGCAATTAATTTGTGATTCTTCGGTGAAATCAATGTAGGAAACAACAAATACAAAATGAAAAGGAAGAAAAGTCACTAGAGGAATAACAACAGCACCGTCTGTATAGGCATGCGCATGCGTGGCCTTTAAAATGGCTGTTTGGTTAAAGAATGGGAACAGCTTGGATAAACAGTCGGACTGAATGAATAAATGGTGTCAGCTTCAAACAAGGCATGTGTCCCTTCCTCTTCCGGGATCCCAGCTAGGTTTTCTCGCCAAGGCGGGAGATTTGAACCTCGAGATATATAGACCAGTGACCAAGGAGTTACTATGAATAGTTATAGTTTAGGACAAGTCATAGAACCTACCCACGTGTCCCATATCTGTCGTAAATAGAGTTACCACTGATATGTGTATATATATGTGTATATATATATATATATATATATATATATATATATATATATATATATATATATATATATATATATATATGTGTGTGTGTGTGTGTATATATATATTGCCAATGACGGATCGCGGTTGCATGGGGCCCCTGACTGTTATTTAGACAGGCGCTCCCTTTCCAAAATGATTAGTAGTGTAGGTAAATAAAAGACTTCTATTGAATTTAATGTAATTATATTGGATATCAACCACAAAGTTTTCAATAATACGGAGTACGTTCACGAACTTTTCTCGTGGCAGAGTCATCAATCAGTTTACGCAAGAATCGAAGAAAAATATCCACGAATCTTCCTTTTCAGTAATGTGGCTGGGGCTTTACGATAAAATTAGTATTTGGATAGTTTTGTTGGTTTTTTTGCAAACACCCACAGCGAAAAAGTCCATGGAACCAGCTATTTTACACACAGACATTTTTTTAACTTATGTTTAATCAGGTATAACCTGTTGCCCCCATTCCCTGGAAATGTGACAGCTGACTACCGATGCAGGCGATTGCTCACGATCACAGCATCACAAGAAATTCGTAGCACAAAAAAAGTTCTGGAATGTTGCAACGAGATTTGGAGAGCATTCAATTAGAAATAGAAGATTAAAAAATGAGGGAAAGAGGAGACGTTTGTTTACAATTTCAATGGATAAATCAGAAACAGAATTGATATAAAGGTTTTCTCGAATGTTGGTTTGAGATTCAAAGATTCTCACTATAATCTTTTAGGACTCTCATATGTATGGAAAACAAAACCCGAACAACATAAATAGATATCTAGATTTTTTCCTATAAAAATGTCTTCGGTCAACAATAAATGTAGATCTATGCGATAAAATTTGTTTATTTTCTTTTTTTTTTTCAAATCAAATAATGCTTCAGAATTACCCCAAAAATATTGCCTTGATGCATTTTATGGATATGGATATTGATATTTATAGAAGAGATTTTATAAGGACCCCCTACCGCCGCTTAAAATTCTATATGTCTTTAGTCCGATTCACGTCTGAATTAATTATTATTTGGAACAATTGACTCGGATAAATTCAAGAAATTTTTAGTTCCCCAAGACATGAGTATATCTGTGATTGTATTTGTTAAGATATTCTCATCAAACAAACATTTCTTTTTTTGTAAAGATCAACATTTAGACGAAATTGAAGTTGAACAACGTTGAGCTTAGTGACTGCTTGATGATACCATGTTGAAGTGAGTGACGTCACCCTGGGCGCTTGATGTTTATAGGTCCTATTTACAAATCACAAGCTGAGTCAAGAAAAACATCTGATGTTGGAAGCCCGGGCCGATGACGTAGCCAGCGAAAGGACACTAGCTAGATAATATCTTCCACGGCAAGTTGCCAATGTTCTTCTTACTCACTGGAAAGATAATTCATTTCAGAATACATCCAGTGTGCATTTTATTATATATGATATATTTCCCCCCTGAATTGTAATTTAGAGAAAATATGTTACAATTCCATAATTCAAAATTCAAAGTTTTGCAAAATTACTGGGGGGGGGAGGGCTAGAGATTTTCATCAACTTTTGACAACGTATCGTGCCTTTAGCTGCCATAAACAGAGAAACTTGAATTTTAAAATGAACCCAGGTACTAAAATGGTCTCTTGTCTTAAATTTAATTTCTTAGATGAACTATAGAATAAAAAAGCATTTCAAAATGATCAAAAAAGTTTTACATAGAATTCAACCACAAAATTCAATTTAGAGTGTGTTGTATTGTCTTCCTTCATTATCTGTGAATTCAAAAAGTCAGATTATTTTAAAGAAAATTGACCCAATCATCTCTAGAATAATCAAGCTACTCAGAATACTTGAAAATTACAGATTTCTGAGTTCTGATTTTTCTGTACTGAACGAATCAGCTATGGTTTCCATCTTATAGATAATGTCGCTACCCGGTCGTACAAGAATAATTAAATCAATGTTACATTCTATCACCAGGCTAGACTTGATACTGTATTTAAAACTTCATTAGCAAAATATTGAAAATATAAGCCTTCGTTTTGTGGATCAAATATGCTAATTATGGAATTACTGAAATGTATTTGTAATCATAGAGTGTGTTGAAATGTATTCATGATTATGGTATGTATTGAAATTCTATCAATTGTCCAGATCAGTGAGATTTGTTCATCTTTTCATATAGACAAGAAATACGATGTGATGGTGACATCGTTGTCCAAAGTTATCAAGGAGCAACGTGATTAGGATAGTTCTTTGATAGCCAACTCAACACCACAACAAGATTATAGACGCCGTTATTATCCATGGAAATTGTCTTTAATCTCAATCGATTACGATCAGCATAAGCTAATTATCAATTACTTCGTGTAATGCAGTTTGCTGAGCCGTTTAATTCTTCCTAAGCGAATGACTGAAAACAGCGTTGGAGATTTTGTACGAATTTATATTCAGGCCATGCTTGGCGGGAATCAGTGATATCGGACCTAAGACACACGTGTAAACAGTAACACGCAGCGGGTTTTCAGGTGACACGTGATCTACTTCGAAACTAAACATTTTCAATTTCATTCTACTGTCCTGGTTTTAAAAGTATCTTTTGAAATTTCGACTAACCACAACGAAACCATTAATTCACTGAAGGTCTATAAATTCATTTGGAGAAATAAGAAGCTTATACCTGAGCCTTTATCAAAAACTAAAATACATATATACGTATAAGTAAGTGACATTCTAATAACAGGATTTTGTTGGACAATTCCAATATGAATGATGAAATCAATAATCATATACAACTAGACTGGATATACATATTCAAAACTGTGTATGTATATATACATATATATATATATATATATATATATATATATATATATATATATATATATATATATATATATATATGTATATATATATATATATATATATATATATATATATATATATATATATATACGTGTGTATGTGTGTCATCACCATCATCATCAGCCTTTTGGGGTATCCAAGATAACCCAGAGCCCTCTAACTCGGGCGTCACGGAGCAAGTACTTTCTGAACTTATCTTGTTCATCACGCTACTTTATATTTTGTCGGTTCAGTTTTGCGATCTCTAGGGATCCAAATTGTGATAGCAATGCTCAACGGGTATCTGACATTCTAGCAACATGACCAGTCAATTGTCATTTGAGTTTTTTTTATATATTATATTATATATATCAGACTCCTATTTTGCCTCTAAAGTACTGTGTTGACTCGTAATCTCAGCATGTGAGGTTGAGCATGATTTTCTTTTGAGCACGTCGTATGGTCATCAGTTTAAAGGACAGTCTTTTGATCAGGTTCTATGTTCTAGCAGAATTTCCTTATTTTTGAAGGTTGGATTTGCCCTTCCCAAATCTTGCCTTCCTAGTGTGGTTCTTCTCTTGAGGATTTCATGGAGATTCGTTGTCCTAGGTAGATGTAGTGGTTCACTTTCTCTAGTCCCGCGTTTTCGATTTTGATTATTGTTTTTGTTTCCAACATATTTGTTGTACATGACATCAGTTTCATATCGAGGCCTACTTTCTTCCTTTCTTCGTTCAGTCTGTTCAGCATCATTAGGGTTTATGAAGATTCTCAGCAAAAAGGACGATGTCGTCTGCAAGTCTTATCTTTAATACATGTGAGAGATAAACATGGACTCCGCGCACCAAAATTTGTGGTGCAATGAAACTAGAGGAAGGCTTCGAAATTTAAAATATTGGGGGAATGTAAAAAGGATAGAGAAGGGGGTTGTATTTATCATGACTATAATACTACACTGTACACCTATTTAGTATGCAGTTGTTATAACGTTGTAAGAAAACGTTGTGATGTTATAAAAAACCTTTATTTCTATCACAGTTGTTTTTTTCCTGCATCTCAATTTTTGATTTGACTAAAATATGCATACCGACAGATTTAGCTGCATAAAGTGAGGGGAAACTCTTTCCCTTTTTAAACGTCTGAAAGGAGATTAATTTTTTTTTTCCAATTTAGGGTCAAACTTACGGGAAACTTCTGTCTTGTTTTAAGGTTCAAGTGATAAGAAAATTTCTGTTTTAAGAGATCAAGTTTCTTTTCTTTCCAGGTTCGAAAGTGTAGGGGAACTTTTTTTCACTTTAGGGGATAATTTCGCTTTAAAATTTGTATTCTCTTTTTTTCTTTCTTGTGGGTAAGGGTGCGAAATATTGAAAGTTTTAACAATTTAAAACTTTTCTCTGATTTTCAATTGAAAAAGAAATTACATGTAAAGCAATGTTTACTCGTGTCAACAGAACAATGTCGGCAATCTAAACTCTTCTTTCAGTCCAGATTCACAATATTTGGTTCTCATGTAATGTAAATACATTCATTCAATTATTATTCCTAATTCAATTTTACGGCAGTGTATGGAATTGCAAGTATTCTGAACGCAATAGAGAATGCCAATAAAGAATGTCACGGGGATTGCCCAACCAAGTTATCACGTTAGTCAAATCTGGAACTATGTCGCTTCCAGTGGTATCAAAAAATGTCACTTCCTCATTTATGGACCAACTTAATGGATCTGGGCCTAATTTATAATGCAAATATCCGTCTTCTGTAAATAAGAATCAAAATCACCGCATATTGCTCTTTTTCTAAGGGAGATTAGGTTGAGTCAATTCTTTTCTGATGTGATCTTTTAAGATAAAGTTGATTAACTCTTGCTTTTCTCTGGTTTGGATGTATCATCACTAAAAGTTGACAAATAGTGGTATTGGCCGAGAGGAAGTTTCTCTGTGTACCATCTGGATTATTTTATTATACGATCATAAAAGCGGCTGTTGTGTAATGTTTCTTGTCTTTATACCCAACAAAAATACTTTAACTGGAAGGAATTGATTATTATGTATTCAATAGTTATAATCTCCCCGTAACATATAAGCTTCTCTTTTTCAAACATCATGTTTACTCTATAACAAGAAGATCAAAAATTGGAACCAAATAGAATTACGGGAAGTATATGTCTTCATCGTACCACAGTTTCGGTTTGATGCTGCCCGGTCATCAATGAATGACTGCAGGGAGTGTAACAGGTCTTCTGTAACCTTTGTATCTTTTGAACTGCTTCTTAGAAATATCCTGTATATAATACAATAAAGTAGATCCAAGCGTACAAGTGAGATTACGTTTGTGCTTTTTCCTGAACGAACCTTAATAATGAATAATTGTTTATCCACTAATAATTGATTAATGTCGCTTCGAAGTAATATCAACTTTTGCTTCTGAACAAAGAGATTAATGACATCGTTATCTCAATATTGGAATTCAGAAGTATCAAAATATTTTAAGCATAGCAACTTACAAGCTATCCTCTTCTCCTTAGAGCAAAGCCCTTGTTTTTTTTTTCATACATTGACTTACCTTCAGTGGCCAATTAATTCTTTATAAATTTTGAGTCAAATTCCGAATATTATATCTATATTTTTGCGACTATTTTCAAAGGAATTGCTACGCGCCGGGAAGAAACAATTTGCAATTCATAATAGTTCTGGCGAATACACTATACAAATGGACATCCTTCATTTATGAATATTATCCGGAAAATAAGGAAGCACTATACAACATTCATTGATGGACCCGCTGCTACCATATTAATTCGGTTTGAATATCAAGTTTCAACCGCTGCACTATTCTCGGCAAATCATCATTAGCGAATTTCACAGCCCGATAGACCGTCTTAAGAAGCTGAAACGATGAGAAGGACTTGAAATTACCATTACTTTGATCAGATTATGTGGATTATTTGGATGAAACTGGGATTAGCAGGATGTTGAAAATCCAGCCAAAAAGCGTTAGAACTCACCTAAGAATAAAATCAGATGAATGTTTTTTCACTGTTTTTTTTTTTCATAACAATTAGAGCGAGTTTGCCATTTCAAGTGAAGGCTTAGCGTATTCTTTGGCAAAAGTAAAATAACCTTTAAGCGTCCTTCAAATGAGCATACACCTTCCCCAAGATTCGCCTGATCTCTTTATCATGGGCGTCGTGGAGCAAATTATTTCTGAATTTGTCTAGCTCATGTAATCATACTTTCTGCCGGTCACAATTTTTTATATGATTTCTGGGGATCCATTTTGTGAGTCATGATGTTAATCGCCTGTCTTACATTTGCGCAACATGACCAGCCCATTGCCATTTGAGTTTGGATTGTATGATATTTCAGACTCCTGTTTTGTTTTTGTTTTTTTTGTTTTTTGTTTTTTCTATAATATACTGTGCTGCCTTGAGATCTCTCCATGTGAGGTTGAGCATGATTCTACCATGTGCACATTGTATGGTCCTCAGTTTGAGGGTCATTCTCTTGATCAGATTCCATATTTAAGTTCCATATGTGACTATTGGGAGGATGAATTGGTTGTATTTCTGGACTATTGAGGGTGTTTCTTGTTCTTGAAAGCCGACCTTGCTCTGACGAAAGTTTGCCATCATAGTGTGATTTTTCGCTTGATTTCTTCTTTTGGGAATTTCATGGAGATTCGTTGTCCCAGGTAAATCGATGGTTTACTTCCTTCAGCTCTGTGCTTCCGATTTTGATCGTTGTTTCTCTGTCTCCAATATGTTTGTTATACATGACAGTACTGATACTACCGGCACTAATCAGGATCCTGAAATAATGCCTCATTTCATGCCTGACTTGATGTGATATAGGAAAGCACATAAAAAAAGGCAGTCTTGTTTCAAAACTCTTTTTCATAATCTGTGTGCAAGTATCCATCCTTTGAAACTATTGAAATCTATTGATTCTCGATATGATTCTAAGCAGCATGCCTCCTGTTATTGAACCCTGATCAGCATTTTAATCTATTTCTTGATTTTTATATCTTTCCAGATACGCCAGTGTCTTCTACGTCTCTGTCGTGCAACAGCGTCAACCATGGCCAAATCCGCACTCATCTGTTCGAGCGAGCCCGCAAAAAATCTTCGCGAATGAGCGCCGTTATTGTCGCAGCTTTCATCCTCTGCTGGACACCCTATTACATCATCTTCATTGGATTCGCCTTTTTCCACTGGGAAAACAGTCGCACTGTCATCTACTTCTTCTGCTTGGGTACTTCCAACTGCATGCTCAACCCACTCATCTACGGAGCTTTTACCATTTATAAGGTGCATAGGCGAAGGTTAGTCGCTGGAAAAGGAGCAACGAACTGACCCCAGAACCCCTGAATTCATAAAACCCAAAGTATTGCATGTATATTTCGATGCGAGTAAACATGAGTGTGTGTATATGTGTGGATCAGTGTATGAATGCACGTGTATGTCAGTATGTGCGAGTTTATCTCTGTGTGTGTATCGAGATATAACTGTTTGTTTAAGAATTCGCATACTGGTTTGCATGTGTAAACAAACATGTGTTGCATGCATATTTGTGTGAGTAGACATGGTTGTGTATATGTGTGTATCAGTGTGCGTTGTATGTGTGCCAGTGTGTGTATGTGTGTGTGTCGATGTGTGTATGTGTATCGAAATATTATTGTCTTTCTGAGTATATGTATATATATTTTTATACAAACATGTGTATACAAACATATTGTTTTGCATGTATATGTGTATGTGAGTAAACATGTCTGTATGGAATTATAAATCAGTGTGTGCTCTATGTGCGTGTGCAAGTGTGTGTGTGTCGGTGTTTGTGTGTGGGTGTGTATCAACATATAATTGTTTCTCAGAGTATATGTATACCAGTTTACATGCATGCGCAAACATGTGTTGCGTATATATTTATATACGAGTAAATATGTATGTATATGTGTAAATAACTCTGTGTGTTGTGCATGTTTGCCAGCATGTCTGTATGTTTGTGTCAGTCTGAGTGTATC
This sequence comes from Thysanoteuthis rhombus, assembly GCA_963457665.1. NCBI lineage: Eukaryota > Metazoa > Mollusca > Cephalopoda > Oegopsida > Thysanoteuthidae > Thysanoteuthis > Thysanoteuthis major. The sequence goes on along the minus strand of OY735226.1, from coordinate 46,951,360 downwards.
AGTGTTTGTGTGTGTGCGTGTGTGTTTGTGTGTGTCAGTGTGTATATAAAAATATGATTGTTTGTCTAAGTATACGTATACCAGCTTGCACGTGTACACAAACATGTTGTGTCGCATGTACATTTTTTTTGTATGTGTGTATGTTGGTGTGTTTTTGTGTCATATATGTATACGTATATCAATTTGCATGTGTGCACAAACAATCCTTTGGTCGACGAAGCAGTGCTTCTCAGTATTCAAAGCAACGATTTTTGACTCGATTTGCGGCACAAGACCACTGGCTTGGGCTGACCTGTGTTTTCCCATTAGGTGTATGCAAAAGTTCTAGCGATCTTTCTGAGAACCAGAGACTAAATACACTTTAGAAATTTTACATACACCTAATGCTAAGTTTCCTTTTTGTAGCTATGCCACAGACACAAGTTCTGGTGACTTTTGACGAAAGACAGCTAGCTGCTGGTGTCCGGGCAAAAACACATCCCACTGATATTTCATGCATGAAATGTTTTGAACGTATTTGAATTTGAATATATTATTTGTATGTGTCAATGAGTTATTGAATCTCTTGATATGTTTATCTTTCTCTTTTCATTTTTTTTCTCGCTCGATATAGTAAATTAAAGCATGAATCAGGGTTAATTTATTTTATGTCAGTATATAGCTTATTATTATCTTGCTGCAAAACTATCAGTTCTACATATGAGCCGAAGACAAAATCATTGTACTTCAGAGGTTGGTCACAAAATGGAAAAAAACAAAGCTTCCCAAACCGTCTTCAAAATGATTTATCAGATGAACTTTCGACACAGTACCCTGAAGCATTTTAGATCTCTTTATTTTCCATTTTTGTATACATATATATTAGTATCCATGGCGTTGTTGTTGTTGTTTGTAGATCTCCACTGAAAGGTGTATCATTTCTTTTTTCTTATGAGCATACGCTTTTATTATCTGTGAGACGTAATTGCGTACACAAAAGAGGCTTTGTGCAAATGATTTTTCTGTGTTTACAGTTTACTGATGCTAGGAAATAGATATGAATCACATTGACATGAATTACGTTGATATAAGTATTTCGAGACATACAGTAATAGACTGTTTATAATTATTTATATAGATATTTACTTCCTTGATTGATACGAACGTGGTCTCAAAAATAGTTTGTAGGCATTAGTTTACTATCTGCCAGAGATATCTTGGGGATAGTAAGTAAATACCAAATATATCTATATGTATGTATATATATATATATATATATATATATATATATATATATATATATATATATATATATATATATATATATATATATATGTGTGTGTGTGTGTGTGATTTAAATTGCGTTATATTTTGGAGATACTTATTTGAGATTTTCTCCCGTCATTACAAGGTTAATGTATCACTCACCTTAGACAACGTAAATGGGGTCGCTGCCATCAATTGGGTAGCTGCTTCAACGTAGCAACGCTTTCACCATTTTTACATATATATATATATATATATATATATATATATATATATATATATATATATATATATATATAACTAAGGTACTTCGGTGTCATCATGAAATATTCTCGTTCATGTATGCGTGTGTGGCTGCTGCAGGAATCGAACCCGCCAACTACAGGATAGCTGCTTCGACGTAGTGATCATTTCAAATAAATTCTCATATAATACAACCCAATTATCAATTCACTCTGTCCTGCCAAATATGTCCATTTCTCGATGCATGACAGTCGTGTTGCCAAGAATAAACAAGATGAGAATTAGGTTTTAAAGTAATTATTTGGGCCTCTGCATTACCGATAGTTGTTCAGCTCAATGGTAAAAGTATTGCTACAGTGAAGCCACAACGCTGTTGGTAACGTGTTCGATCCCTGCAGCAGCCCTATTTTTAATGTTTATTCTATTTATATTGACTAAATTGAGTGATATATTAACAACGTAATTATGGGAAATCATTTCAAATAAGTTTCTATATGATATAATGCGATTTATAATTCGTTCTGTCGGACCAAATATGTCTATTTATTAATTCGTATATGTGTGTGTGCGTGCGTGTGCTTGCATATTCGAGCAACAAAATAATTAGGAACGTACAATGAATGAAATACAGATGTGTGCATATTGTATACATCCATGCTACCGTATATATTGATATCTTTTTTTGATATTGTCAATGTACTGACTTTGAATTTATTATTTATTCTATTGTTCTATGCCGATTTTTTCGAATATCAACGATAATTTAAAACAAAATATGTTTTTCAATGAATCATTTAAAATTCATGTTATTTTTTCGGATTGCATAGGAGAAAAAGATACATAGAATATCTTCGTATCTGACTAATAAAGGGAAATTATACAAGTTCAATGGTCACTATTTGTAAATTAACTAAGACTGGAGAGTTGTTCGTAAGTAAATATTAGAGAATCGTAGAAAATAACGTTGGTTGAAATGTCTAATATGATTGATCACGGAATTCAAAGGGCAGACAATTAAAGTAGATCATTTATCTTCATCCTGAAAAGACTGAAGAGTTCCAATGTCTCTATTCCACAGTTGTTTCCATTTTGTTCTCCTATAATATAACAAACTCATACCTAGCAGCACTTGGATTTCATAACATCATAATATATTTCCATACTATCGTGTTTCTTTAGCTGATGTAGAATTTTTAACCCCTTTTTAAGATCTGTTTATATTCATATTTAGAGGTTTAGCAGTTTTAAAATAACTGTTTTTGTTAGTGCCAAGCAAAAAAATTATAAACTAATTTTAAATGGAACAAAAGTAATCAAACCGTGTTCAGCGAAGAATTTTATATACATATAACATCATTCTTTATTCGAATACTAATTTATGTACCATTATTGTTTTTGATTTAATTATTTGAAAATTGTACGGCTGCTGATTCAAAATACTCTGAATAATTGCCTGTTGAGGAGTTGTATATAAAATTGAATCAAATTATAAATGCACCAATGAAAAACTGCAGTTTTGATTAAAGTAGAACACTTAAAAAACTGTTACAAATGTAAACTTGTGAAAAAGATTGTTCCATTATATTATTGCATTTAGGAAATGAGTCCTTTATAATTGTCAGTTGAACTATGCAATAAATTCTAGGTAAGCTTTACGTTTCAGTTATCGTAATGTGAATTTCCTTGCCAGTGGTTTCTGGTGTCTATAACTGCGGCTAAAGTGACAGCAAGTCTCCTAAAATATTTTGTACCCTTCTCGCTAGTCTTCCTTGCATCTCTAACACATTCAATCTGGGTTTTTTTAGGAACCTTAGGGCGGTTCCTACAGCTCCAATTATCATAGACATGCTCATTACCTACATATTTACTATTTCCACTGTCTTATCGGAAAGCCTTGATACATATCTTTTTCATCATACTCTGTTCAAAGCTAAGTGATTAATTCTCCTTAACCAGTTGTTAGAAACAGTTAACAAAAAATGTCATAGAAACTGTCAAATAAGGTTTCTTCGGCTTTTAAATTGGTCCAGCTGGCTTGGTATGTATGTGTATATTACGCAAACACACCGCACCAATAAAACTACAGAGCGTAAAATTTGAACATTCACTCCATATCATGTCTGGTGAACACTTTGCTCTTTTCGAAAATTATCAGTTTTCCGTGTGGGATTCAATTTGCAATTCGGTTTTTCTTTTTTGAAATTTTTGATGTAACATTTGTCGTCTTTGTTAAAGTTCGTAGCCTCCATGTTCCTCCTCTGATAGCTGGGTTGACGCAAACTATATCGCTAAACGGTTATCTTACTACCTCTTTCTCTTCTCATAAAGTGTATTGGCGTCATTTTCAGGGCGTAGGGCGTTATGTGTAAAATTCTCAATTCTTTTCTTACTCAGTTTAGGAAGGGTTCGGATTACCTTACCCAAAATACTGCCCATGAGTTTTTGTTTACCACTGTCAACGAAGGAGGTTGTGTCTGTCCGTCCGTCTGTTGGAAAGTATTGGATGAATGTCGATGGGATTTAGTGGAGGGATGGGCGATAGGGAGAGAGATAGTTTGTTAAATTTTGGGGTGGCTCCAGGATTTCTTTAGGGGGTGTATTGGGAGATATTTTCCCATTTTTTGTTGTTTTTGTTTTCAAATGAATTTATGTACATGCTCATATCTACGAGATATCCAAACGTTCTCCATGGATTTTGATGATATTTCTTGGTGCAGTGAATAATAGGCTGTGAAAGAAGTGATTCAATTTTTAAATGGGTCCATGCATGTTTATCTACCCCATGTCGTAGTTAGGTCAACATCACAAAATGTCGCGAAAATGTCGTGTCTATCTACATTTCATGTCTCTCTCCAAAAACCTTTGATGAATTCCAATCGCATTATGTTAAAGGGTGGGTAATAGGTTACGGAAGAAATTTCGGACGGATCCAAGCACAATTATCCCCTTTTTCTGATCACAATGGCGTTAGCAGAGTTATGCGCTCTTTGAGTGCTTTTTAGTTTGTTTTGTTTTGTTTTTTTACCATTTTCTCCTGTCCGAAAATCGTCCCCAGATTTATCCATTATATCTTTTCTTTAATTTTACTTGCATCAGATTCGTTCTTCTGTGTGTTGTCAACATTGCAATTTTCAAATCGTTCAACTCCATCTAAATGTTCTGGCCCAAAATGCAGAGTGTTTTATATTTCCAATCCTATGTGTATCCTTACTGAAGCATTGGGCATTTTACTTGTCATTGCTTATTTGTGGCTGACACAAGAGGAATGCATTAGACGATTTAATTGCAATAGGATTCAAATCCAAGGCTTTAATTAGGTTTAAACACTATTTAGACTTGACTGAAATGACACAATGCGAGATGAAATCAAAATAGATAGAATCATAAGAGTTGACATGCATGAGTAACGCCAAATCAGCGAGATTATCTGATTGGCGAAGATGTAACCTTTTTTTTGTAGACTGATAAAGGAATATCTTTTGCAATATACTGGGTTCATGCCTTGTTGATTCATAGCATCTATAACCTTGTTACAAAAATGAAACAAATATATTTGATTGAGAGTTTAGTTGATCAAAACAAGGATAAAAAAAACAACTATGTTTCACAATTAAAAGTTTATGTCAACCAAGTGAAATTAAACTTTTTTTTACAAAAAATTAGTAAATTCCGACGTATCGGCAATATTGCCGATCCGGCGTAACGCATGAATGTGTATGTATCGATATGTGAGTAATTTTCAACCCATTTGTTCGTTCGAGAATTGATTTTTTTTTTAAACGATAATTATCGGCGGGCAATCTAGATAAATTCTTAATTGACATTTGGGAAAACAATAATTTTAAACGTGCTGTTATCATCATACTTTGAAATTGCAATTTCCGTCATTATTCGATACTCGATAAGTTATTAAACGTTTTGCCACTAAAACTTTTTCTGGTTATTATTTCCTGTTGAAATAGTAATTGAGGCTGGAAAATCTTGAAATTCATCTCCAAGCAATGAATTGGGTTTTTTTCTAATCAGAGAAAAACATTTCTTTAGGCATAAACAATATAAACATTCGATAAGTAATTATATATTGAGAGATATTAATTACGTATAAATACAGACATCTGTGGATTCGGATCACTATTTTCACCCACAAGATTTATATATGCATACATATACATGTATGAGGGGGGAGAGAGACAGAGAGAAACGAACAGACAGACAGAGAGGCAGAAAGACAGAAACAATACTAACAAATATATGCTGAACTAAGCCTTGATTAGATGTGTACATAAATTAATATAATCTGAAGATAGATAGATAAATAGATAGATATTTTTGTGTCAGAGATTTTACCTTCTAGAAATTCTGTTAACTACACGGTTCTACTTTAGTTCTGTCAATGCCAGTCTTAATGGAAAACTTTTACTTTCGAACGGGGAAGTATGTGTGTTGTGATTTGCCTTATCATTCAGGATCTATTCCCTTGACTGTACCTCCCCATTTAATCAAAGGCTTGAGAATTTTAATGGTTCATATTTTTAACAACGAGACACTATCGACGGTTTCTTTTAGAGATGCGTACATTAAAAATCTTGTCTCAAATGTTACGTTGACTTAGGATATACGATGTGTTAAGTCACTGGGAAATTGGGAGTGTCAGCAACAGAGGCCAAAGGAGAAGGGAAAAGATTACTTTCCTATGAAAGGCAACGTGATATCACATTGGTGAATAGCAATGTCAGCAATTGTAAGGATGTCACTCTATATCCAGAATAAGTAGGTGTACAAGCGAGCGGAGAACCCGCTTCTCTTTATCTATTTCCTTCCTGGGGTCGTTCTCTGTGTCTTCACAAAGATCAGCTCGAACAGACTGTGAAGAACCCCAGCAACGGTTCGGAAACCAGGAAGGTGTGGGTTGCTGACCATCTTGATTGCAACAGAGCCGTATTAGGCACTGGCGACACAGAGCTGAAGATGACAATAGACAAAAATGAAAGAACCATCAAGAAGTAAAATACTCATAACTGGTCACCATTCAATATTTATGTGCGTGTGTGAGTGTATAGGCATTTTCTATTGACATACATTCCTCTGAAGAAAAAAATATATATATATGCACGTCTATATACATATGTAAATGTGCATAAGTACTCATAAGCGTGTATATTCTATCGGGCAAAAAACTCCCAATACATATCGTTGCATATGTACGCTTATTTGATACTGTGTTCTACATTTGGTATTTCCAACTGAATTCATCTTCATCGTTGCTCTTTGTGCTTTCTGATAGTGTTCATGATATCTCTTACCCCGGTTCGTTCTCCAATACAACGTGCTGCCCTGCAATTCCTCAGCGTGATATTAAGCATGATTGTGTGCACGTTGTATGGTTCTTGGTTTGAGAGCCATTTTGGAAGTAAGTTCAATATTTCAGCCTCGTAGGTGATTATGGAGAAGGTACATTTATCGTAGAGCCTTCTCTTCAAAACTAAAGGGATATTCTTGCTCTTGAAGGTTGATTTTTGTTCTATTAAAGGCTCACCAACCAAGACTGATTCTTGAGTATCAATAGAAATTCTCTCAAATGAACTGGAAATTTTAAAACGTAGAAACATGCAGGTCTGATGCTCTATTAGATGAAACATAAAATCTAAAACAAAATGTGAAATTTTTAAAACGTCTTCATTTCATTGGCAGTGAATGAATAGGCCTAACCATTTGCATGGGAAAAGCTGCTTTAAAAGATACGGAAAATCTATTGAAGATTAACGTTCATCGGTCAACATTCATTTTTCGTGATTCTATACAATGTAATATACTTCCCAAAATAATACGATACTTCCATTTGCAGACATCGACATTGACAGACATCGATAAATGTAGTACTAGCCACCAGGGACGAATATTTCTGTCGCTGTTTGAGTTTCGATCTTTCAAAGACTAGAAAAGCAGTTGGTATTACTAAGAAACTGAGGCGACCAACTAGCGTAACTGCAAAAGAAAAGTAAATGGCAGCCCATCACCGATCGATGTTCACGTCTGATCCCCTTACTTATAACGGGATTTGTAAATAAACAATGAATAATCGGCTTCTTTTATATCTCTGATCAGTGAACCTGATGTAATATAATTTCCTTTCATGGGGAAAAGTGAATCAACACAACAGACTTTATAAAAGTAGCAACACTCATGACACAAATATCACACACACACACACACACACACTTTTCCATGAATACACATGCACGCACCCTTATAGACTCTCTTGCATATACACACGCAATGGTGGGCAGAGCCTTTCAGAAGATTAAGGAAATATCTGTCCTAATCAGAAAACCACGAACCCTTTCCATATTCAATTATTTGTTAATCTGAAGTCAATACGTCCATGTTCAGACGTATATACACATACATATGTGTACATAGAAGTTTGTGTGTATATGCATTCTATGTTGAACCCAATACTCGAGTCGTTAAAATTCAAATCTAGTAGGGCAGTACCCCTTCCAAAGGTGCATGTGTGGAACGGCCAGACTTTATGGTGTGTGGAGCCCGTTTGTCGTACAAAACTACGCCATCGAATTATATCACTTATTTCTTTTAGTATTGCTAATTTAAATAGATTCATATCAAGATTTAAATCAATGTCTTTAGATAAAAGAGTATCTATAATCTGTAATGTTTTACTCATTTCAATTAGATTTCGAGAACCGCTGATCAAAACAACTTCAAAATGAATATACATGGCGAATGTCAATTCTGTAAATGACAAGTTGCATACGCACACACACACACACACACACGTGTACACATGTACACATATGCAGATCTCTTCAGTTATGATCGAATACAGCTATTTTCTAAAATTAGCAGGCATTATTTCTCGCCATTCTTATGAATCCGTCCCCATTTTGATTGATTTGTTATGAAGAACATTTCTCACAAAATTATTGATTCATCGGTCGATTATGATGAGATCTTAGTCAAGCGTAAATTCAGTCGAAATTCTTCGAGCTTCCCGAGCCCAAATATTTTACAATATACAGTCAAACCAATGTGGAAAATTGAGGTTAACACCACCGTAGATAAATACACACACACACACACACACACACACACATATATATATATATATATATATATATTGAGAGAGAAATGATGGAAAAATAGAATGAAGAGGGAAGAACGAGAGAGATAACGAAAGATACTTATATACATCCATAACAATCTGAGATAGAGCAACTCCCAATACTATCGAGTAACGTGAACTGAAATCACGTTGTAAATTGCTTCATAACGGTTATTTACAAATACTTTTTTGATTTTTTATTCTCAATATTTTCACGCCCAACTATTATTATTCTGTCGTGCATTTCTGTTCATAAAATAAACGTGTTATAAGTGGAGAACCATGTTAAAAATACATCGTCATACAATTTTATCCCATTTCATGTACATGTGTCAAAGTATTCAAGAGTAATTCCAGGCATAACTGCACTTGTTCATTCACAGAATGTTTGTTTCATTCACATGGCACTTGCTTTTATCTTTTTTTTTCAATTGCTTACAAGCAATTTCCAGGAGAGAAATCGTTTATTTTTACATTTTTCTAAACGTTTCAGGTTTTAGCTTGAATACAATAGCACTATATTATCCATTGTACGTTGTTTTCTAATTATTCTGAATATTAAACAGAGGAGCCATTTCCTCATACGGTGGAGGTTACGTTACTTCATTCCGACTTGAAATGAGAATTCAAATTATGCATCTAGGAAATTCGCTTCGAATCCATTATTCCATTATTGGAAACCTTTCAAACGTTGTCATCACTTCATTCGAGCCTTATATACAATTCATTTGAGATTTATCACGAATCAATCCATTCATTGATGGATGATGATACGGTAGAAATTTTCTCACTAAATCATCAACATAATTTCCACTCCAACAAGTCACAACAAATAAGTTTAGATTTTCAAAAAAAAAGTTTAATTATGTAGGTTTTTATATGATTTTTTGATATATATATATATATATATATATATATATCGAAACTCACTTCTAACGATCTATCGTCATCTTACGGTTACTGTATCTCTCACTGTACACGACGTAAATAGAATGAACAATTAAGAAAATGGAGCCGCTGAAGGAATCGAACTGTCTGGGTCTTTCCATTACCTGCGGCTGTTTAGTCCAATGGTAAGAGCATCGGTACGTTGAAACCGCTACCTTATCAGCCGTAGGTTCACTTCCTACGGATACAACACAATTTATAATCATCCTGTCGGGCCATATATACCAATTTCTTAATATTAATATTAATATTAATATATATATATATATATATATATATATATATATATATATATATATATATATATATATATAGTACCTGTATTTGAACACACAATCATTTCACTTCAAATCACTTCAGTTTGAGACTTAACACACGAATGATGCGCAAGAAGAAGGACCAATATTTTTAATCGATAAAACAAGGCATGCATTTAGTCATGTTTTGTGGTTCTGAATGCTTAACGCCTGGATTTTTTTTTCTTTAAATCGAATGAAATTGTTAAATTAAAAATAGCGAATTTGCTGTTTCTATCCTTCTAAAATCAAAATTGATCAAAGAGATTGGAAAAGTGAACTCATATCAAAACATGGGAGAATTGCCAAATTGGAAAATTGTTTTTGATATTCCACCACTTCCTTGCCAAGATCCGTAATGGTCTTTGAAATCCCAAGAAATAAATACATATGAGCAATACTTTTCAATAAATTGAAGAAAACGTACACACACGCATTCAAACACACACACACACACACACGCATATATATATATATATATAGAGAGAGAGAGAGAGAGACAGAGAGAGGCAGAGAGAAAGAGAGATAAATTAAATCATTAAATGTGTTTTGAGGGAATCCTACGTCAGTGAGTCCTGTTTCGAGAAATTGAATGATATGTAGTGTAAAATAATATCAATATACAATACACATAATATCCTATATAGAATGAAAAAAACTACCTATGAAATAAGGTATATAGTAAAACATAGCTCAAAGGGTGGTGGTCCTTGATCTATACTGCTGGGTTGCCATGTATATATAACTGTTTTGTTTTTAAAATCCCCGAGACGGTTACATGGTAAGCAACTGGTGATCCCAATAAAGGGAGAATTTTTACATTGTGTCATAATACCAAAGTATGTGTAAAACAGAAGGAAAGGGTGAATAAAATTACAAAAATTGCCCGGACGGATTTTCGGAAAAAGTGACTTAAGTGACACAAACAATTTTTAATGAAGTCTTTTTAATCTTTTGTGTTTAAAGCTGTAAAGCTTTCTAGACAATGTACATATACGTGTGTGTGTGCGTGTGTGTGTGCATGTGTGTATCATCATCATCATTATCAGTTTTTTATCGTCCGTTGTTGGACATAGACCTCAGGATTCGCCAGGCGTCTCTATCATATGTGTCGCAGGGCCAATATTTCCTGACCTTGTCTAGTCCGTCTCTCTGTTTTATATTCTGCCAACTTTGGTTATGCATGTGATCTCTAATGATCCATGTTGTGACGTCCAATTGGTTGTCTGCCATTCTTGCAACATGACCAGCCCATTGCCATTTGAGTTTTCTCATGGATTCTACGATGTCTCACTCCTGTTTTTCTTACCTGATTCTTTCATGTGCTTGTTGCATGCTTCTCACTTTGAGGGTCAATCTTTTGGTTAGGTTCCATGTTTCAGCTCCATAGGTGACTATTGGGAGGATACATTGATTGTAAACTCTTCTATCCCAATTGAAAGTCAGGCAGTGATATGGAATTTTGAACTGAAATTCCACTTACCACACATATACGTACTTTTCTATTCCTATTGAGGATGCCACTCTCAATTTTCTCATCCAAAATGATCAATGTTTCTCTCCTTTTTCTCCAATATCATCCATTCAAATTCTGATATCCGTAAACCCAACAGCCATTTCGATAAACTTCGATATTTCTTCCAACTTTCAACAGCCTTAAGCTTCCCTATTGAATATTTTCCATTATCAATTCTCGTTTTTTCTCGGTGATCAACTTTATATGTAACGAGATTTGCCGTTTCTCTTATTTTTTTTGTAGAGATTTCCAACAATTTCCAATCCACCTCTTATCATGGTGAGCTTATCTGCTATTTGTTTACGTTTAGCGCCTGCCTCATAGTTTTTCTGATGAATTTTCTTTTTTTAATTCAAACAATTTATATTCGTTTCCTCGAATTCCGTCCGGAAAGTTGGATTTCTTAATTTTTGCATGTGTTCGGTGCATTTTCATCATCATCATCATCAGTAGCAGCATCCTTTCAGCGTCTGACTTATCTATCATGGGCATCGTAGAGTCAGTATTTTCTGGATTTATCCAACTTGTCACACCATCTTACTTTCCGTCGGCCAAAATTTTGCATATGATTTCTGGGGATCCACGTTATGAGTCATGATATCCCGAAATTGTCTAACATTCTTGCAACATATCCAGCCCATTGCTATTTGAGGTTTCTAACTGTTTCTATGATAAATCAGACTCCTGTCTTTCTTCTAATATACTCTACTATCTTGTGATCTCTCCATGTGAGGCCGAGTATGATTTTTCTCATTTGCACGTTCCATGCATCTCAGTTTGAGGGTCAATCTTTTGATCAAGTTCCATGTCTCTGCTCCATATATGACTATCGGTAGGATGCATTGGTTGTATACACTTCCTTTTAGGACAAGTGGGATCTATGTGTTCTTAAAAGTTGAGCTGACTCTACCAAAAGCTTGCCAACATAGTGTGATTATTCGCATTATTTCTTATTTTTCTTCTTTTATTTTTTGATGAGTTCATGGAGACTCACTGTCCTAAGTACACGTAGTGATCTACTTTCTCCAGCTCTGCATTTCCGATTTTGGTCGTTGTTTTTGTCCCCCAACATATTGTTGTACATGACATCTGTTTTGCTGAATTTCCTGTGGAAACCAACTTTCTTGATTGTTTCATTTACTTGGCATTTTCCCGTGTGCTTTTTCAGTGTTTTCAATGTTCTATTTCCCTATTCTTATTCCCTTATTGAATCGTATCAAGCTATCAAAGATGGCGAAGGGAATTTCCTTTGTCATGTATTCGAAGGTCTGTGTGTCTGTTTATATATTTAGTTGTGTTTATGCTTGTACAACATTTTTGGTCATACCGTTTCGTCGATAGACTTGAAAATTGGCATCAGGACTGCACTTGATTCCTTTCAAAATTTTTTTAGGCTTTTTAAACCATTTTTGGATCTCATTTCGACGGGTTTATTCATTTTGATGTTTCTAGATGTGTGTGTTTTTTTCCAACTCTATTTCAGATGTTTTCCCTTGAGAAATGCTGGTGATGTCACGCAAAGGATTTGTTTTAACGATGGGATTTTTTTACATGACCTCAATTTTTTACGCTACGGTTATTCAATTATTGACTGTAATGACAGGTCTTTTTAGGTTTTTGTTGGTCTCCCATAGAGATATTTGTCATAAAGGATTGTATATCACACCAATGTAACCTAGGAGAATCTTTCAATTTGGAATTATCGTGGAATTGGATTGTACTCAGTGAATATTGTAATATCAACAGCAGCGGCTGTTATAGGTCCGCTGCTGGACAAAGGCCTTTTCCATATCCTTTCATGACGAGCGTGATTGCGTTTAACTTTACTATTTCGTCTCTCTGTTTTGTGTCTGGTCTTTTCCTACTCTGTTTACTGTCCCCCAGGCACCATCTGCTATACTATCTTCTCGCTATGTGCTCTGCTCATCTCCATTTTTATAGCGCAATTACTTCATCCTTATCTCTGTTCTCTCCCAGATCCATGTTAATCTGTTTTTATAGCAAGGGCGGTTAATACTGACATTACTCTTTCTATTGCTCTCTATCCTATTCTGAATGTGTCCTCTGTAAGTTTCCCAGGTTTCGCACCCACATACCATAGATGCTACCATGCAAGAATTTACGTTTTCAGCATATTGACAATTTGTTTTTCAATATGTCTCTATTTACACCCAATGCTGGCCCCCGATTGTCATGCGCCATCTTAATTCATATCTATGTCTCTCTGTTGCTTTATCGTCGGGCCTACATAAATATATTCCTCAACTTCTTCGGGGTCTTCTCCTTCTTTCCTTATGATCTTTCCAGAGTTTTATCATTGAACATTACTTTGTTTTGTTCATTTCCAACCTTATTTTTTGGTTTCACTATTTGTATCACTCAACGTCTTTTGTAGATTTGTACATATTCCCGATTACTTTTATAAAATTCTAATTCATACCTTCTCGTGCATTGAAGTTTTAACTGCCTGGAAGCTCTTTCATATTGTACGTCCGCCAAAATAGCCAGAATTTAACGGACTCTATTCAATCGTATTTTACACAGTCTTCAGCGTTTTGTATCTATTCATTCAAATTGTTCGACTCAAAGCCAAATGGAACTTAAAATTTCTTTAACTCATGACGTTGTTTAGAATTTCATAAAATGGAAAAAAAGTATTTCGATTCATGGCGAGTTTAGATATCGTAAAAATCTATCACAAAAAACGATGCAATCAAGAGACAAATGTTTTCAGTGACGACTTAAACCTGAACGGGCAAACAAGTACAATTGTTGTGGACGAATATTAATGAACAATACAAAAGAAGCCATCTTGCAAGTATGCAAAACAGAAAAAGCATGAAATGCCGAGATCTCAAAAAAAATTGTTGTTGCCAGACTCAAGTTCAATTCGGGGGATGATATTGACTTTATTTTCCCTATGTAACAATAACAACAGCAAAAAGAACAATCTTCACATAATTCAGTATAGTAAACTCTTATCTGTTTATCTGTCCTGTCATATTAAGCAAAACTGACAATGGAAATGAACTTTTTCCTCTCGTTGTTTGTGACTAAAAACTGGACACTCGATGAGCGTCTATCTCATTGACTGAGCCAAATTGACAAGTTTTTCATGGATTTGAGGTAAAGGTCCACCTCCCCAACCTATCCAAACTGACCATTAGATGTCAAGAGAAGACAGGTAGATGGTAAGATGGTGTCCAGGACAGTCCTCCTAAAAAATACTAAAGCAATAACCCAGGAAATAAACATTGGCCGATTTAATATCGACATCCAGAGTCAAGAACTTCGACCAAAGTGAGATATCGATCGATTTAATGTTGATACTTCCTACATCTGCAGCATATTATGTGGTGTCGAGATTGAAACAATGAATGCATGGAGAAAAAAAAAAGAAAACGAGAATAGCCTACAGTGATTGATTTATGAATGTCAGGCAGTGACCAAATTTTGGATTAGTTAACGTGATCTGGGAGTGAGTCGATAATTTATTGCTTTGCCTGCATCCTCAATAAACTAGAGAACGCGAATATGTCATCGATTGGAAGGCATGAATGGAAAAGATTATCTTTGAACGCTTCATTCGTCAGCTGCAAATGTCACATAATGAAGACAAGAAGAACACTGAACAAAAGAAATGAAAAGGTTCCCTTTTGGATCAGCTGAGAAATACAGAAAAGAAAAATGATTCCCTCTGAACCCTTCATTTTTGGATGCAATTGTGATAGTAGCTGGGAAGATAAGAGAAACCAAGAAATATACGCATTTAGCGCAGAGGAAGGGTAGAAAGACTAGAAAATGAATAACTAACCGAGACCACTTGACGTAGACAGATCAATTACATCTGCGAAGCCCCTGCGCGTCTCGTATCTTAGATTAGTATTTATTCCTGAAATCTAGTAGTAAACACATACAGAAAGTTAAGCAAGTTCATACATGTACGGTGTACGCTAAGGTATCTATGCCATCAAAGAAATTGAACCTCCCCCAAAATTCGACGTTTCTGATTCGTTTTGGATAAGTGATTTACATTGTTATTGTTTTGTTTTGGCGTTCTGCTGTTTCTGACTCGTTGTTAATCGATAAATTCAAATCGTCAAGCATAGTAACTGACGTCACCGGTGTTGGCAAAAAGTGACTTTTTGGAATGAGCCAAATCTCGATCCGAATCGAATCAGAAGCGCCAAAAATTTTCTATGATTTCGAATCCAAGCGAATAGAATGCTGAAGTTCTCATCGAACAGACAACGTGGAACGATTTTAGGAGCTATCAATCATCCGTTCTGCAACAACGAGCGATCAACAGCCAAAGAATTGATCAGACAAGGTAGTGATTGATTGATCAGGAAAACACTGCATAGTATTACAATGGCGATATTGCTGATCTTTATAGCACTGTTTGAAGAAAAGTCGATAATCAAGCGAATATCTTTCAAAGATTTGTTGGAGCTCACGACAAAGTTACAATAAGACCGAGTGCTGTTTGATGCCATTGTAATAATTGCACCAGATTAATATTCATCAGTAGTAGTAGTAGTAGTTGCAGTAGTAGTAGTAGTAACAGCTACTATCATTAGCTGATTTTATTCAACAGCATTCATGCTTCACTGGACAAAAGCCTTTCCCATTTCCTTCCATGACGAGCGTGATTACTCAGATCTCTGACGTATTTGTGCAAACTCCTCTTTCTCCATCTTGTCTCCGGTCTAAGCTTACAGTGGATGAGTTACCTCACTTAAAATCATATATATATATATATATATATATATATATATATATTTACTTATAAGGATTAATAAACCTTACCTCCAAATACCTCACTCCCGAGTCTGTCTCACTCTCTATACACATTATATATATATATATATATATATATATATATATATATATATACTAAGTTTTGAATAAATGTTATTTATTTAAAATTGAAATAATGTCTAATGTCAAATTTGCTTATCATTTTAAGTCCTTACTTAATGTTTAAAACCTATGTTCTAAAATTGAGGAGTCACCAGCCAACCCCCATTCTGAAGGGTGTCTGGTTCCCACAGTTTTGAAACTAAAGCATAAATATTTCGTTTTTTGTTGAATCGTAGAAGAATGATTTCTACGTTATTGGATAGTCATGATAGAACATTAGTGTCGTTTTCTTTTTCTCTAAGATTAAACTGAAGAGTCTTAGTACTATTTGGCCTAACTGACTTTGATTGAGCGTCCAGGCCTCAAGCCTATTTTGGCCTAAGCACATTTGGCAACTGTTTTGGCAAAAAGAAAGTGTTACTTGATTCATTATCATTCAAAGGTGAAATTTTAAAAAGCTTTAAAACTGTATATTTAACTTTTAATAAAACAATATTTCATGTTGTAAATAAAAAAAATCAAGTTTGAAATAATTAAACAACGGTCTTCATTTGAATTTCAGTTTGGTTAGAGTACATTAAACAGTCAACTGAATATTCAATAATCGTCCATGATTTATTTTTTTTAAATAATTATCCTTTGGTTTTTATTAACAATCAACTGCCTCTTTTACTTAAAAAGAAAAGATATGACTTTCAACAACTTTACATCGCATAATAACTTCACTATTGGCATTCAATTATTAGATATAATACATTTTCAGTTCAATTTCAACTTATATGAAATGAGACATGTTTACATTGGATTTATATTCATAAGAATTTTACTTCTATTTAGATGTATTCTATTTTGTGTGTGTGTTCTGCACATGCACAAAGAGGTTTTAAAACTCATGTGTTTCTACAGTTTCTTTGTACTGATAAGTATGGTCCTGAATCAAATATACACTTTGTAGCTTCTAATTCAGTCTTTTATCTATTCAACTTAGACTGTAGCTCTAAAAATGAAAATTGTGGTAGCTGGGTGTTGAATTTCACTCTCACTATCTTTTATAGATTTTTCCAAAATCAAACTCCTAACTGCCCGGATGAAAATAATCTTTTCCCTTAATCTTTCCTGGAAGCTGAACCCAAGAAACATGTGTGGGTATCACCCGATCAAAAAAATAGATTATTTAAAAGTTCTATGTCTTGAAGGAAAGTGAAATTTGAAAATAGCTATTTTTCTTTCTTTGCCTTATCACGTGTTTAGGACTATCTGGAATTCTTCCCAATCTTCGAAACGTTTTACTCCCGGTATCTCAAAGAATATCGTCGAAAGTCTTTGCACTTTTGGAATCTCGCCAGGGTTTGTCGCAAATCGACAACTCATGTAGATAAATCGTAATCCTCAAATATGAATAGATGACCCTTGCAGATACTCTGAGCATTTGTGTCAAATAAAAGAAATAACATTTATCATTTGATAACTATCGCTTAATGCGAATGGAAGCTCGACTGGTAGAGCTGGAGGAATAAATGGAAAAAAACAACAAAAAAACGATCAAATTTCGTAGAGACTGGTTTCTTCAGGTCAAACTCCTCTCTGAACTCAACTATTTCAGCCACTAATCCAAATTTTCATTATTTCATCAGAAGGGGGTGCAAAAAATTGATGACGTAGGAATCTTTCTCTCTCTCTCTCTCTCTCTCTCTCTCTCATTGACTGATGATACAGAACTGTCTCTCCCTCCTCCTTCTCTCTTTCTTTCTCTTTCCCTTCTTTCTCCCCTTCGTTGATTGATGACGTAGGAATCTTCTTTGTTTCTCTCTCTCTTTCTCTCTCTCCCTCCCCTCTTTCTTTCGTTGACTGATGATACAAGAATCTCTCTCCCTCCTCCTTCTCTCTTTCTTTCTCTTCCCCTTCTTTCTCCCTTTCGTTGATTGATGACGTAGGAATCTTCTTTCTTTCTCTCTCTCTTTCTCTCTCTCTCCCCTCTTTCTTTCGTTGACTGATGATTCAAGAATCTCTCTCCCTCTTCCTTCTCTATTTCTTTCTCTTTTCTTTCTTTCTCCCTTTTGTTGATTGATGACGTAGGAATCCCTCCTTTTTCTCTCTACCTCTCTTTCTCTCTCCTTCTGTCTCCATCAATCATTGTTTAGTCTAGACCGTTATTCTGAACTTGTTGCCCAAATCTGAACTTGTTGTCCAAATCTGATCTCGTCATTGTTATTAGGTTAGGGAAATAAAGTACCACTAAATCAGGAGGAGCTGGACAATAAACAGTTGTTTTCCTTTAAAAAAAAAAGATTTTAAATGTGATCAGAAAACAGAATTAGAGGATTCGATAATCAGACGGAGTATCATCAATAGTCTTTCTGCTCTTCTCTCCTCTCTGATTCTCTGTGTTATCTCAGTTCTATTACAAAGTCAATTTATTTTGATTTTTTTTTCTCTGAAGCATTTTCACTAATAGTATTTCATCCTTCACCATCATTACCATAGACCTTCCTCGAAGTTCGCCGTACCCTTCTATCGTGAACGTCTGGGAGCCAATACTCTCTGAACTTGTTTAGTCCGTTACGACATCGTATTTTTATTTCCACTGTTTCGTATATGATCTCCAGGGATCCATATTGTGAGTCGTGATGTCCAGCAGTTTTCTGGCACTATTGCTACGTGACCAACCCATTGCCATTTAGGTTTTTTAATGGATTCTATGGTGTCTCTGACCTCTGACTTTTCTCCAATATACCGTGCTGTTTGGTAATCCCTTCATATGATGCTGAGCGCGATTCTTTCATGTGCAAGTCGTATGGTTCTCATTTGAGGGTTAATGCGTTGACTAGTTTCCATACTTCAGCTCCGTAGGTGACTATGGGGGAATACATTGGTTATACAAATATTTTTTAGAAGTAACGGGATTTCTTGTCATTAAAGGTTGAGTTTGTTCTATTGAAAGCTTGTCAATCTTAAGTTATCTTCGCTTGATTTCTTCTTCTTTAGGGATTCATAGTGTCATATAATCTTTTTCATTGTTGCTTTTTATTGCAATACTTTTGATGAGTCTGAAAGGTTTAAGGCATTATCCCTAAAAAAAAAACGGACTCCCCGAAGTGTGAGATGTAAGTTCAAATCTTCTTCATTACCAACTTTGCACTGTTTTCTCTATTGATCGATGAGTTTATTGATCCCAAATGTTGTGATGAAAATCAATGTTCATAAGATGGAGTGAGAAAAATTAATACAAATAGATTTTTTCCATCCAAAAATTTGAAAATGAAGAGCTTGATTAGATATTTTAGCAAGTTTATGTTATGTGTGTGTTTTTGTTTGTGTACGTGTATACATATGTGGTTTGCAAGCATGCGTATGAGTAAGTGTTTAAAAATGCATACATACTCGCTGTCACAGTCTATAACTGAGCAACCGTAGCGTCAAATTAAAAAAAAAGCAATGTAAAAAAAATTTACCAAAGAATAGATATAGTTGGAATTAATCCTATTCATGACATCACCAACGTATCCACACTAAAATCGTCTTAAATTGAGTAAAAGAGCACCAAACAGATTTTTTAATCCGGATAATCTAGATATCATTAATAAACCCGTCAAAATAAAGATTAACAATGTCAAAAAAGCTTCTTTTTTTTTCATAAACGAAATTATTTTCAAAAAATCTGTGGAGTACTGTTGCCAATTTCAAGTCTGTTGAGACTCCGACTCAGTCAGGAGCGCTGTAACACACCAACATACGCACATATGAAATGAAGGATAGACACCTTTGCCACCTTTGGTTGCTACGGTTGTTCAGCTTATAGTAATTTCAACTACACAATTATACTGAAAAAAATTTTTTTTTCGATGGAAACTGCATTTTGCTCATCTTCAAAATTATCAGAATTAGAAAACGTCAATAAAAACTGTCGACATCGGTCTTTTCAGTTTTTAAGTTGGACTAGCTTAATGGTTGGCTATGTTTGCACCACTGTGCAGACTAAACCAATAGAGCTAGAGGCTTGAACATTTAAGCATTCATTCCTCATTATGTATTGAAAAATACGTTCTTCTCAATTTTTTAAAAATTTCTCATAAATGAGGGATTTAATTTGCAATGTAAGTTTATTCTAAATTGGTCTTTTAGTTTGTATCTGTCAGCATCCATGCTTGTTTTTGTTGTGTTTTTTTTATTCGGATTTTGCTGGTTGCCCTGCTCAACAAAGGGCGAGAGAAGTAACTTATTCATTAATCATCCTTTATTCATTATTTCCATTGATCACCCACAACGCAGCATGCTGACAAATCATGTTGATCATTTGACGGTTTCAATTGAGTTTCTGCTCTACTAATCATTTCCAATTTCTCGTGTGGGTTTTTTGAATGCAGTGTTAGATGTTTTACTCTTGTGAACTGTACTTTTTAAACAAGATATTCCCGATATCTATTGCTTTTTTTTTACTTCCCTTTTACTGAATCCGAAGTAAAAAATCTAATATTTATGAAAGAAACAAAAAATTATGAGATAACATTTAGATTCCATGATTCGAATATCTTTCTTTGTTTATGCCTATGTTTTATGTTTTCGATATATTCCTTGTTTTTGCGTGATACTGTCATTGTGTGTGGATGATGTCTACAAAGAAAATTACGCTATTTTCAGTGTCCTGTTCAATATCGAACAATTAATGATGGGATAAGATTGTCTGCCTGATTTGATAACCCCGCCTAGGTGAGTAAGAACCTTGATCCTTCCCAGTCTATTTGCAGAGCCTGAACAGACTTTGCAAAGAAATACATACTTTGTTCAGACCAATGAAAAACGATGTAAATGGCCGTAATCAATTTAGCAAACGATCAATCAATTTCTTTTTATTCTCCATTATTTATCATCGATGTATTCAACAGATTCTTGAGCGTTACAATTTTGCCACCAAAGAAATATTCTACAAGGGTAGCCTCTAATTTGAACAGGGATGCCGGGAAAAAAACCCTCTTTCTTTTTTTCTCTCTTTTCTTCTCTTTTTTTCTCTTGTTGATATTTAACTTGACATTATTTCCCGAAGAATGATCTCTGAGAGAATCACCAAACTTAGACTTCAGGATTATGATCCGACAATGAACCCTCGAATGAATATCTTAAATTTCCTTCTTTCTTTTCTATGATTATGTTCCAGAATAAATATCGAACCTGCATTTCATTTTTAGGGGTACGCACTTTTGATCTCGTTAATACGTGTACGAAAAATATACTTCCAACTACTTCTTGGTATATATCGACAGGAAGAAAAATTGGCTATGACTAAAAGCCTATATAATTCTTCAAGAAAATGGCCTTGAGAAGGACACTACTTGAACCAACCATGTGGTTAAGATGTGTCGATGGTACTTTCATACTCTAGCCTCACCAAAATGATGCACAAGTACTTTTGGACCATGGGAATTGACCCTCAATATAATTCATAATGGGGAAGGGAGCGACAATGAATTGGCGAAGTAATAACTCCAACATAATGAGAGTTCAAGACAACGGTATATCGTTGGCTAACGTTCACCGGACAATACCTGAAAATCGATTCTCTCCACCTACAGAACGTGAAGGAAGGGATCATCGGCTGCCTACACCATCGAGCAAAACCCATTAGTGACGACCTACACATTTACCAAGAGGAGAAAGCAACCTTTTTAGAAAGACCCTACAGAGCAACAACTAACCATAAGCATAGCATCAGTTTTTACAGATAGTGATAAAATGTTCGAAAACAATAGTCTGAAAACTGCTATTATCCGTCTTGCTTACATTACGGGTCTGTCGGAATATCAGGGAGTTCCACCCTTCAGATCTCTTCCTTCCGAACTGAACATATGCAATTCCATACAGTTGCATGAAGGATTACAAAGGCGAAACTAGTTGTAAAAGTAAGGTTTGATGCACTTTGAAAGTCATTATCTGAGAGGGAACAAACAAATAATGATCATGTGTGAAGTATGCTAAATAATATTTACTCTCAGATCTCAATGATAACTTTATCTGTTGTTCGAGTGATATTCGTTCAACATGGCGATGAAAGCTTGAAATAAGTAGCAGACTTTTTCGACACGATTATTGATTTTACTGCATCGTTCTCTCCTTGATGCATATTTATAATAATCATTTTGTCCAACTTTAATTAGAACGTCGTTTCCACTTCCTATGAATTATTTCTACGCTGTCAATGATAATATCACTCTTTTACACCTTTGTGAATTTTTAGACGACGTGTCAGCTGCATTGCTGGTTCTATCAGAACAATAACGATATCCGCTCAACTTGTTCTAAAAGTTGAATAAAGAAAGCCATACGACATTCTTTGGAAACATGGTGTAAAACATAAAACCTATTTCCCATATTTTTAGTTGTGCCAGCATCTAAAGTGGTGACCACCGTCACTGACTGACGATCTGACTGACAAATCGACATATCGCACGCCTCCTACCATCTCCACGAAGCATTCGCTTCCACTCCTTCTATGAATCAGATGGTCGCTCAATTTCATCATTATGTCATCACAATATTGAATTCTATTTGACTACGTCAAAAAGACATACGTGTCAACAGAATGAACGAAATTCTATCTTGCTATGATATAAACGTTATATAAAGGTGTTTTCAGAGGAAAGAGCTAAAAGTGGGATCTTTTGAAGGTAGGAACTCATTGACATACCTTACTTTATGTTACAATGGTTCTCCCCCTTGGGTTACATCTTGGGAAATGGTATGTGAGCTTGTGATGGTATATATGCTGTCTGTATTCAGTGATTGACACAGCTAAAAAAAACGTTAAACTGATGAACCAATTAAAAAATCAACTTTTATCAAATAAATTCAGCTCCAGTTCCTTCTCTTTGTTCTACAAAATACTCAAAAGCAAAGCTCAAGAAGTGAGACTCTAATTTGTTGTGACTTGGACATTGAGCTTCTCAAAAAGTTATTGCCAGTCAATATCAGATGATAATCAATGTTATTCGAGAATAATTAAAGGAACGAATTAAATTGAACTTTAGTTTACATCAAGATACAGTTCAATTAAAGGTATATGTCTAAGCTAAAACATAGTAGAACATTAAAATTTCGGCTCATTGTTTTCGAGGGGTTCAGAGCAAAAAAGCGGAATGAAGCTAAATTCATATAATAAAAGATTAGCGGTCACCTTCGCTTCCGCTGAATTTTTAGCGATTTATTCGGTTAGCGTTTCTGTTTACTATGCCCACCGCTAACTCTATAAAACCTTGATCAGCGCTGTTACAAATTCAATAAAGTCTATTTTAGCTATGTGCAAAATGTTTTTTTCTGATTTTGGCACACTTACCCAAGACGTGTTATTGCTTTTTAATGCCTTCCTGTCTCGGTAAATTAGGATTCAATTCATTGCTTTAGACATCTTATTCGACGGTACATTTTACTTCGTATGTTATTTTTTAAGGTCTCATAAAAAACTTTAATGTGTCTGGACATCGACAACTTTGCACAAGTCTTAGCTTCGGCAATGCGGGGGCGTCTTTGGGCAAAACAGTAGCAGTGCTGACTATAGAATCAGTTCTGAGTATGAGAGTACCTCAGAGATATTTTGAGAAGTGTTGCTGGATATCTGCACAACCGTCGCGAGATAGAGGATTTCTAAGAGATTACTTATACAATGAAATCTATTTTCAAGATATGTTTTGCAAAACAATGTACGTGCATCTCAAAATGTAGCTCCATAGGAAAAGGTCAGCAATAGCTAACAGGGAGGTATTGATTCCTGAAATCAATTTGTCGATGGTGATTTCTGCCACAGTTTCAAACAAAAAAAATATTATCCTACGCAAAGAGAGACCTGTTGATTTTTTCAGGAGCATCAGTCAATCTAACATTTACAATACCATAATACATACAGAGTATAAACAGCTATTATAATGCTTTGGTTTTATGGCTTGTTTAATTTATCTATTTTAATGTATGTCAATATTGAATATTTTCTTTCTTATGTCATTGTTCCGAATCAATCATAATTATTCCCAATTTTCCCTAAATGCGTATCGGAAACAATTACCGACATCATCAATCATAGACACATTCTTATATTTTTTTCACATTCCAATCATTATCAGAAACTGTCAACTAAAACTATCACCATCTGTCGATAAAAGTTTCTTCAGTTCGTCTCGCTTGTTGGCTGATTTGCTGATTATATATCTATGTATATACGTATCACTTGACTGGCCGTACCAATAGAGCTAGAGCGTTGAAAATTTAAATATTCACATTTCATCATGTCTGAGTTTTCTAATTCCTCTGCAAGGAGGGTTCTGTGTAAGTTCATGCAAAATTGATCCCTCATTTTGTGTCCGTTTGCTTTTTGAAAATCAATACTTCTTCTGTGACTATTGTCCAAAAGAAAAATAACTTACTGATTGATCACTCTCATATTTCAATTCCTTAATTGATCAACCCAACACAGTACGCTGCCAAAGGACATTGGTTACATAACAGTTTCTATAGAGCGAATAACTAGACCTGTTTGAAATTAGTTTTACTCTTTGATATTTTGATATTTTCTTTTTACAAAAACTGTCAAGTTGTTTTCGAGTTTTAACGGAAATTTTAATGGTTTTGTCATAAGGAGAAACCAGCGTAAAAGAAATTTGATGACAGAGTAAATTACCTCAGAAGTCTTCAAAGCAAAATAAACGAAATGTATGCATTCTGTGTGCACTGTTTTCAACTCAGACAATTTTCTATCCACTAATTGGTCTATGAATACTCGTCTGTCAGACAACGTGCTCGTTTATGTCTTCCATCCTCCTTGTCATCAGCAGCAGCCTTTTAACGCCCTTTATTGGACATATCCCTTTTCCCCAAACTCCCAAGACTGTTCTGTCATGGGCGTCTCGGAGCCAGTACTTTCTGAACTCGCTTTTTTCGTTATGCCATCTTATTTTTGACGGTCACAGTTTTGCATATGATCTTTGAGGATCCACGGAGAGGGTTGTGATGCCCAAAGGTTGTCTGACATCCTTGCAGCGTGACCAGTCCATTGCCATTTTAGTTTTCGAATGGGTACTATGATATCTCTGACTCCTGTCTTCTCCTGTTTATTTTTCAATATAATGTGATGTTTTCTTAAGCATGATTCTTTCCTGTGCCCATTGCCTGATTCTCAGTTAGAGGGTCAATATTTTGGTTACATTCTATGTTTCAGGTCCATTGGTGACTGTTTGAAGAATTCATTGGTTGTCTACCTTTATTTTCAGGGTTAATGGACTGTCCTTGTTCTTGGAAGTTGGATTATCGAAAGCTTGCCAATCTAGAGTGACTTTTTGCTTTGTTTCTTCTCCTTATGAGGATTTCATGGAGATTCGTTAACCGAGATAGATGTGGTGGTCTACAGTCTTTAGATGTACATTTTTGATTTGATCGTTGTGTTATTATCCTTAACACGTTTGTTGTTGTTATACAAAACATTTGCTTGACTGAAGTTCCTATGAATACCAACCTTCTTGCTTCCTTTGCTCAGTTTGTGTTGCATAAATCATTCATGCAGCTTCTCAGAGACTCTCAACTTATCAGTCTTTCCCGCTGTTTCGTGCGTTTAAAAGTTGGTAAGACTCCCTTATGCAACCGGCTGGAGAGAATGGAAATCTGTAACGATTAAGCATCGTTACCTTTCTCATCGGTAATTATAGGAAGTCGATCTTAATTTGATTCTTCCCCTGGTAAAGTCATGGAAACTAATGATCATAGACAGCTGTTCCATAATAACTCAAGTGAACTAATGCGTAACATACTTCACTGATATAGTATATTAGGATTCGATTCCAGAAAATGAAAGTTAACTCTTGGGTTTGAATTATGTATAGTGCTCTGTGAATTCTTGGCAGAGACGAAGTCTTAAATGGATGTTATATTTATTACACTAAACTTTATTCACACAGATGAGTCAAAACATTATGACCAGCAACATGTGTCAAAAATGTCTGCTACTTTCTTGATGTGTTCAATGCCTCATTCACTGACAAGATGATAGTTTTGATTGACTATGATAAGTTGTGGCACGCTCACGTTCGACAGTGGTTCAGAGTGGGAAAACACCAACCGTCGACAAGGCATTCGGCGGGGGTGAAACATATCGATGAGAGAAGTTAAGTGAGCCACCCACCCAAGTACGAGCCAATAGAAGGGCTATTGTGACAAAGATTACAAAGTGAAAGGAGGGAAGGAACACTCCAAATATTGACCCTTGTATCATGTATGGCTGTTTAGCTACCGGAGAGCCAGAGTTCCCATGCTTACCAAAGTCCATCGACTTCTTCAGTGGTCACATGGGTGCCGAAACTGGACTTGATATCAACGAAAGAAGATTGCCTGGTCAAATATGCATTTTCTTCATGAATAAATAGGACAACAGGATGTGGTTGCGTCGTTTTTCTGGGTGTGAGAAGTCAATTGCATAATGATTCATTGTGGTAAAACAAAAAGCTGGTGTACGCAGTATTTGGTATTTGACTGGGTAACCCTGGGTCCTTTGATTCACGTTCAAGGAACTATTTGTTGCGCAGCGCCAACCTAACCAAGATTCTACCAGCAGTAGCATCTTTAAGCACTGTAAGGCACCCTGTCACACTGCACGACCTCCACAGAAATGGTTCCAGGAATAAGAAAGAAGACTTCACTGTGTAACCCTGGACCCCAAATTCCCCAGATCTCAAGATAAGATAATCACAGAATAAAAGATCCATTTGTATCTTTGTTTAGGAATGTAACTATTTTCATCGTCATCAATTGTCTTGTTCAAAAATGATTTCACTCTATGTCGAGAAAGAAGGGAAAAAAACAAATGTTCAAGGGCTCTCCGAAACATGTCTGCTTAGTAACAATAAAAACCGTCACATGATCAACGTCTTTTAGCAGCATGCAGTGTTGGGGGTGATCATTTATAAAAAGGAGATAATCATGAATAAGTTACTCCTATTGTTTTTTGTTTCATCACTAAAAAGTTGGAATCAAAAATCAAAAAACAAGTGTGAATGCTGGGCCCAAAGTAGGGTATAGATTTAACATTAACTTACATAGTAAATTGAACCCCAACTAAAAACCTTATAGGGGTCAAAAATAGAAGGATAGACGTAATAAGAAGTAAATGTTGAAATGTTCAGCCCTCAAGATCAATTGTTAAGACTTGTACGGATGATAGATACATAACCAGACAGACAGACTGACTTTAAAACTGAATAAACCTATGTTGACAGAATTGCTTGACGGTTTCTAATAACAAATATAAGTTTGTGCAAAACGCTTTTTCCCAACTTCTGGATTTTTCTCAAGGCTTTTTGGTAAATGACTTATTCCAAGTAACGATAAGGATCTGCATGAACTTTAAAGATGCTTCTAGAATCTCATTACATTGATCATTAGATTAGGTTTTTTTAAAACTTGGTTCTACGTCGTATGTTTTTGGTTCCGGGGCCAATTTTGAGAAATTAACCGTTCACACTTTCGATTGGGATATCGTGTGGTATTGGTGCAAAATAAGGAAAATACGCCAGTTGTCACAGACCAATCCTAATGAAGAATTGATGCTAACTTTAGAAATATGAATCACCATAGTCATGTATTTTTTTAAATAAATTTCGTATTTAAATTCCCTTTGCACTTAACTATATCACAGATATTTAATTTACGATTTTAGTTTAGTTGTTTCGGTGCTTTCAAATTTCATGCTTAATAAATAAAGGGGGCAGGTTGATTATAAATTCATATATATATATATATATATATATATATATATATATATATATATATATATATATATATATAAACATTCGGCACTTTCGAAAGAAGAAAATTATATATATATATAAATTATATATATATATATATTATATATATATATATATATATAATTTTCTTCTTTTGAAATATATATATATATATATATATATATATATATATATATATATATATATATATATATAATTTTCTTC
The DNA here is from genome assembly GCA_963457665.1 of Thysanoteuthis rhombus. Classification (NCBI taxonomy): domain Eukaryota; kingdom Metazoa; phylum Mollusca; class Cephalopoda; order Oegopsida; family Thysanoteuthidae; genus Thysanoteuthis; species Thysanoteuthis major. The sequence goes on along the minus strand of OY735226.1, from coordinate 46,923,148 downwards.
TTTCGAAAGTGCCGAATGTTTTTACAAAGAGCTAATGAATATTATATACAATGAGTTTAGTGTCTCATTTACAACAAGGATTCTCTTGAAGCTCTCACAGTCTTACAGTCTTACTGTGAATGGGACACTGAACTCATTGTAAGTAAATCATATATATATATATATATATGTGTGTGTGTGTGTGTGTGTGTGTGTGTGTGTGTGTGTGTAGAGAGAGAGAGAGACAGACTGACAGACAGGTAGACAGTCAGACAGTGATCAAGCAAAAATGAGATGGGATAGGTCCCAAAGATGTTTATTCCAGTCCCAGGGGTTTTGTGATTGCGAACATTTTGAGGAACACAGCATTAAATTGGAACGGTAACATTTTCGTCAACTTGATGTGTGTCGAATAAAATGTACTTTTACAGAAAATGTTTTTTTGTTTCTTCGCCTTGTGCTTAGAATTTCATGCCAGATATTGGATTTTCAAGTGTAGTTTCATGTGTGTGTATGTGTGCGTGTGTGTGTGTGTGTGTGTGTGTGTGTGTGTTCTTTCGGTCAAGTTGTTTTTTTTCCCTTTTCTTTTACTCAGGAATTGGGAAAGTGTCAGATCTAAATGATTGGCTTTGAGAGGATAAATGTTGGCTTTGAAGAACGGAATGCGAGAAAAACTGTTAATGATTTCTATACAAGGAATCATGAATTGGACATGTAGGTGGTGTGCGTGCTTAACCATATAAGCTGTCTATTGAAAGTTTCAATCTGATTTTATCAGCTTTCTTGTTGACCTCGGTTCAGAAAATGTCTTATGATTATACTATTCCATGTTAAATATATTGGCTCGTAAATAACCTGGAGTAACGCGTAACTGGAAGTTGAAGGATTTGGTCCAATGCAAATTTCGATTAAATTTCGCTAATGTTCATGATTAAAACTCATACATTCTATCCGAGGAAGTTGGTATTCATTAGCTTACATTTCCGAGGAAAAATCCCAGGAAGATACCATCGAAAATAAACGAAAGCTAATCCTGACACAATTTACGGTGTATTTTTGACTGAACAAGATCAGATAACATTGCTATTAAAGGTCATGCTTCTCGAAGATTGCTTGGTACTGATTTCCTCTGCATTTCTAACCAAAAAAATCTTCATTGTATTCAGAAAGACTTTAACTTCAATTATTGATATCGAGTCCAAATTCATTGTTATCTTTAAGAGTGATCTGAAGCTGTGCTGTGGCTGTAATTTCGCTAAATTAATAACCAAACGTCAATTCTTATCTTTTCCATCCTCAACAATTTTCTCCCAAAGGAGAAGTTTTATAATTCCGCAAATGTTGTTCAATTAGTGGACTTGATTGTATTAGAGAAAATTATGAATTCTCACTTTGGATAAAATGATTTTAATTATTACTCTAATTGCTATGATTCGTTGCAATCAATGTTACAGTCAATCTTTCATATTCATTTTGTAATAACTCATTCAGATATTTTATTTACATTTTAAATCCATTTCAGTTCAACGTCGTTTGATACGCTTTCCATCCTATTTTATTTATTTCAGATTCTCACCGTACCATTAAAAATTTCCATGTCGTTTTAGTCATTATTTTATCTTCTGAATTTGCATGAATAGAATCTTTTGGCATTATATCTCGACGTACCACAATGTTAGCATTGGATGTTTCATTTGTCGACTAAGACTATCTTTGATGCAAGCCTACATATGATGAACTAAATCACTGACAACGGCATACTTCCTCGATAATAAACGCCCTTCAAAGAGGTGTCTTTGTGAGAATATCGGTCAGGCTTCTCCCACCGTCATCTTTGTATCTTTTGAGAGAAAGTCCAAATTCATTAGGAACCGTTAACCAATACTGTCACTAAAACTGTCAGCATAAGTTTCTTCATTCTTTAAGTTTGTCTGGCTGTCTATGGATGTATATATGTATGTACGTATGTATGTATCACTGCCTTCAGGCCATACCAATGGAGTTAGACGACTGGAAATGTAAACATTGACGCCTTATTATATGAAAAAAAAAATTTTGTTTTTGTTTTTCAAGTGGGGGTTTATTTTGCAATGTAGGTTTATGCTAAATTGATGCGTTATTTTTTGTCCTCTTTTTCTTATCCATATTTTTTTAGCGATCACTACTCAACAAAATGCGAGAGTGATAAGTTATTCATTGATCACCCTTTTCATATTTTTTTTATAATTCATCACCTCCAATACGTCGTTCTGCCAAAAGACATTGGTTGCACAACGGTTTCTATTGAATGACAAATCAGACCTGTTTCTTTAAGAAAAAATTGATTTGTAGCTATATTCAGACCAGGAGAAAAACTTATTGTCAAACCCCAGTCCAAATCTTTAAACAACAACAACAACAACAATCCTCACCTGATTTAGGAGAGACAAGGCTTCAATCTTTGACCGTCCCTTCATGTTCATCCAAACTGATATAAAAATAATGACATTTCCCAAGCATGATTTTATGTAGGTAATACATAAAAGTTCATCTCATTTAAAAAAATAAATATATCCATAAAATGATCATTTCCCTACTGTCATTTGACTTGGTGATCCATAGACGTCTCTCTCGCCGAATAAACCAAACTAGTATTTCCTATGTATCTATAAAAAGCTAAGTAGCAAATACACCAGGACTCATTTCATTCTAATATGATACATATATTTACGATATTTTTATAATCTTTCTATTTATGACGTATACAATGCAAAAGTCCATTTCCGGTCGGAATAGAAATATAAATGGGATTTGATTTTGTAGCAGTCAGGCTTGTCCGTTTCTTTATTTACAATTTATCTTCCTCATCATACATTCCACTCACTGCTAGAAATTTCATTAAAGAAAATGAATTCACTATAATTATTCACATCTTTATATCAAATTTGATCTTTTTCATCAGATACTATTCTTTGTTTAAACTATTTGATTTAAAATATTTCGAATAGTTAATTTCATTCTATCTTTAAAAAAAAAGATTTGTTTCAAATTTCATATAACTGGAGATATTTCTCATAATTCTCACCGTTTCTAGGTTGCTAAAGCCAGACGAACTGAATGGAGCAAGCAAGATAGTTGGCCTTTACATGAACTTCAGCTGAACAAATGTCATGTACAACAAACTTGTTGGGGTCAAAGACACAACGATCGAAGGCACTGGCCTTGCGATGCCCATGATAGAGAGGTCTGGCATCTTGATGTGATATACGTGCTCGATCTTTCTTTAATTGAAGGAACGAATACAAAAAAACAGGGATACATGATCCATAGCAACAATCCATTCCACGTGGAAAATAGTATTTTTAGATTCACAAAATCACAACGGTTGAATATTTCATGAATTTGTCTCGCCGATGTATTCGTTATTGAACAGCAGACAATTTAACGTCTGATTTGAAATGGCGAAAGTATCACGCAGTCATGTAAACTGATTCAATTATCCAACAATTTCAATTTCTTTCAAAGAATAACATTACTACCGTTTTCTGAACATTTTCATTTCGCAAGGAATAATCATGATATGTAGGGACATCGAAGCTAGCAGACTTTTACTCATTGGTATTTGTGTCGGTTATATACCTCTTATTTTATCACACGCAGAATTTTCTCGTTCTTGAATGTTGAGATTGCCCTACTGGAAGCTTCCCAACCCTGTACGATTCTTCGTTTGCTTGATTTTTCTTTTGGGAATTTCATGGAGATGTCCTGGGTATATTTAGCGATCTACTTTCTCCAGTTATTGGTTGTTGTGTCTTTGTTTCCAACTTATTCGTCGTACGTTGCATTTGTTTTATTAAAGTTCATGTGGAGACCATCTTTCTTGCTCTCTCCGTTCAGTCTGTCCAGCGTGATCAGGAGGACATGAAGAATCTCGGCAAAAACGACGATGTCGTCCGCAAACCTCTGGTTGCTGACTCCCAAACCGAGAACCATACAAGGTACACAAGAGAGGGCCATGCTTAACATCACAAGAAGGGATTGTATGACAGCACAGTATACTAGAGGAAAGACAGGGATCCGTGATATCATAGAATCCATAAGAAAACTTGAATGGCAATGGGTTGGTTATGTTGCAAGAATGACAGACAACCGCTGTACATCACGATTCACAACATGGATCCTCAAAGATCACATGCAAAACCGAGGACGACAAAATATAAGACGTTGTGACGAACTGAATAAGTTCAGAAAGTACTGGCTCCATGACGCCCACGATAGAGAGATCCAACGACGGGTGCTAAAAGACTGATGATGATGATGATGATGATTATGATGATGATGATGATGATGATGATGATAATGATTTGTGTTATGTTGTCCTTTATGTCTTTAGTATCATTAGTTCAGTTGAATTTGAAGTGTGAGTATTTGTAAATTAAATAATGAATAGATTGACTTAATCGCTGAAGTCATCCATGTGTCATGTTCAGGAAACGGTATTTGTATTTTTCATTGAATGTTCATGGCGTTACAATGGAGAGAATATAAATTGTTATATCGTAGCCCATAGGAAGAGAAAAGATTAATAAAGCTGATGAAAAAGATTAACAGTTGCGCCTGTCTAATACGAAGAAGAAAAAATAAAACTGAGACAAATAGTTCCTGACACCATTTTTTTCATCATTTTCTTTCCAACTGAAGAAATCTTTTCTATACGACTTCACACTGTAATTTTAATTGTCATTCCATTGTTTGGCCAAAACTGAGAGCATTCGACTGAACGTAGACAGCAAATTAATGAATACATTCGTTATTCCAAACCAAAGAAAGTAAAACCAATTCCAAGATTGTAAAAGTGGAACTTTGAGACGAAAAGTGTTCATTTCTAAACATAAAAGAAATAATTATGGTTTCTCTAATGAAATTATATCGAGAAATGAGAGTTTTTCATAATGTTTATTTTTTTGTTACACGCCACTCGCAAAGCTAAAGACATTCCATATCTGTAAATGAGCTTTGTTTTATATTCTCATAACTACTTAACTGACAATATAATGGTTTCCGTCTCGTAAGCTAATATTCAAAGGTAATCAAATCATCATCATCATCATCAGTCTTTCAACGTCCATCGTTGGACAGAGACCCTCTCCAGGATTCGCTATATTTCTCCATCGTGGGCATCACGGAGCCAGTACTTTCTGAATTTGTCTAGCTCGTCTCTCCATCTAATATTCTGCCGGCCTCGGTTCCGCATGTGATTTCGGGGGACCCATGTTGTGAGTCGTGATGTCCATTGGTTGTCTGCAATTCTTGCAACATGGCCAGCCCAGTGCCATTTGAGTTTTTTAATGGTTTCTATGGTGTATGGGACTTCTGTCTTCTCCCAGATCAATTATGTTATCTTGTGGTCTCTTCGTGTGAGGTTGAGTATGATCTTCTCATGTGCACGTTGCATGGTTTTCAGTTTGCAGGTCTTTTTTCTTGGTTATGTTCCATGTTTCAGCTCCATAAGTGACTATTGAGAGGGCGCATTGCTTATAAACCCTTCTCTTTATGATCAATACTCGTTGTGTATCCCACAATTCTTGCCTTGTACAAGGCTAAACTAGGCTTTGTAAAAATTATAATTACCCTAAACAATGAAGAAATTTCATCGAATACTATGAATGTGTCTCGTCAATTTTATTTCATACAGCGGCTTTTGGTAACGATTCTATTTTTCTGAGCTTTATCTGTAAACAAAGGAGGGATGATTCACACTGAACTCTATTCTAACTTCCAATTAATCGCACGAACCGACAAAGTATTCGACATTCAACACAATTTGCTATTGTGCAGATAGGATACTGTCAGCAAATGTTGAGATCTTTCAGTCTAACTGAGAAAATTCATACATCCCTGTGAGTATTACTACGCTCACCCGATTGAGATAATTGCAGTAACCTTTAGGACTACAAAACCAACCCTAGTGATATCAACAAAATAAAAAGCCCAAATCGAAGGATAAAAAAACAACTGGTGAGAAAATTGCGTGAGAAATTCGATTCCGTGATATTTTATAATCAGAAATGATGGAGCTAACATTTATTCAGACAATGTTAGTGTGGAAACATGAATTCGTGAGTGAAATTCATGATCCAAATAATTTTATTCAATTCATCATTCATTTATTTATTTGTCAAATAGAAATGCCTCTATGGGGATATCCGTATACAAATAACATTCAGAATATGTATTTATCAATAGAATACACATTGATTGATTAAAATGTATGAAACCTAATGCAAAGTCCAATCTCATCGGCACGGAGAAACATTTACCATTTTACGTATTTCTTTTTGTACATACTTCAATATATTTCAGCTTATAACTCTCCAGATAGTGCCATATTAATGTAGCAATTAATGAATACACCTTTTCAACCCCCGCGGTAACTCACTGTTAAAATAGAAGTATAAATAAACTAGCATATACTCGTTGCTATTAGGTAATTTCTTTAGTAATAATTGAAGCTACCTGATTCTTAGTTTCAAAAAAGTTTCAATTTGACCAAAGCTATCTTAATGTGTTAGCAGGCGTCCTAAGTCTTATGATTTTCTATAACGTAATCTCTGACGTAATTGTCATGTCATGATAGGAAATTGAATAAACCAATGAGATGCATTGGCGACGAACAAATAAACAGAAAAATATGCAGATAAGCTCATTATAGATAGATGCATAGAACTGCAAGGAAATCAGCAGCTCCCGGCTCGGAAATCGGTTGTTCACAGCTTGATTACCTGCTTCAATGAGTCTTGGAGCAAAGGTTTATTTTTACGTCAGTATATTGATCAGTGAGCCCAACAGAATATGGAATACATCCGTTTCATACAGTGGAAATGTTAATAATGGAATTCGATAAATATTTTTGTTTGGTTGCCCACAAACCAAACGTAATATTTATCTGAATCTTTCAATATTGCTAATCAAAACGTGAAAGACTTTTTTTATTACACAACACTAGTTACAAACATTAGCAATACACAAACTTCCGGGCATTATTTTTTTTTTTTGAGGAATTTTTTTATCAATGAAAATAACTATTTAAATACGGTTTTCAGTTATAAGTTTTTTGGGGGGTTTTGTATTTCTTTTTTCCCCCTTAATCTTATCTTAAGTTTTCCCTTTCTATTATTAATGATGTTTTTCTTTCCTACGAATATTTACGAATACTAACATTATTAACAATAGTTTTCTTGGCTGTTATTAATTCCATTATAAATATAACTATTGCTTTTCTCACGATTGATTTTCATCGAATTCTCACCCTAACGTAAGGTTTCTGTTATTGGATATTAGCTATGCCAACTCCCCTGGAAAGATTTTGATATATACAGCAATATACTTGCTAGAATTTCAAATTTCTCACTTTATATGCTAACATGCTGACGTTACTTTCGGCTCCATAATAACAGAAGGAAAAACACTACTGGCGGGAATATTTCATTGAATACACTGCTTTTATAAGTACCAAACCAGGTTCATAAATGGCCTATGCTCTGTCTCTCCAGGGCACATGCTTGGGTGAAGAGTATAGAGGTCCTGGAATGCCCATTCATCGGAATACTCCTCTTGGCTTCAGTTGGTGATACGTTTGGCTTTGGGAGCTGCCGGATGGACATCAAAAAGTGTGTCAAACTATCTTAAGGAATGCTCTACTCCCTGATTTGGAATCAGAGTCGTCCTTCTCCTAAACTAGTTGAATTCACAAGGCTAGAGAAACCAACCTTCCCTACTATTCTACTTTTAGCTTTGGATTGACTCATGCCTATCCCAAGGGCATTAGAGGTAAGTGGACATGGACAGCTCCAGAGTTTGTTATTGGGTTGCCGGTTCCATTGACCGCACACTCATCACCACGCCAATTGCTCCCAGCCACTTTTTTGCATATTGACAGGTGTTGACCCATTAATTGCAAACGACGGGAATTTCCGTCATTGTGGTCCTTTACCTCAATCAATGATTTTACGTTTTTATTGTGATTGATGGTAACTCATTTCTATCTGTGAGCCAGCACTTTCATCTTGCAATAGATTACTTACTGTGGATAATTTGCAATGAGTTATCCTGAAATAGACAAGGGTTCTTATCTTGCAATTGATAACTATCACCCGTCACCACCTTCCACGTTAAATGTGTTTATAGTATCTTAGTGGTCATCATACCATTTGGATTCCGTGTCTCACACTCCTCACTTACATTGCATCTAATGTATAGAGCCCGGATACTTATTTCTTTGACGCCACTAACAACAGCTACGAATTGGGATTTCAGTCTTCTCCAGACTTGCACCCGAGTCAGCAATAAGTATTTGTCTCTAATTTCATGATTTCTTTTATATATTTATTTATTCAACATAGGTTGTCTGACGTTACATCTTTTCAAATAGCCGAAGTACCCATGAGAGAAGATATAGAATAATGAGCCAGTCTTGCAACTGTCTTCCTCGATAGAGACTGATATCTGCCATATTTTACTTAATGCTTGCGCAATGAAAATAGCTGCAAGTAATGATTCATCATATGAATAACCATATGTGTCAGTTGAACCATATTTAAGTCCTGTATATGATACGATACCTTATGAACAGTGTCTCATATGGTGAAGAGAAATGTTAAGAGTCCGCCTATTGTCACTTTCGGATGCAGATGTGGACAAATAAATGTTTATTAATGAAAACCTTGCCTCATGAATCTATACATGTCGACTGATGCTGAAAGCCCACGATGTTTTCTCAAGTAAAGACGGTTTTACTCTGTGTTAGTTTTGGGGTTTTTGTTTTGTATTTTGTTGTGTTTTTTTTCCCTCACTCTCACAATCAATCATTTTCTTTTTTCGTTGTAGACGTCGACTAAATTTCCAGTTTATTAGCAAGTCAATATAACTCCTGCCGGGATATCTAATTATCTACATCAATATCAATATATTGAAAACGGCTATATTTACTGTATAATCTGATCTCCCGACCGAGTCATCAGAACATATTCAGTTGACTGTTGGTCGAGCGGATAACAGCGCAGGAAATGAATACGGTGAACAGACTCTGACTGGGACGATTTGTGCTCACTTTGCACTGACGCCCTTCGGAAAGGCATGAATCCATTTCCTCTCGTAGCTATGGGTGCGATAGCGCAAGCTGGGATGATTGATGCCACTCTGGGTACTTATCGCCTCCGGGTCTAATTCCTATATCGCAATCAGACAGAGAGAGTAGTTATAAGGTATGTTAAGCCCCCCTTTAATTTATGGTCAGTTTTAAAGGAGGATATACAGTGTTTTAATAAGGTGCCTGAGTACCGTTGAAGCAGCCTTTTTTTTTCTTTTTTTTTTTTTTTGGAAGCAGTTATCTGTTTATGTGATCATCTAGTGTCATTTAAATACATCCCCTGTGCTATTAATTATGAGTAAATTGAAACACATATTCAGGGGGTTGCAATTTTATTTTCTGTTAGTGTATATCCGTAAATGAAATTGTACGTAGATATCTCTACTGAATGAATCTTCTGCGTTTAGGATTTTAAACTTACTCGTGTTATATTATCAGACTTACTTAGAATTGACTTGGCATCAAGTTTATTCCCTCGTTCCTTCGATGCATGCTAGAGATAGGATATGTAACTCAATATTCCAAGCCATGAAAATATAAATTTACGTACTTATCTGAAATTATATCTCGTAATTTAACTCTTTGAACAAACGTATTAAATTATAGAATTTTTATTGCGAACGATGCATACACTGCAACAGTAGTAAATAAAGACAGGGAATTGACATCACCATCAGACAACGATCCCAACAATTTCGGTGATGTCACTGGCCATACATCAACCAACGTTTAAATAACCATTTGAGCACGAAGATTATGGTGAGCTGCTGTCGGTAGAAATTCGTGTTCAATTTGTGCGGGACAAACCGTTTCTTTAGAAATCATTTATGTGCTTTTTGTTTTATTAAGGGTTATAAATAAATCTATAGAAATTTGATTGTCATATTCCATATTCCAGTTCGAACCTGGAATCGGTTGTGTTTTCCTACCGTATCAAGAAGAAAAAGAACAACAATAACAATCCTCACCAAAATTAATATTCCCCCGACTTTATTAACCATGACCAACTGATGGGTAGTTGTGATAATTATCAACTAAATTGACCAGTCTTACATATCTACAAAAATGTGTGTAATAAATACACAAGGGCTTATTCCATTCTAATAAATGAGTACATGTATTGAAGTCCAGACCTACTGATTACTAGGCGGTTGTCTTACCGACTTAGCCAAAATCACAACCCTTACATATCTACGAAAATGTTCCTTACAGATACTATAGGGTTTGATTCATTCTAATGAATAAGCATTTATACTAAAAAATAAATATTTATTCATTATATATACAATACAAAAATTGCAGCAATTAACTTCAGCGTAGAAGTAGGAATCTAGTTTTACCCTGCAGCAACCAGTCTTGTTTTAACCAAGTTTCCAGCACAACGATGTTAGGATGCCTAGTGAACCATTGTGCATTATTGATGATTTTCACCGATTCATACTGATAGAATTATTTTCCTTCTTTTCCTTTTATCTTTTCAGAAGTGGCAATCCAAATAGTCCGTCGCGCACCCGGTTGGTGATCCTGGTTAACAAACGAGGCCGCTCAACCACGACCACCAATAACCGGATGTCTGGTTCCGGTCGGCGCCAGAACACAACCAGACAGACACTCACCCACCGTAACTCACTGACAAACCCTCACCAACCAATGAGACCCATCATCGTTACCACAGCAGTCAATGATACTGGTGCCAACACCAATGGTAATATGACTAAAAGGACCTTGTAACCTGGTACCAACACTAATGGTAATATGACAAAAAAGGATCTTGTAACCTGGTACCAACACTAATGGTATATGACTAAAAGGACCTTGTAACTTGGTTCAAACACTACTGGTAAATGACTAAAAGGACCTCGTAACCTGGTACCAAGACTACTGGTAATATGACTAAAAGGACTTTGTAACCTTGTACCAACATTAATTGTAATGTGACTAAAAGGACCTTGAAACTAGTTACCAACATTATTGGTAATATGACCAAAAGGACCTTGTAACAACACTACTGGTAATATGACTAAAAGAACCTTGAAACCCGGTGCCAGCACTGTTGGTAACATAACGAAAAGGACCTTGAAACCTGTTGTCAACACTAATGGTAATATCATCAAAAAGACCTTGCAACCTTGTAACGACACTAATTGTAATATTACTAAAGGGACCTTGTAACTGGCTGTCAACACTAATGGGAATGTTAATAAAAAGGATCTTGTAATGAGGAGACAAAGGAAGATTCTGACAATAACAAGTCATTCATCGGCTAGTTGCCATTCTGACTCATAATAACGGAAAACGATGAAAGGGATATATTCTTGTATAAATCCAATGACCAGTATCTCATTAAGACAATCCGATAGGATCAGCTGGAGCCAACAGCACTTTCACAATGGATTATATCAGATAAAGACGTGAGCCTCAGACAATTTTCCCTTCAATAATATATAATACATTTATGAAAAATGACACTTTTGAAAACACGTGAATAATAACGCAAATCTGTTATTGGACCAATTTATACAAACAAACAAGAGAGAGAGATATAATGAATACGTGGAAGTGATATATCCAAAAATATCTATAAAGTTGACAATAAGGAAAAATGGTGGTATTTGATTGGATTTTTTTATACTATCTCAAATACTTGGTGTTTGCCGTTCGTGCGTTATGATATAGCGAGACGTCTATTACTTGAAATAAACGAACTTTCAAATCATGTTTTATTTAAGACTTCAACTTTGATAAGGCCGAAAGGCAAAACGTATTCGTTTGATAAAGTTAATTCAAATACAAGTATTTTTGATTATTGTCAACTTTATATATATATATTTGTACTTATGTATACGTATCTTCCTTTTATGTGTGTTATTATATTCCGACGACATTTTACATTGTGAACTTTCCCTGAACACGGAAAAGACATTTTGTTTTTCCAAGGCTTTTTAAGAATTCTTTCCTGTCATCTTGAATTTTGAATTTCATGTGAAAAGTTAGACGTCATAAGAACATTTGTGTTGCTCATACATTTTCCAAACTGATATATGTATTTCATCATTTTTCGTATCATCAAATCATCTTCATTATTTGAACAATATTATATGTTCATTATTATAATTATTGATACAGGGGCTGAGGATCTTATATGATGTCATCTCTATAGTTATGGTGAAATGGAGTATAATCATGACTGAAAAATAACAACTGGAACCGTGATGATCCATATTACTCGAATCTTAAACGCTCATGACTAAGATAATTTGTCGTTAGAAATGAAACCTGTTTATCCCATTGACATGTTTCGTCGGCGTACCTCTTCAGAATGTGGAGAACATTACAAACGCAGACACATATGCTGTGATCAGCTGTTGGGAGGTTCTGGAGAAAACGTCGCTCTCCCGGACGAGACTTGTCAAAGGACTAAAAATGTCTAATTTCTGACATCAAATTAGCTTTCAGCATTAGCTTTTTAACACCATGTATATATGTATATACATATATAATTCTTTGTTCTATCATGTCTCTTATTTATCAAACATTTGCGTATATACGCGTGTTTGAAAGCAAAAAAAGGGTTTTGTTAATTTCGTTAAGAAACCATAGGTAATATTATATTTGATCGGAGAGGGTTTGCTTATATGCGTTCATCTCTGAATGTGTGTGTGTGTGTGTGTATGTGCTCGTCGATGTTTATTATGGTGTATCACTAATGAAATATTGTGTGTTCGTATACTGATGATACATCTGTTACTTGATTTAGTTCACTTCTGATATGACCAAGTATTGGCGCCGGTATGTAGAAGCTGAGATTACATTATTTTTTACACTCTTAAGTCATGTGTGTATAACTAAATAAACCTCCGAACTGTACAGGTAGTGTATTCTAAAATGCACTGAAATGATTCCAAAAATCTATGAACTAAAATATTAGAAATGTGCAATACAAGGAATCTTGAAGGTACAGTCTAATTCGAAACGTGTCTGTCCGTCCGTCCACTGTTATACAATCTAGGGTAGACAGCTCCTTGGTTACTGGATTTATTTGTGAAAATGTTACTTAGTAAAACAATAATTGAGGAAATATTTTCTCACGTAAAACCTCCCTTTTTAATTCAATGATATAAAAATATCGATTCAAAAATCAAGTCCGTCTTTATGTAATGGTAGAAAGAGATTCATACATGGGTACTTATCTCCATTGAACAGCGTAACCCAAGCTTTACCCAAACTGATTTAATGACAATCAATTCCAGGGCCAACCAGTGTGCATCAAAGTCGCTTCAAATTTGATAGAAAATGAATAACATAAAAATCAAATTACTGTGTGAGCATTCTGATATAGACACAGCTTAGCGTATACATTCACCAAATCAATGGATATTAACTTCTACCAGATAGTTAGCTTAAAAGACTTTATGATACAGTTTTTGGTCAAAGTAGTAATTTTTTCAAAGTTCTTTATGGAAATTAATGAAGTGGACGCAAATGCATCTTTCAATGTTCGAATTTGTAAATATGGCTCAGACTTCTAATTTCACACCATTTCATAGCGAGTATTTTTTTCAAGTATTTCATTGGAAAACAACTAAACCTTCAACTTCTTTCTCCTTTTGGACTTTACTTTTCATTGTAATTTTGTCTAAGTGTGTACTTTCAAAAAACTTCGATTGGTCTGTCGAGCTCGTAGGATTCTTCCCTGAATGTCGCCCAATCGTCCCGCTTGGGCAGTTTGTGAGTTGGTCAAATGCAGAATTTAATGTTTGCACTGCTGACCCCTTTCTATATCTGTTCAGTGACTGTTCTCCAAAGATTTATTTGAACCCATACACGAATAAAAAAAATTGGAAACAAACATCTATAAGACGCCAAAACAAAATGACAATTTTCACAATGCTATCGACCAAATGAATTTGGATGAGGAGATGATTATCAATCATCAAATATGAATATCTGTAGTCGGAGGTTTCCATGATCAATTAATGCAAGTTAAAAAAAAAGGTTTCATTGACAAAATTAAGATGATTGTGTGAGTTGATATATACGCGGAGAGAGCTACTTACAACATTGCAGAATGTGAGTAAATAATTAAAGTATTATTTCCAGTGAGACGAAAATATTTAGAATAAGATAATGCCCATCTGATATTCTCCATCAGATGATTGTCATCTTTTCGCAAATAGGTTCAATTGAAATGAAGAAGATTGTAAATGGAAGAGTCATTTGTTGACCACTTTTCAATCTTTATGTGGAAATGTAAATTGTATGAGAGTGATTGACAAAATATGTTCTTCATTATGTATGATGTGGGCACACTATTTTCCTCGTCTATGTGTTCATTTATTCACAACGTTTCAGCCGTGTATCCTCCTTCGGCCTTCGTTGGGTGTTATTGGTTCTAGAATGTGCGATCACTTCTTAGAGCGCATACTCGATTGGACTGGACACGTCACATCCGCTTTTTGTACATCCGGATTGTGATTTCAATGTTTACTTCCGAGTTGCGTCCTTTATACAGACGACGAAGATATTCCAACCATATCATATCGTACATAATGATCAATACATACAAGACAAGAATATGCTGTTTTGTTTTTTTCTTGTTGTTTTTTTTTTCTTCTGGTTGACCCAGTCCTCTGTAGAATCTAGTGTACCCAGTCTAAATTGGCTTTCTATCACCGATTTATGTAAGTCTTTAGTCCCCTGAAGTAAGTTCGTTATATCGGTAACTGTCTATCCTGGTTGATCCATGAAAGAGATTCGCCTTTCTTTTTTTTTTTGATTGATTGACACAATTCAAATTTGAATCTATTTTGGGCTGATTTCCTGTCTTGTCTATCTGGTCTGGCTTCTGAGTATTTAAGTGCAGTCAGCTTTTTTTCTGTGGGGGGATGGGTTTTTTGTTGGTTTTTTTTTTTGTAATTTGTGATCTTGGAGAGGTAGCGACCACTTCCAGTTTCTTCAGCATTCTGCAAATATAACAACTATTCCTGCCAAATGGTTTAATTGATAGGCAGAAACCTCACAAAAACAAAACTTGTGAATTAGAATTGATTAATCGGTTGTTAACAATGTTGAAAAAAATGAGAAAAAACAATAAAGTATAATAAAACCTTTTTAAAAACTGGAATATTGCATTAGTTTGTTGCACACTACATGTTGTTTTTACATCAAATTGCTAAAAGTGTCAGATTTATTAATAAAATTGACTTTTTTTTCTTTCCAGATTCTATCTACATTGAGAAATAATTCGTTATTATTGGTTTGGGGTCCTTAATAGCAGTGGTGTCTATTCAAGTAGTCACAATGGTTAAAGTAAAAATTCAAATTAGGCCATAATACTGCTCAAACTTCTGATAATTTCAACAAAGCATTTAGAGTGAATGCAACAACAATGCGAACTGTTCAGCGTTTGTTCAATAGGTTTAGGTCTAGGTATAAGGATACCAATGATAAACCTTGAGGAAAGCCTAGATGTATTATTTTTTATGATGAGTTATCTACCCAATAACAACCGTTTGAGTACCTTAAGTGACAATATCTCGCCATCTCAGAGCAAATGAAAGATGATAAAGTTTGATAGATTAGCCCCGTATGAGATGAATGGAATATTTCACGACAGTTCTAGATCCCACACATCTCAGCTGACATTGTTCAAGCTTAGAGCACTGGGGTATGAAGTCTTGCAGCATTTTCCATTTTCACCGGTCACTCCTTTCACAGATTACCATCTTTTCAAGCATTTTGAACTCCTTTTCCGTAATAAAAGGCTCCACAATTAGGAAGCCATAACTCGTGTTATTATTGCTTCAAATGGTTCCTATTTTGATTAAATATTTACCGTTCCTGCTTTTCATATAATCATTCATCTTACAATTCAATAAATGAAATTTCATATCTAACAACAATGAAGTTTTTGTAATTTCGATATCAAGCAAACGATATAAATGAAGAGGTAAAGAGATCTATTTGCTATCATGTATCTTTCATGACTTCTTTCTCTTATAATCGAAGCGGTAAATAAAGGTATATTTAACCCAATCAGGCCTAAAAGATTTTTCTGATCTCAAGCTCTGACTTCTAAATAATCATTCGTACCAAATCCAGGCAGGCTTCAAGTGAGAAAAACACTTTAGATCCATAGTATCGTACAGTACCTTCCCAGTCGTAACTGAACATGCCCACATTTTTTAAATACCACTACTTCCTCAATTTCAACGACTTGAGATTCTATATCACAATATTTGCGAACCTAATGTGGCTAAGTTAATTCATGAATATTTTAAAGTAGATATAGTTATTATTTATGTAATGCTTTTGCCGCATTATTTTGCAAAATCAAAACCTCTGGAATCGTGTACTTATTATGTACTTACTTATCCGTCTTGACGCTGACAATGCATTGGATCGAACCCCTCAATATTTCATATTTGTATAACTTTTTATTTCATGAAGAGCGCTTACTTTTATGTTGGGCGCTCTTTGCATTGATTGAGGATGGGATTGTGTCTGAAACAAACCTATTTCTTCTAAAACTTACGACCCGCTATAAGAAGGCAAATCTACATTCAATCTATTCTCGTTATGGAAGAACAGAAAGAGAAATCAAATCAGCTTTTCAAATCAGCTTTTAATGATAAAAAAGTTCAACATTTTTACTGAAGAAAATCATTACCACTCCAGTCGACGACAAAGATTAATATTTTTTACATCCTACTTAATATTTTATTTGTAAGTATATTCCTGTTGCAGCGAGGCCTCCAAAACAGTCGGGAACTAAAGTAAGATCAGTCGGCTGATGGCTCTTTTTGGAATCCCTTGGTATTAAGAATGGGTCAGCTGTGGTTCTAAACCTCAATAAATTAAATCAATCAGCTAACGACGGACTGAACAGTCAGAGCCAGCGAGCAGTGACAGAAGTTCGGGTGTTGAACAGTGCCAGTTTGAGAATTAAAGACGAAAGGATGCGGATCTCTTTCGACCACCAGAAGATAAGAAAACTTTTCTTCCATCCCTATGGCAAAGCGACAATCAGTGTTGTATATAAATGTATATAAAGTCCCATCCATAGAATTCTACGTGATCAACGTTGTTCTTGAATACCAACGTGTGTTTCCTCTGACCCTACACGCTTAGGCGCAAACACATGCTGTAGTATTTGTTTTGGCAAAAGTCTTCTGTTTTAATCTTAGATTTTCTTAGATTAGTCATCATTTTGTATACAAACGGCGAATATGTTTAGACAGTTTAATCAGGAAATCTCCACGAGACTATGTGAGCTTGTTTATTAATGTCTATGCATGGTTGTGTAAGTATATCCATGTGCATACATTCTGCGTATTTATTATTTCACCAAATAGGAATAAAATGCAGAGAGTAAATGTCAGAATATATTGGTACAAAGCTGAATCGTACGATGTACAAGAATATCAAAAGGTCTTTTCAAGATTACACCCAAAAATATCTCTATACTTTTACCGGAGTAGAATGAAGTCCATACTAGCAGAAATACGTAACTTTCAGACACAGTATATTCTTCCAAGTATGAAACGTGCGCAGGAAGAAATCATGCTCAACATGACATCAATAAATCATGATACAGCACAGAATATCAGAAATGAAACATGAATTAGTGATATCATAAAAATCATAGGAAAACTCAAATGGCAGTGCAAAAATGTCATACAACCGCTGGTCATTATGTCTCTCAACGTGGATCCAAAGAGATCATATACAAAAGTGTGGCAGGCAAACAAGCCTGAAAAGTATTGGCTCCGCGACACCTTTGATAAAGAGGTCTATTTACAACGTGAAAAGGATTGTGATGATGATGATGATGACAATGATCATACGTCGTAAATGTATTACTATTATGGTTAGATATCTTCCAATTTATGATGAATAAACTAGCATCTTAATTACCCCCGAAGAGGTGAGTCCAACCGTCTACGAAAACTATTTATTGATCTTCATTTTGACCGAGACTTCAAGTCCCGAGTAATCTTTATTAAAGTTATTCACCTCGAGTCGACAGATTAATCAACAACATTGCTTATTGAATAATATCCATCTACTAAGGTGTCTTTCATATATATATATATATATATATATATATATATATGTGTGTGTATATATATATATATATATATATATCAAATTAAAGACTGTTTGAAAGAAAATGCTCCTCTTAAACGGACAGGAATTCCAGGTTGAACTTGATTTTGACATGTTGTTTTTTTGTTTATTGTTGCTGTTGACAAATTAAGAAATCTTACTGATTAGACAATAACGACTCATCTATAACATTTGAAGTCTGTGTACGTATACACAGCCAAGTCGGGTAGAAGGGAGAGATACAAAGTTACAGTGTTTCTATGAAGACCCTCATTTTTTCCTGCGTTTTAGTTTGTCGCGGTGAAATATGTTATGTATTTCATCATGATTGTGTAGCTCCGATCTTTCAATGGTTTATTGGGTCACCTATCGAGCTGGAACATGGAACCTAACCAAAAGATTGGCTCTCAAACTGAGAAGTATGCAACGTTAACGAGAGAAAATCTTGATTAACATCACGTGGAGATATCACCGCAGCAAAGTACGTTGGCAAACAAACAGGGATCAGAGATTTCATAGACGCCATAAGGAAACTCAAAGGACAATGGGCTGGTCATGTTTCAAGAAGGTCAGACAACTGTTAGAAATCACGACTTACAACGTGGATCCTCTGAGGTCATATACAAAACTGTGGTCGGCAAAAGTAAGATGGTGACGAACTAGTTGAACAGATGATGATGATGATGAATACGGATTGATGAATTTGACATTCATACATCGCTGGCATGTTTCAGTGATGGCACGGTGATATGCGACCGCAGAAAGCCCATTGATAAATTGATTGACTTCATGCATATTATTGATGGCCTGGCCTATTAGTTAAATCAAAGGTTACGAATAATCAGCTTTCGTTTGAAAGCATTCCATAGTCTTGCACATGACATTGTCATTTTACTCTCTGGCTTACTTGAAATAATATCTGAACACCTAGAGAAGATAGGAAACGGCGAGAATGGGAATTGACTAAGAAAAAAACAGTTTGATAGATTTTTTAAAAAAATAAACAATTGACCTATCCACAAATGATTCTCTCTCAAGACAAGGCGAAAACAATTGGAACTTTTATTACCCGGTGAACGCAAGAAAATTAGCTAACAAGCTATAATAATCGATTTTTGGATCGCAAACAGACAGATCCATGATTTACGTGTATAAGTTTATACACCAATGCCTACGGGTTAGTGCTTACATAGATGCTCTCCAAATGTAATCTATCAACGACCAAGAAATTTTCCAGTATGAATATAGGCAAATGAATAATAGCAAACAGCGGGTGAAATTGGTACATATAGATATCTTATGTTTGTATGTTCGTTTGTCCATTCACGTCACGCTGGAGACGTAAGTTTTACCCTCTCTCTCTCTCTCTCTCTCTCTCTCTCTCTCTCTCTCTCTCTCTCTCTCTCTGATTAAAAAGAGGAAACGTGGAAGGATAATGTGACTGTGCGACCAGCAGCTAAAGTGTGACTAAAAACTAGAAAAGTTATAAGAAGTTTTTACTTGTCTTTTGCATATCTTGAAAAATATATATATATATTATGCCTCTATAGGCATCTCATTATAATATAAGTCTTCTCAACATTTTTAAATCCGATTCCAGTTCAACATAGCCTCATCAGTTATCAGCTTACTATACTGTGAACTTGATAACTTGAATTCTTTAAAAGAGCTCCACGGAAAGTTCCCAATACAGACTATTTAATCCATTTTTATGCTATTTTCTTGAAGTTCATCAATACTATTTTAATGCTATTAAAACTCCTTTTATTTTTCATGTATTCAGGCAATTCATTCCACCGTTGCACGACTCTTTCATTAAAAAAATCTTTAGATTTTTAAAAGCATACTATTAGATTATTTGTCCTATCAGACAGGATGAATAAGTTTTCACCTTGATTTTTTGATATTTTAGTGTTGATTAAATCGACCCGCACTCTGCGTTCAAAATGTCTGCTAAAAAAGAATAACGATTAAAAAAAGAAGATAAGATTTTTCATTGGTCGAATGAATTGAGAACTTCTTGTTGGCTTCTATCATTGGGGGAAAAACAAAGATCTGAGCCAAAAATAAAATGAGGTGGAGTGATTTTTATCTTAAACTTGAAGTGATTAAATAGCTTTGGATGAGCCGTATTATATTCATTGATATCTTCAATTTTTATCATTCATTCCTCAAATATTTGGCCAAACTATTAACGCAATTGTGATTTAGTGCAATGGTTATTGTTTTTATTATTATTATTATTATCATTATCATTATTATTATTATTATTTGGAATCTCACACCAATTGCCTGGTGGTAACCGCTGGAGTTTGAGTGACAGCAAGTCTCCTCAAGACTCCAGCCCTCCTCTCCTAGTACTCATAGGTTGCAGTAATACTGCGATTTACAGTTTCACACCGGTTGCCCAGTGTTTATCGCTGAAGGCTGAGTGACAATAAGTCTCCCCAGGTCTTCAGCTAACGTCTCCTCTCTCTTTCACCTATCAAGGTTAAGCTACAATTCGTTGCAGTCCTTATATTTCAAGCACTTTCCTCAGTATCCGTGCAGTTCCCAGTAGTGCTGTGGTCTGTACGGTCTCAATCCTTCCCCTAATACCGATCTCCTCCAGTCTCACCCTCACCGTTATTATTAATATTATCATTATTTGCATTTTCACACCAGTCCCCTGGTGGTCACCGTGACAGCAAGTCTTCTTAAATCTTGAGCTCTCCTTTTCACAATCTCACAGTCAAGTCAATAAGCCCCATAGGTCTCCAGCCCTCCTCTAATATCGTCCTCTCCTATCACAGTAATGCTGTGGTTTGTACTGTCAACATAGGTTTCTTCAGTTTCAGTTGGTTTGACTAGCTTGCCTGGCTGGCTGGCTGGCTGGCTCGTTATGCATGTATCCCACGTGAAACCGCACCAATGGAGCTATAGGGCTGAAATTTTCAATATTCACTCTTCATTATGTCAACAAAAACATTTTTGATTTTTCAATTCCCCTCCATGAAGATTTTCATAGTGATGTACAGTTGGCAATGCAAGTTTATGCTAATTTTGTCCTTAGTTTGTGCCCAATTTGGGTGTGTTTGTTTTATTAATTCTAACTTTCTAGTACTTATTGCCCAGCAAAAAGAGAGAAAAGTAACTTGATCATCCCTTATTCCAATATTTAATTGATCACCCCTACTTAGAATACTTGAACTGATAAATGCCAACACGGCATACAGCCGAAAGACGTTGGTCACGGTTTCTGTTGAGTGACAAAACAGATCTAATGTTGTTGTTATTGCTGTTATTGTTGTTATTATTATTGTTGTGTTGTCGTTATTGTTGTTGTCATTATTATTATTATTATTATTATTATTATTATTATTATTATTATCATTATTATTACTATTATTATTATTATTATTATTATTATTATTATTCACTGTATTTTCTCATACCCTTTGTATTAAATTTTAAGAGTTGAATATTTGATAACATGAAATATCATTTTGTAAAAACAAACTGATGGTCTGATTCTGACCGAAAAAGACAGATAAGCAAAATTGCTTTGAAAGTCATTTTAAGAGAAACAAAAAACATTTTTCACTGCTTGTATTTATTCTGGTAGTTCTCTTCAAATAGAAGAAAAAATATTTGAAAAAACTGTGCGTAGAAAATGTTAGTCAAATGTTTCAATCCAGACATGAATCTAATGTGTGTCTGTGTGCATAAGCATCCTTCTCTGAACATGTATGTACAAATGCTTCATATTTATTTGTGTGTGCGTAAATGAACGTACGTATAAGTATTTGTGAACGGATCTATTAAACTGGTATCATTTTTTTGTACCGTCAACCAAGTATAAAAATTGAACATTTCCACTTATGTACGTTTTTTTATTGAAACTCTGCTTTTTTTACCTCATGTGTGTGTGCGTGTGCGTTTCTGCGTGCGTATTCGAGAGCCAGTGTTGGCGTAGTGGAAAGTGGATATTTATGTGTGTATATGTTCATATTTGATTTGTATGTGAGAGATGGGGAATGTGTGTTTAGGTGTGTATATTTCTTTTGTCCTCACATTTGTTGATTTGAAGCAAACTTAATTTTTTCTGTCAGGTCTGCGTTGACAGGTTAATAAATGTGTTCACGTATCTACATGCACATACATACAAATATGTATTCAAACATACTATACTTACTCTAACATACACACACACACACATATATATATATATATATATATATATATATATATATATATATATATATATATATATATATATATATATAAGAGCTTTTTTAGATTTCATCATGGGGCACGGGACAATTTGTCAAACCGTTTTGTTGCTTCTGCATCTCTTCACGCGAAACATTTTGACTAATTCCTGCAAGTCTCGAAATAAAATATAAAAAGATTTATAAGCACAATTTTATCGATTTATTTACCGAATTATGAACCAGAATGTAGACCACTGGGTAATTTCAACAAAGACGTAATAAAAAAAAACATTCATATATCTCAGACATTCATAGAACATGTTTTGAGCGATAATTCGAGTATTTCAGCAACGCATTAGAAAAAAATAGATATTATATATCATCATTTTACTTTCTGTCCTTGTCTGTGTGATATCTACGCACAGAAATTAGTGCAAAACTGGGAAATGAAATTATTTTGCAAAACATGCGATAGAATAAATGAAATTTTCTACAATATAATGTCTGAATGAATATAAATATGAGAGCGTATAGTTGTGAGTTTGAAGATACATATTCATCAATACGTGGATGTGATTTTGATCGGTAATGAACATGCGTTTGTTCGTGCATGTGTCCTTTTAGGGTCCGTAATCCTTCCTTATCCGCGGGAGATTCGTCTCAAGAATCCCAGCGGATACTGAAACTGCTGACGGAAATCAATATGATCGCGTATGCGAGTATGAGTGCGTACTTCCCTGGGTGTTTTTGATTACTTATTTATGAATAAATTTACATGGTATAAATAAAATACATCCTATATATGATATATTATATACATGCATAATATATACATATATATATGAAATACATTTCTATAATATAAATATATATGTATATATTTTTTTCATTTACATGAATAAAACAAATTTAGATGGTGTATACCCTGACTGTATGTATATATATATATATATATATATATATATATATATATATATATATATATATATATATATATATATATATATATATATATATATATATATCCAGTCTTATTTGAATACATGAATGTGATTTTCAGTCATATGTATATGAACTTTTAATATTTCCGCTCAGGTCATTTTCCGAGTATGTCTCCTGTTCCACTGAGAAGGTTTTTTTTTTTCCATCTACATACGTTTTGTGACTATTTGTACATTTTGTTTCTAAGAAAACGCAAATAATTTCTGCTTGCTCTGTAAGTAATCGCTGGTCTTCTATCTGCTTCACTCTCGTTGAAAGGTTTGTAGCATATTGACAATAAAATATGAATGAAACATGCACAAGTTTTTATTCTTTCTTCCTCAGCATCGTTCAGCAACATGATTCTTTCTCTCTCTCTCTCTCTCCCCCACTCTCTCTCTCTCTCTCTCTTTCTCTCATACGTATATGCATGTGTGTGTGAGAGTGCATGTTCAGTTACTCCTCACCATTCATGGGGGTTTTGTATTCGCTGCTCTGATAATTCGCGGTTTTGATGAATTGCCGTTCAGTCATGAATGATTTAATAGGAATATTTTTGGAGTTTTGCGGTGTAACGTGAAAAACTATATCATAAAACTGTACGGTATAAACAGATTTAAAATGTCCAAGATATACATATATATATATATATATATATATATATATATATATATATATATATATATGTATGTATATATATGTATATATATATATATATATATATATATATATATATATATATATGTATGTATGTATATATATATATATATATATATATATATATATATATATATATATATATATATATATATATAACCTGATTCCAACACTAGCAAGCAGTTTAGAATACTTACTAAAACACTACTACACATCATCAAAATACTAAACTGAACAACCCTCACCACACAGAACACTAATACACACAACTCCTACCATTAATATCCTCACACCCACATCTTAGACACATTCAATAATGGAAGCTTCAAAGTCACCTAGACCCATAGGAAAAACTTCACCTTAGCCTGTTATAACCCCTGTCCAAATCATAGCCAAAACATTTTCAGTAACTTTTAAGGTTGATACCTATGTAGCTCCTCGACCCCACCACCCCTCCTTCTACACTATCCCAAACATACCAAAAAATCCACCTCCACAACACTACCCCCTACCTTGACACACTCTGCCCTCCCCAAGACAAACTGCTGCTGCTTTACCAAGATCCCAATACCTGCTGGTCATTCTTACATTCAGCAGGAGGCGTCTAGTAGCCCTGACAACAAAACTTACCCACAATGCATAGCCCCTGGCAGTGGACTCTGGTTCCACATGGTACATTTTAATTCCCATTCACACAACACACACCACTGATGATGGGAGAAATCCCAAAATATGTATGGACTATTGACATATAAGGATTAATAAACCTTACCACCAAAAACTTCACTCCCGAGTCTGTCTCACTCTCTAAAGTACACATTATATATATATATATATATATATATATATATATATATATATATATATATATATATATATGCATATATATATATATATATATATATATATATATATATATATATATCAATATTTATATTGCGATTACCACGGAACTTTGCTTAAAAGTGACGATTGTTGATTAAAAAAACACCTGGAACTCTTGATCTATTAGTTTTATCGTAATAATCTTTATGTTATCAACAAGAAGAAAAATATTCACGCAGACAACAAAAATATGGTTGAAAATATGTTCACACGTGGAAACCAGTTGACCATGACAATTTGCATGAGAGGAATTTAGCCCTATTTACACACATATTTTAAAATTGCATCCTAAGTAATTGGTGGATTTCAATAAAGTTTTTGGTATTCTGATATGCATCCCCTGATGCCCCTAACCCTGTAAATGGTTGGGGATAAGTGTATGTATGGATGTGCGTACAGTCAACGCTGGTTTGGGTACGGTATAGCGCCAAGTATAAAATTGGGCTCAGATTGGTTGGTAATTGGAACCGGTGTTAGATGTTCGAAATATTCCAGAAAATGGTTTCTAAATACAATGCTTGTTACTGCAGTCATTTTGTGCTAGTAATCCTTGCTGGGTAGGGAAAGAAAATAAGAATACATGACTGAGATCGATAGGTATTTACAAGGATTAGTTTAGTTTTGGCACAAGGCTATAAGTATGGAGCATTGAGTTACAAGTAATGATTCGTTAGACAAACTTGTTAATCATTACACTACAACAAGGCTCCCAACTGTGAGCAATGTGTTGAATTGTACGTGGCGATTCTGTGATCGTCATGATCATCAAAACCGAGAGCATCCGACTAAACATAGACAGCAAATCAATGAATACATTTGTTGTTCCAAACCAAAGAAAGTAAAACCATTTCCAAGATTGTAAAAGTGAAACTTTGAGACGAAAAATGTTCATTTCTAAACATAAAAGAAATAATTACGGCTTCTCTAATGAAATTAAATCGAGATATGAGAGTTTTTCATATTTTTTTTGTTGTTGTTGTTATACGCCACACACAAAGATAAAGACGTTCCATATCTATAAATGAGCTTTGTTTTATATTTTCATAAGAACTTGACTGACTTGATATAATTGCTTTCGTCTCATGAGCCAATATGCAAGGTTAATAATCACCATCAGTCTTTTAACGTCCGTCGTTGGACAAAGATCTTCGCCAGGATCTGCCACATTTCTCTATCATGGGCGTCGCGGAGCCAGGATTTTCCGAATTTGATCATAATCCTCAAAGAGATCCAAGTATAATTTCGGATCGTTTTATTGTTGATCCATTAGTTTTGTACTCTTTTACTCTTCGGATAGAAGGCCAGTTGCAGGATTAGTATTGTTCTTATTCAGACAACAACTTCAACCATCTGTACCTATAGAGACTGCAGTCACCAAGTATTTTTGATTGCGTGTTTGTTTGTCTGTTTACGTCACGGTGAAGACACGAGTATCAACCTCTGCCTCCCTTCAGAGCTATAAAGAGAGGAAGAGAAGGAACCTTATGTAACCAACAGATAAAATGTGTTTGAATGCTGTAACTGACACACACGCATAGTTTGTAGAGAGAAAGAAAGGAATACTTATGTGGCCACTAACCAAAGAGTGACTGAATTTTATTGCTTACACACAGTTGTGTCAGTGTGTAAGTTTTGCAAGAAGGTATATATTCTATACACTTCCCTTTCTTAAAACTGATAAAAGAGAGAAAGAAAAGGAGACTTTGGTGACTGAAAACGATGATTAAAATATAAATATTCCAAGATATTAAACTATCAATGGATAACATAAGTAGGATGATATTCCGATAATGTATAATATTATTATTATTTAACTATTTGGAAAAAAGAATAAATCATTTTCATATATTTTTTCTGATTAAACTTTTTGCTTTTGGCAGCAATCTAAGATTTTATTCAAATGGATTTTTTTTAATATATGACGTCGATCGTCGTTATGGAGACCACGTAATAATAACACGTTCTGATAGCGTCATTTGATATTCACTGTTGGATATTTCAAATTCTTTGAGTTCGATTAATTGGGATCCTGGTTCGAGTCCCTCTCCCTGTTGATCGTCGATGATATTTTATTTCGTTTGATTATCGTTTTCGCTAAAACTCAGCGTAACTTCAACATTGGCCGAAATCATATTAAAACGAAACAAAATGCCATCAACAAGAGGAGGGACACGAGCCAGAATTCCAGTCATAGAAACTGGGGGATTTTAAATATTCAAGAGTCAAACTATGTATCTGTTATTAAGAAATGGATAAGTATGATCCGACAAAATGATTGTAAATTGCGCTATATCAAACTGAAACTCTTATTTGAAATGATCTCCCGTTAGTACAGTATGGAATGTATCATTCGGCTCAAACAACGTAATTAGATTAAACAAATGAAGAAAATGGGGCTGCAGCAGAAATTGAAAAATTGTTTATTCTATCAATGTTGTTTAGGCCAAGTGATATATTCACCGTGTAAAAGCAGGAGATTGCCTGTAATGAGAGTTCCAGTATAATATAACGCAATTCATGATAATATATATATATATATATATATCGGTGTGTGTGTATGTGTGTGTGTGTGTGTGTGTGTGTGTGTGCCTGCAAGAAGTAGAAAAAATGCAAATACGTATGTGAACGCACAAAAAAAATCTATGGAGGCCTGAATAAATCCAATCCAGCTCTGACATTTTTTATGAGCCAGGGGCTAAGTTCATAGAGTTTTTAAATTCAACTCAGGTTATACTGGAAGTGAATCAGATTATCTGGAGAAGAGCTGACTATCTCCCATAAGACACACTTGGAAGCACGTACATCATCATAAGTCTTTTATCTTCTTTTGTTCAACATAGACCTTTTCAAGGATTCACCAGACCTCTCAAACGTGGTCATCACAGAATCAATACTTTCTGAACTTGACTACTTCGTCTCTCCATCTTGTACTCAGCCGGTCTCGGTTTTGCATGTGATCTTTCAGAATCCATGATGTGAGTTGTGATATCTAGTGGTTGTCTGTCATTCCTGCAACATGACCAGCCCATTTTCATTTAAGATTTCTCTTTGGAAATGGATTCTATGATGTCTCTGACACCTGTTTTCTCCTGTGCAGTCATGTGATCTCTTCGTGTGAGGTTGAGTATGACCATTCCATGTGCAGGTTGGTCAGTTTGGTGGTCAATATTTTAGTTAGGTCCCATCCTTCAGCTCCATAGGTGACTATCGGGGGGATAGATTTTTTGTATCCATTTGTTTTCAGAGCTAATGGGATTTTTGTTTTTGAGGGATGAGCTTGCTCTACCGAAGGCTCACCATCCTTGAGTGATTATTTGACTGATTTCGTCTACGCTGATATTTTTAGCACGTAATTGACTAAAATACAAGTATTGTGAAAAAAAGGGGGCATAAACGAACAAAAGAAAGCACGAGAAACATAAGATATCCACTGTCACTATGATGATATATAGATTGAGGTGAAGTATGGGACCTGCAAATCCTGTTACCATGGGTGCGCTGGGGCTCTGGGCGCAATATATCTGAGGAAACCTGAGAATCTCGGGTGAGGTTCCAGTCAGACCAAACACCGCCATTGTAATATACAGCAGAGAATTATTGAATACATTATGAACTCACAATGGACACTACTTATAAACTAACATCGATGCTAAAGGCATCAGTGAGAAAACATCAGTCTTCTTAAGAGCTGCAATCAGGTGATTCTTCAACACATACCTTGTACACTTGGCTGTGTGATTTCTTTGTTCTTCAGACTGGACTTTCTTAACTTTGGACTGACAAACCGGCCAAAGACACGGTAATTAGCAGAGTTGGAAAAGTCGGTCAACGGGGATCCCCTGGATATTTTTTTTTCGCCACCTTTTCTTTCTTTGAAATCACTATGGTCATGACGTTGGGATCAGCGCAAGTCAATGGTCGATCTGTGAATGGTTGCAAAATGGGTGTTCCACTCGTTTTACCGAACACTCGGATTTCCATTCGTGCTTCCGCTGCCGCCTAAAGAACGTTAGACAGTACACCACCCAGCCCAAGGGATTATTAACTACCACGTAGATAAGCACTGGAACAAAGATAAGATTCCATCTCATTTCTAATAACTTATGTTCCAATTCCAACATGAAGCATCATCCATGGCCTTACGAGCCTTATGTATCTGCCTTGTTCTCACAAAGGTACCGACTACCAGCATAAAATATGCCACGGGTTTGAAAAACCTATTATTCAGCATCTATATGTAGAGATATGTAACACGTCATGTTGATGTTCCGATATGCACTTGTTTGACGTGCACACGGATGACAGAAAATATTCCCCATGCAAATGACAACATACAGACATAAAGAAAGAGAGAGACGTCCATGACAGATGCACAATATAGTTGTGATTAAACATCTATTATCATCGTTCCATCATCCCTCCTCGTAGCCTGAGGGTAAAAGTGAAATTAAACTGACGCAGGTCTTGTCTTGTCCGGGTTTGGAGCTAGGCTGACTCCAGTAGAACTTTGCCTCTAACTAGAATTGAATTCTTACACTATTGACCTAATTTCCTGGTCGGTGAAATTCACTTGAAGGAAACTCTTTGCTTTGATACTAACCTTACCTCTAAAGATCATTTGATACCCTCTTTCTGTCTCCTAAATCTCTCCTTTCACTTCTCCTCGTATCCCATTCGTCTATTTTCATTTACTACTATAGATGATTGTTCTCCATTTAATTTCCCCTTTTCAGTTCAATGTCCAAAACCACTGATGACACACACCAACTTGGTCCAACTACCCCTCCCCATGTTCATACTATCCTTCAGAAAAATGCAGATTTTTTTTTTGTATGAACGTTCCACCATCTTAGTCCGTCAAATCGATAGTTGAACCCCTCAAGTATTTCTCCCATTTCCCCACAATCGTTGACCGGGAATTCACTTTCAAGGAATGATCCGTTGAAAAAGAAAAAAAGTCTACTTGAACTTTTCTTGGGCCGCAGCTCTGTTACACAAACCATAGCAAAGGATACATACCAAGTCTTACGAATTTGTTCCAGCTATTAACTTGAGATATAAAATAGCAAAGGTCACACAGACTCTTTACTGAATGCAACTGACGCGTCGGTCTCTCAATACGTGTGTATTCCTGGCACAGTTCTGCAACTACAGGTTTCTACTTTCGGCGGGCTCGCCCAAGATTTTTAACATTTTTATTAGATATAATCTAACGATGATGCACTCCGAGCGCATGCGTCGTGGAACACAGCTCTAACTCCATTCAGCTGTTCATTGAACGTTGGGTTGAATTCCTTATACTGTATGCATAGATATAGGGGAGGGCAATAAGTATTCCTACAGTATGGAAAATTGAACGTTTCATCCCATAACTTTCTTCATACGTACTTTCGTTAGTTCAAATTAAGGCACAAATGATGCACAACATAGGCGATTATTCATGTAAGATATTTTTTTAAATATAACCAATCTTTATATTCTTAAGGATAATCCACTCGAAATTTCTGCATGAGAAGAAATAGGATATCCCACCAAGACAGTGATCTCTAAGCTGGTGACTGAATGGTTGGAAAAAGAAAAGAATGAAGTTATGCTAAGGCCTATGCAATTACAAATCCTATTGAAAATCTTTGGCGAACTGAACATTGATTTTAACGAAAGAAATTCCAAGAACATATCGGAATTAGAGAAGTTCTGCAAAGAAGAACGGAGTGAAACTTCCGTCGAATCTTGTCAGAACTATTTGGGTAACTAGCCTAAACGTTTGGCAGAAGTAATTGAACAAAAAGAATCTCATTGAATCACTGATGCTCTGTTATTTGGGATATGACGTTACTGTACGAATACGTTTTTATGTTTTCAAAATATTATTACATAAACCCTCTAATGAACTTAATTACTTCGTATCTTGTGCGTATCGTTGATTATATTGTATCTTAGCTCTGGCGTAATTTGAACCATTATGAGTACGAATGAAGAAAGTTATTGGATGAAACATTCAAATTTTCATACCGAACAAATTGCTTCCTCTGTACGTACATGCGAAGGAAAAAATATTAGAAGATATATGAGTAGGTTGGTTCAGCTGAGTACTTTAAGTTTAAAGAATTCATGAAAAGATATTTTAATGACAAATACCATAAAGGTGAAAATGTGCTGATACTAGAAACGGCCTACATTTGACATATCTTTAAAGCAATTCACAAATATTTGCATGTACTTTTGCCTATTTTGCTAAATAAAGTTGAATAAATATTTGTGTTTAGTGCAAAGATTTAGATGTTTATGAATATAGATCTATGTATGACTTAGTGTACGTGATGGAATATTTTCTTTTTTATGACAAAGTGAAGAATAAGTTTATATAAGTTTTTGTCGTTGTTTAAGTATATATGTAGTTTAAGGGCATTGTGTTAATATAATCAAACAGCATAACTGATACCTGCAGGACAAAATTCCACTTCAATTCCCATTTCAACTGAAGATGATTACTGCAACTTTTGTATTGTATATATTATAAATACAAAAATACATAAAGAATGTATTTTTTTTTTTGTAAAATATATTTTGTAGAATGAAATAAGCCTGCACGTATCTGTATGATAAATTTTCGTTAATATGCAAGACTTGTAATTTTAGCTTAGTCAGTAAGAGAGCCTCCTGGCAATCTGTTTGTCATGATTTCAAATCGCTGGAGGGGATTTCGGATTTTACATATTAGTTTACATCCTTTATTTTGGTGCAGGTTTTTGCTGTTCTTGTTAAGATAGGGAAACAAAGTGTATTCTAGACTTTGTACTTGAGTTAGACCATATTCTGATTCAAAGGCTAAAGTTGATTTCATAAAACTCCCAGAGAGATGACTCAATGATCGCAATTAATCTGACATTGAAGAGTGAGAGGGAAAAAGAAAGAGCGATTCCGTGACGTCATGTCATGTTAACTCGCGTTTTCCATCTGTTCCGTTTTTGTCAATCTGGCTCATTCGGTAAGACAGCCTGCTGGCAGTCCAAGTGGAGTTTAAATCAGGGTAGGTCATCATCATCATCATCATCATCAGTCTTTCAGCGTCTGTCGTTGGACATAGACCTTTCCCAGGATTTGCCACACTTCTCTATCATGGGCGTCACGGAGCCAGTACTTCCTGAACTTGTCTAGCTCGTCTCTCCATCTAACATTTTGCCGGCCTCGGTTGCGCATGTGGTCTCGGGGAATCCATGTTGTGAGTCGTGATGTCCATCGATTGTCTGCCATTTTTGCAACATGGCCAGCCCACCGCCATTTGAGATTTTTTTTTTTTCTTTTTTTTTAGTATGTTTCATGTATTGGTTTATGCCCAACATTTGATGAGGATCGTTCTCTGTACTGGGGTTCGACAAGATTTGAAACTATATAACACGCATAATGGAGAACAATGTGATTTTAGGTTTACTAGCTAAACTAATCGTTAACCATCGCAGTTGAGCAAGAGTAAAAAAAATCTTTCTCGGGAATAGTTTTAATTCCACAATATTTTTTTTTCATGAAATATTCACCCACATCGTAACGGAAACCTACATCGCAATTTTTTTCCTCCTTTCAAAAATGTGTAATTGTTATGCGAGAGGCATACCATTCTCAGCAGATTCCGCCTAATAGGTCCAAAGTTGATAAGAACCAGCCGTGCAATAAGACCAAAAAGCCGGTTATCAGGTCTAAAATCGTTGGTCCCAATGCGGCTCTATAAACCAGAATCCAGTGTATAACGATGTACTTTTACAGTCGTGCTGCTGGGTGAAGATCTGACTAATTGAGATGAGATATCGTGAAAATCGACTTCTAAAGCCCTTCCGACATATATTGTATATTGTATATTTGTAAAACAATTCCATCTTGCGAGGCGATTTTTGTTCCGGAGTAATGAATATTATTTCTTGATTGCCTATGTGCAAAAAGGTATATAAAAATGGTAATCTTTCCCATTTAATTTCACTTTTGCGATCAGGGCACTGAAAATTTGATATTTTGAAATGTACCTATCCCCTATTATATAACGGGTGAATATGCATATTTTCATCATCATCATCATCATCATCATCATCATCATTCGCCTATCGTCCGTCGTTGGACATGGACCTTCCCCAAAAATCGCCAGACGTCTCTATTATGGGTGTTGCAGAGCCAGTACTTCCTGAACTTGTCTAGTTCTTCTCTCCATCTAGTATTCTCCCGGCCTCGGTTTCTTTGGGCATCTATGTTGTGTGTTGCGATGTCCATCAGCTGTCTGCTTTTCTTGCAATGTGACCAGCCCATTGCCATTTGAGTTTTGTAATGGATTCTATGGTGTTCCGGACTCCTATTTTTCTTCCTATATACTGTGCTGTCTTGTGATCTCTTCATATGAGGTTGAGCATGGCTCTCAGTTAAAGGGTCAGTCATTTGGTTAAGTTCTATGTTTCAGCTCCATAGGTGACTATCGGGAGGATGCATTGGTTGTATATTCTTCTTTTTAGGACAAATAGGATATCTTGTTCTTGGAGATTAAACTTACCCTGCCGAAGGTTTGCCATTCTTGCCATTATTGTAATGGTCTGCTTTCTCCAGTCCTGCGCTTTCAATTTTATTTCAGACGATTCACATGAATAATAAATTTGTCAAAAAAAACAAAAAATATGAATGTAAATTAACGTATGCATATACACTAATGTTGAAATGTACACTAATATTGAACAAAGGTGATCACAAAAGATCAAAAATTGTGTAGTTTAATGAGATTGACGGTTGTACTGTATTCGGACGAGCAAGGCAACGTCATTTTATACTATTATATCGAAATAAGACATGATGACATAACACAACATAAGATGGTATAACCTGACATAGTATGATATAACATGACATAATATGATATTAGATGGCAAAATACGAAATAAAATGACATAAGATAATATAAACTGAATACATAGCGTTATAAGTTGCACCACATTTTTTTCTCCCTGGGTAGAAAGTGTTATGTTCTAATTGCTCGTGTCAAGTTTGTTGGGTCTCCGACGCAGATTTATCAAATTCCCTGCCATCTTTGCATTCGGGAAAGCACTTGGGTACGTGTCCCTTGCTAACTTTGGCAAAATAGGGTAATTATAAATTGAATCAGAAGATCACACTTATTACCCTGGAACAGAAGAAGTAAATAGAACGTTGCACAGTGTTATGAATAGAAATTTGTATAAAATAACAAGTATCGCATATAATATCAGTGTATATCATTGAGTATGTGTATAAATCAATGTTTGTGAATGAGACAAAGGTCCAAGTCAAAGTTTATCTTGCGGGCATTTTTCTCTGGCCTGTTCGTTTCGTATTCTTCATGTCGTCAGCGGATGTAATTATCTTCAAGTGTACTTCTGCAGACACATCAATATCAAGTTTTCTATCATCATCATCATCAGTCTTTTAACGTCCGTCGTTGGACACAGACCTTCCCCAGGATTCGCCAAACTTCTTTCTCGTAGACTTCGTAGAGCCAGTACTTTCCGAATTCATATACTTCGTCTTCCCATCTCGGACTCTGCCGGCCTTGCTTTCGCGTGTGATCTCTGGGTAACCCATCTGTGAGTTGTGATGTCAATCGGTCGTCTGCTATTCTTGCAACATGACCAGCCCATTGCCAATTGAGTTTTTAATGGGGTTTACGATTCTTGAACTCCTGTTTTCTCCCATCTATATTGTGCTGTCTTGTGATCTTTCTATGTGATGTTGGACGTGATCTTTTCATGTGCATGTTGCATGGTTCTCAATTTGCGGGTCTGTCTCTTGTTAGTTTTTATTTTACAGCTCCATGTGTGACCATTGAGAGGATGAATTAGTTGTTCACCGTTCTTTTTAGGATTAATGGGATCGTCTTGTTTTTTAAGGTTGAGCCGGCTCTATTGAAGGTTTGCCATCCTCGAGGGATTCTTGATTTTTTCTTTTTTTGAGGTTGGTTCATCTTCACATTGAAAATCAGATCGCATGTAAAGTAAACATGGACCTAAAATTTATATTATTTTGGCCTCATTTTCATGAAACAGACAATCAAGAAAGCAATTAACTATATCATTAATTATGCTTGTAATTATTGAAATTTGTAATTTATTGAACCTGCCCCCAAAACAGATTTTTGGTGTTTGTTTTCAAAGCATGAAAGTTTGTACACTTAATAGTCCGATGCAATATAAATGTAACGGTTGTTTGTCTATCTCAATGGCTGAATAAAACTGATCAGTAACAACAAAAGTGTGAAAATCTATCTATTTACGCTCTATTATTGAATACTGAGCAATATCACCATAGATAAAGCAACGTCTAGAATCAGTGTATATATATATATATATATATATATATATATATATATGTACCAGTTACTTTTGGGAAGTATTTGTACGATATCTGAATAACAATTTGAACTAATGAGTTTGATAAGCAAAGAACGTCTTATAATTCCCATGTTATACTTTTCTTCTTGAATGTCTTTGGCCCAAAGGAAGTGAAAGGTAGACATTAGATTTACAAATATTTGAGTAGGTAGCTTTTTTGTTCGTTTCAGGATATTGATGTATATACATATATATCACTTCATAAAATGGATATATATATATATATATATATATATATATATATATATATATATATATATATATATATATATATATATATATATTAAATTCGTACATATACATATATATGTACGTATTTAATCTATATATATATAAGTATTCATATGTGAGTGTAAATAAGAAAGGGACATGGTTTCATCAGATGGAATGAATCATACATTGCGTTATATTGTATGGAAACTTATCTGGAATGATTCACCGTTATTACACTGTTAATTCAATTTAGACGATATGAATAAAATAAACAATGAAAGAAAATGGGGCTGTTGCAGGAATCAAACCTGCCACCGATAGTTAGTCACTTCAATGTACCGATGCATTTACGATTGTGCTAAACAGCACACCAATAATGCAAAGGTCAAATAACTGTTTTCAACCCAAATTCTCATCTCGTATATTATCGGTCTTTTTCATCTCTTTCAACGAAACAGTATTTACACAATGGTATGAATTAGCCGTGTAACGACGGGAAATCATTTCAGGTGAGTTTCTACATAATATAACTCAACTTTTAAGTTATATATATATATATATATATATATATATATATATATATATATATATATATATAATGTGTACTGTAGAGAGTGAGACGGACTCGGGAGTGAGGTGTTTGGAGGTGAGGTTTATTGATCCTTATAAGTAAATTGTCCATACATGTTTCAGGATTCTTCCCATCATCAGTGGTGTGTGCTGTGTGAGTGTGTATTAAAATGTCCTATGTGGAACCAGAGTCCATTGCCAGGAGCTATGCATTGTGGGTAAATTATGTTGTCAGGGCTGCTGGAGGCCTCCTGCTGAGTGGGAGAATGTCCAATAGGTATCTGGTCTTTGGTAAAGCAGCAGCAGTTGGTCTTGGGGAGGGCAGAGTGAGTCAAGGTAGAGGGGAAGTGATGTGGAGTTAGATTTTTTGATATGTTTGGGGTAGTGTAGATCATCACACAGAACCCTAATACACAAAACTCCTACCATTGATATCCTCACACCCACATCTAAGACACATTCAATAATGAAAGCTTCAAAGTCACCCAGACCCATAGGGAAAATTTCACCTTAGCCAGTTATAACCCCTGTCCAAATTATATATATATATATATATATATATATATATATATATATATATATATATATATATATATATATATTTATACGGTATATGTGGTACAAATCAGGCAAGTAGTATAACATAATATAATAATATTCGCCTGATGAGGCCTGAAGAGGGCAGAAACATGAGCTAGTTTGTATAGCGAATCCACATTCTACTATATATATATATATATATATATATATATATATATATATATATATATATATATATATATATATATATATATATGGGGTACTTTATCGTTGAACATTACTTGCTCTTCGTTCTGATCATTTTCAAGCCAGAGAAAGGGTTGACGAATATGCCTAACTAGGTCAGATAATAAAGTTAGAGAGAGACTTTGAAAGTGGAATAAAACGACTCGTAACGATTGGCTAGAATAAATAAAGATATAAGGAACCTTGCCAATGTGCTCAAAGCGTAAAGTATACAATGAATGCATAATATTATGATACCAGCATGATTTATCGAACTACACAGGGAGCCATGGAAAGAGCATATATATATATATATATATATATATATATATATGCGTGTGTGTGTGTGTGTGTGTGTATATATATATATATATATATATATATTAGGAGAGAGAGAGAGAGAGAGAGAGAGAGAGAGAGAGCTTTACCAAGTTTGAATCGCTTTAGGGCCAGATTATTACCTTTTTCTCCTCTCTCACTCTTTCTCTCTCTCTCTCTCTTCCCCTCTCTCTCTCTCTTTCTCTCCCCCTCTCTCTCTCTCTCTCTCTCTCTCTCTATATATATATATATATATATATATATATATATATGTACACACAGATACATATAGAGAGAGACAGAGACGGGAACAGATAGACAGACAGAGGATCGAACTCCGTGCATTATCAATGGTCAGAGGGACTAGACTAAAAAATTGCTCGAGGGCTAGGTTACTACCTTTTTTTCCTCTTCTCTCTCTCCATCTATCTATGTATATATATATATATATATATATATATATATATATATATATATATATATATATATATATATATATATATATATATATATATATATATATATATATATATCTTTGTCACTATTCCACTCATGGTGGAAATCGACTACCAGAAGATACTGTATTATGAGTTAGTACGGTGCTAAAAAAACATAAGGATTGTATTGCAGGTAATTGGAGATGTGGTCTATTGTCCGGCAAGTCGAAATTCAATTGCGTCGGACGGTGTCAGTTGGTGACATTGGGGGGCAGGGGGCAGATGAATGCGTGGCATTGTTCAGTACGACGGAGGAGCCATAATAGTGTTGTAATGCATCCACATTTCCAGTCTTGGCACTATGAAAACTAATCAATACTTAGACATTTTCCTAACCATAATATGGCTAGCCATGTGGCCGATTTAGCGCTTTTTGCGCAAAATTCAGTGCGTTTCTTGTTTCGGCTGTGTACAGAAAGTGCTATATTTGTGCGGGCGTATTGACACATATCTGGGCGCTTTTTTTATTATTTCCTTCCAATCTAACGCGTTTTTAGCTTTTGGGGAAATAAAACTAGCGCTAAAATATATTTTGAGTTCGCAAAACAGCTGCTCTACAGATCGAACGTTCATTTATTTCAACACAATAACGATCCTCACGTGCAGCCAATGTGTTCCTTGCTGACCATCGTTTCGAAGCCCTCAAGTGGCTTTCCTCAGTCTCCTGACTTCAATTCAAATGAGAAAAACTCTAGGAAATTCAAAAACCAGAAGCGAGCTGAGTCACACGGGACATTCAATGTATGAATTCTTTGGAAAGGCGTGGCAAAAATTATGTCTGACACATCGCCAAAGCATATTGATCAATCCTGCAGAAAATGGTTGTCCTGTTCAAAAACAAGGTCGAACCAACGAAATGATAATTACTAATCATATATATATATATATATATATATATATATATATATATATAATTTATCACTGTATTTCCATGCATGTATTACATATTAGAATGAAGCTCATGATATGCTTTAGTTTTCCTCTATTTTCGAAAACTAAATTGTCAATGTCTTAATCAAGTTTAGAGTTTAATTACTTCTAATATATATATATCATGTATTGATGGCCAAAACGAGTAGCCGAGTCATTATGCTAAATTTGTGCAATTCTTTCCTCTGGAGATCTCATCTACCAAACACAGTAGATGACACATATTAGAGTGTGCAGAAAGTAATTACTTATTTTCGTGTTCGAAAAATTCGTGTTTTCAGAAAGGGGATGCAAACAAATGCCAGTAGAGCTTAGATCAATATTTATCAATAATTTAATCACTATCTTTTATAATAATTATTATTATTATCATTATCTTTATTATCATTATTATTATTATCATTATCATTATCATTATTGACAACAGCCTAACAGGAGAGCTAATTTTCAATTCTTTGTCAAAGAAATTCCGCGTTTTTTCTAATATTCTATACGGTGTTTTGCTCTTCAAAGTCTCTGTCTTCCATGTAGTTAAACGTCGAATCTAACCAAGAGACTGAACCTCAAACTGAGAACCATGCAACTTGCACATGGGAGAATAATGTTCAAAATCACGTGATGAGATCAAAAAACAACGCAGTATATTAGGGAAAAAAAGCAGTCTTGGATATAAAGAAATCCATCAGAAAACTCAAATGGCAATGGGCTGGTCATGTTGCAAGAATGGTAGAAAACCGATGGACAACATGACTCACAACTTTAATCCCAAGAGATCATATACGAAACTGTGGCCTGTGAAATATAAGATAAGATGGCGTAATAGACGGGTTCAGAATATATTGGCTGTGCAGTGCCTATAATAGAGAGTTCTGGCGAATCCTGGGGAAGGTCTATGTTCAACGACGGACGCTAAAATGATGATGATGATGATGATGATGATGCACTATAAACGTCACACTACAGGATAGAAGAGATGATGAACTTACTCCAGACATCGTTTCGTTCTATTTAACTCTGCACTTGCCTTAGTTTGTTGGCTTGTAATTTAAAATTGAAATACGTAACTTCTTTTCTGACACCCAGGTACATTTGCATCTTGTAAAATCCAAAATTAGATCTTGTACTTTAGATCCTCAGAATTATGTCGGTTTTCCATTCACTCATAACACACGCACCAGAAATTTTCGTTCCAGGAGAACAGCTTTCCCTGCATTATGATAAAGAATATACGAAAAAAAAATATCAACAGCGATTTGATAAAAATAACGCAGACTTCTCGAAAATAGCATAAATCTATCAAGTTGTCAGTCTGCATTGTACTGGTTTATATTCAAAGCATGTACTTGGTGCTACAGAAATGGTTTCCCTTGACTGAGACGAGTTGTAATGTACTTAAAAAATCATCAACTACAGTAAGGGAATATCTCCCGAGAAACGCATCATAAAAAGATTGTTCATTCGACCTGCAATGATTTTTGAGTGCAAGAGTTTTCTCAATTGTATTTTTAGTAGTGATAAATACTTCATGACACGCAGGATATTTGAAATCCAGTCTTCATACACCATATCTTTTTTGTTATAAATGTTATATAGAACATCAAGTTATGTTCATTGATATTCCCACCTATCTATCCCCTACAAACTGTTTGAACCGATCAAATTTATTCGAGAAACTGTTTATCTAATAAGAATACGCAGGATGTTTGAAATCCAGT
Organism: Thysanoteuthis rhombus; assembly: GCA_963457665.1. Lineage (NCBI taxonomy): Eukaryota > Metazoa > Mollusca > Cephalopoda > Oegopsida > Thysanoteuthidae > Thysanoteuthis > Thysanoteuthis major. Next base: position 46,882,816 of record OY735226.1, on the reverse strand, counting down.
CTTTATACACAATATGTATTATAGATTTATTAAAAAAACATAAAGTTATACTTGGCAATATTCCCACCTATTTATCCCATACACGAACGCAAACCGTTTGAAGCGTGACAATCAAAATTTATTCGAGAATCTGTTTAGGTGATGAGGAAGGCTTTTCCAAAATCGATCTGATATTTTATCATTCCCTAAAACAATTTTCATTTCTAGATGAGTATCTTCAGACATTAAGAAATGTATTTTGTTGATTTTTTTTTTTTTTTTTTGAACAGAAATGAAAATTATAGATCGTCTTTAATTGGTCCTGTGGAATCTGATGAATGTCTCTCTATCAATACAGAATCTTGCTGAGTTGATATCACGAGCAACTGATCGGTGGTCGTGACTCTTATCAACTGAGCTAAATTGACAAGTATAGCATATCTACCAAGATTTACGCCAGAAATACGCAAGAGCGAATATTTTCATAACATTTCATTTATTACGCATGCAATTCAGAAGTTACCGTAATCATCTCCAGTCGGAGTAGAAGTTGGAGTGCAGTTTGATCTTGTAGCAGTCAGGCTTGTCATATCATGCTCACCTTCAAAATATGTATGGGAAGGAAAAAAACTTTTCTTGGGTTAATCATATCATTCGTCAATAATTTTGAAGTGCAAAACTGATCACTAAGGCAGTAAAAAAGATATTTGATTTTCTTTGGAATTTGTGATACCAATTGCAATGTCTTGTCTCAACGGAGTTTTATCAGCAAACGGTTAGATTATATCTTCTGTGTGCGTGTTATTTATCTCATATGATAACAATGTTTGTTTATTCTGCATAATAATACCGTGTGTTATTTATAACTCTGTGGGTTATTTATCCCACAATATAGTACAACGCGTTTATTCCGCGTAATAATAGTGTGATTGATCCCATGTAATAATACTGCATGTTTATTCCACGTAATAATACGGTGGGTTATTTATTCCACGTAATAACACTTTTCTGCGTAGTTACACCATGATTTTATTCTATGTAATAACACTGTTTTTTCCATATAATAACACTGTGTGTTTATTCCACGGAATAACACTGTTTATCTATTCCATTTAAAAAAATGTGTCATTTATTTCATATGATAGCACCGTATGATAAATTTGCATAATAATGTCATGTTTTTCTTAACCCTGGTTTATTTACTCAACGTAATAACACCGTGCGTCTATTCCACGTAATAATCATGTTATTCATCCCAATAACAGAGTGGAGTTTTTTTCCACGTGATAACACTATGGGTCATTTATTCCTTGTAATGATAGTGTTGTTTTTTTGCCCAAAGTAAAACCACTGTGTTCATCCTGCGTAATAACACTGTTTATTCTACGAAATGACAATGCGTGTTGCTTATTCCATATGATAGCTCTGTGGGTTATTTGTGCCTTGTAATGAAAATAAAAACAAATAAAGATTTCAAAATGCCTAATTCTCCGTTCAGCCACACAACTCAGTTAATCCAATCGAAATAAACGTTGATCAATCACCTGGAAAGGGTAAACATATCCTGTTGTTTTCGTAACAATCACGGAAACCATAATTAAGAAATGCCATGGAACATTAGAAAAGTGAATCGTGGACTCATCTCGTATAATCATATCTGGTAGGGTATCCCGGTGTGCAAACATGGATTTCTTTTTACATTTCAACTATTTTTTTTATGACTTCTCCTTCAATCAACCTTTAACTGAGTTTACTTTATTTCCCTACCCTAATTAACAACAATGGTAAGGTCGGACTTACCCTTAAGACAACAAGTTCAGACTTACGGTTAAGACTGAAAAGTAAAAAGGTTATAGAATATGATCGATGGATACAGAGATACAGGAAAATAGAGATACAGTCATCAATCAACGGAAGGAGGAAAGAGGGAAATGGAGAAAGAGAGGGGGAGAGAGGAGAAGAAATGGGAAGAGAGGAAGAAATAGTTAGAAGGAAAAAGATAGAAAAAAATGAGAAAGAGAAGAGAGAGAAAGTGAGACTTGGAGAGAGAATGGGAAACTGGAGAGTTCCGGATGCTAGATTGAATCATCTGGTGTTGCTAAACAGATCCTCTTTATTAAATGGATTACTTAATCTTTTTATCTTAATTTTAATTCTTTTTCTTTTTCTCTTCACTTATCACTCCTTTTTGTTTATTGTAGAAACTTGAAATTTTAGACACACACTCCCCACAATGAGAAGGAAAACAGTCTTCTTTTGGAAATTTAACTTAGTGGCTGAAATACCTGCGTTCAGAGTTGGGTTGGATCAAGAAACAGCCTGTCTTGTTCTCATTTTTCCTCTAGTTTGACTCCTTCTCTCTTTCTCTCATCATTTCTTTCTCCCTCGTTGTATCGAATAGCCACTCAAAAGGCCGACCAAGCTGCCAAGTGCGCCACAGATTATTATCTCTTCAAAACTCTGTATGTCTCTATCTGTGTCTGGGCGCCTCTGGTCATATTTTCGGGGCTACAGCTAAGAATATTCGCGACGAGGTATCATCTTTCTTTTTTCAAAAAAGTGCTCTTGGCGGAGTCACTTTTTGGACCGGCAAGGCGCAAATCTAGTGCTGGTATTTTTTAGATAAAAGATTTTTTTTTTAATGATTAGTTCTGCTATACGCGCGGGCTCCTTTGATTCATTTATGTGAAGTACGGATATTTATGATTTAGTTTTTGATATCTTTTTATTGTGTATTATGTAATGAAACACAATGATGAAATAATCACGAGAGGTGATTCCGTCTCAACAAAGGTTTCGATTTGTTTCGTACACAAATTTCAATATATCTATATTTCGTTCTGAAACGAAATGAAAATAGTTCTTTTTGAGTTTTCCTTTCTTTTCTTTTTTTCAAGGAGCCATCTGGAGAGGGAATTTTTACGTTTTTATTTTCCCCAAAAAGTGCACTTTTGGGGTTTCTATTATCATTTTGGGCTTTTTCAGATAATTTTTCAATAAAAGATATGAACAGACTCTTTAGATAATTTTGCAATTTTTATTCAGATTATCTTAGTTGAAGATCTGTTCTTTGGATAATTCTTTATATTTTTTCACACTATTAGTTCCGATACGCATGTAGGTCACGATGATCTGTTTAAGCGAAGTGAGGATATTTCGAATCTATTTCCTCTTCATTTCTCTGCTCTTTCTTTAATTCCTCTTATTCTTCTTCATTCGGCGTCCCAGCTTTGCTTCTTCATTTATTTATTCCCCATACTTCCTTCTATATGCACTTTTAATAAACCATACGACAAAAATCCAGATAGCAATTTTTAGCCTCTTTTTGAACTGAGTTGACTGCCTCTCGAGGAAAAGATAGAAATGATAACCTCAGCATTTTTCATTAGCTTCTACCAGACATAATGTGAGTTGTCTTTCTCGAATATTACATTACCTGAAAATAATGATTTTATCAGGATATTCCACAATAATTTGAAAACATGTAGATACTTTCTGTGTGTAAATAAATTGCGGAAAACATTTGAATTTATAAACCACCCAAAGCTAAATTTCCAAGATATCTCTGTAGTATAATTCACAGCAAGATAAAGCAAGGGATATAAATTTAAAAAGATTGGAAATTTCGATCAATCTTTCATATTCACGATTATTTTTTTATACATGACAAAATCTATGATATTCATCATTATACTAGCATATTCTTGTCAAAGATAAATGGTTTATCTATGTATGGGTCGGTATAAGGAAGCCGAAAACAATCTTATTAGGTAATATTTTTACGATTCAAGTATCCTGATTTCAAGGTTTTCAAAGTCTCAACTCAGCTCAAGATGTTTCAAAAGGTGATCAGATATGAAGTGCCGAGATGAAATATTATGTAAGTCAAAAAAAAAAGACAGATATTGTGTGATACGAAAAAAAAATCGTTGGAAGAAAATTAGTTTATAAAAAATATAACTCATTTCTTTACAAAATGAATTCACACACTTGGTCTTTCTTTTATTTTAGTTTCAAGCGACTAGCTTTTCTGTGGAGTATTCTTCATTTATCCCATTAATCCTAAAGAGGAGGGTGTATAACCAATGTATCCTCCCAATAGTCACTTATAGAACTGAAACATGGAACCTAACCAAGAGACGGATCCACAAATTGAGAACCATGCAATGTGCACGTGAAAGAATAAAACTGGGCCTCAAATGGAAAGACCATAAGACAGCACAGTATATCTGAGAAAAGACAAGAGTTAGGGACATCATAGAATCCATTAAAAATCTCAAATGGCGGTGGGCTGGCCATGTTGCAAGAATGTCGTACAACCGATGGACATCACGACTCACGACATGGATCCCCCAAGACCACATGTGCAACCGAGGGCGGCAAAATATTAGATAGAGAGACGAGCTAGACAGGTTCAGGAAGTACTGGCTCCGCGACACCCATGATAGGGAAGTGTGGCAAATCCTGGGGAAGGTCTATGTCCAACGACGGACGCTAAAAGAATGATGATGATGATGATGATGATTCTTCATTTTATTGGTATCAGTCATGAATCATGGGAGCCTGTGCCTTTACTCTCATTGTTTGATTAGCTCTGTTAATGTAATTCACATGGACCGATCCATTTTAACTTTTAAGTTATAACCGGACAGGACACTGCTGAAAATCGTACAAAGATATTGATTTCGCGTATATGGCTTTTATATGGATAGGATAATCTTACATAGTGAAATAGTTAACCACTGTCTTGGCTTTAAAATAAACTAAACAATATTTTCAATATGGCGTCATGATAAATGTGTTCATATAGAAAAGTATTTCGCTGGCTTTTCGTTTAATTTTTATCATTCATCGTTTTCTTCTCCTTTGTATTTCCTTCTTTCTTTTTCATTAATTATTTTTCATTTTTCTCGTTCAGTTTCATTTTTTGCCCTGCTTTTTTCTTCTCCCACCATTCCCTGGTCTTTTTCTTTTTTCTTTTTTCTTTTCTTTTATTTTTTACGAATTCTCACTAATCTTTAGTTTTATTTTTCTCACTTAACAACAATAACAATTTTAGACTTGTGATTAAAACTAAAAAGTGAATAGTTCGAATTGCTGGATAGAGAGAGAATGGAAAAGAGATCCCATTCGTACGTCATCAATCAACGAATGGAAGAAAGAAAGAAAGAAAGAAAGAAAGAAAGAAAAGAAGAAAGAAAAGGTGAAGCAAAGAGAGGAAGAAAAGGGGAGAAAGAAAGAAGAAAGGATAGAAATAACGGAAGAGAGTGTGAGAAAAGAAAGGAGAGAGAGAGAAAGAGATAAATAGATAGCAATGGTAATTACTGAACAGTTTGATGGTCGCAAAAAGACACACAAGATAACAAAAAGCCAAAGCAGATTAGGAGATTAGAGCCACACAAGAAACAGGAGTGACATCGCTGAAAATCAAAACAAATAATTGAAAGATCCAACTGCGTGATGAATTGACGAAATCTAAAACACCCCAAAAAGAAACAGCAAAACATCTGTAATTGAAGGAATATTTTTTTAAATTACTAAAGAAGTCAGGTTTAAGAGATACCAGCACAGACTTTAGCAATATAATTAAAATTTGATGCCCCGTAATAGCTAAAGTGAATTGTTACAAACTGGTGAATGGAGAAACAGTAGAAAGACAGAAGAACCAGATCAGATAGAGACGCAATTTCCCTTAAGCATGCTATGGGAATTCAAGAAGGAATAAAAAAAAATGTAGAAAGGTGACAGAACAACCTTGATCCCAAAACATATCGACTAAGGAAAAACTGCAATTACTGGTCTATAACATGCCTGCTTATGATATCGAAATTTTGAATAGAACAACTTGCATGGGAAATATGTAACTTGCTAGAAAACAGGACCAGAAAAGGAACGCGTTAGCTATCTATATCATAAGATAGGTAAGTGATCATAAGAGAAAAATAAATCTTTTAAGGCTTTACGGGAGGGATACGAAGTCCTGCCCGAGGGTGCATGCTAGTTTAAGTGGGTCCTCTAGAATGTTTGCTGGCCCGGTTGCACGGGTTCACCTCCAATCTTATTTGATTCCATGAAATTTTTATAAAATATCATTGGCTTTCCAGTAAACCAGTATTGGGGAGATATGCTGTCACTTGATACCAGGTAAGAGAGTCTAGATACTACTGTTAAGAAAAATCAATGGAAAAAAATGTATGATAATCGCTGCGTACTAACTGGGTATACTTTCCCTAGAATGATCGTGAACATTTTCTCACTAGCAGCATCGATATCAAAAAGATATTAATTCTATCCTAAAAAACAGTTCGATTCAGAAATACAAAATTAATTCCCCACTACCCTCCATGTTTGTGAAGAATTCACTAACTTTTAGTTCGGCAATATTTGATATCGAGAAATATATTTTATCTGTAATGGATAATGGTTACAGTCGTTCATTTTCAGAATAGAAGAAGAAAAAAAACAGATTTTTCACGCGATGGAATATTTAGAAATAACAGAAATAAATTCTGTTTCCTGAGCGAGCAAAAAAAAAAAATAATAAACAAATGGAATGAACGAAGTAAATATTTATTTTTTTCAGCCAGATTTATTGCTTACTACTTTTGCCAAAATGATCTGAGAACGCCGGTCGTTTATTTAAAGAGCAGATCGGTGCCTCGTAATATTGTCGTATTTTTGTTATTTTTTCTGTATAGCTATGAATTATTGTATCCTTAGTTAGTTTTATACGCTTTCTGTTTTTGTCAGTGCATATATTAGAATCTAGGTGCATTTATAAAGATTGATAGAATTACAAACTGAGAGTTTTCTATGAATGCATATATGCAATTATGAACATAAAAAGATGGGTTTTTTGTCAAATGAACTCCTGCACAAAGTCTGGAGTTGAATTTTGTTCCATAACGTAACAAAAACATCGCAGAAAAGAACTATCCTCACAGAAATGAAAGGCGAAAACAAATATGTAAAATCCACATTACCCCATCATGTTTTGAACCCACAACAAACTTACTGTCAGGAGGCTGTCTGAGCTTACCGACTGAGCTACAAGTCTTAGATATGGACTAAATACATCATACAGATATGTAGGGGCTTGATATAGATAGATAAATTGATCGATAGATGCAGTATTTATCTTCAGTCGAATCTACCGAGGAATAAATATGTTCTGAATAGATTCTATATATGACATCACCGGCATTTTAACGCGGAAATAGTTTTGTTTTTTCAATATAGAAACATCTAGATTCTGGAGAAGCTAGATGTCATTATTAAACCCGTCAAAATAGAGGTCAAAAAAGGTTGGGGAAAAAACTTGTGAAATTGTGGTGTATTAATGCCAATTTTCAACTACACGAAGCGGTATAACCAGGAGCGTTGGGAAACACAAACTGACGCAAACACATATAAAAAAAAAAGGATAGAATCCTTTATCATCTCTGATTGCTATAGTTGTTCAATGTTGACGTATTTTACATCAACTATTCACGATCGTCTTTCATACTCTTTTTCACTTTGCTATCTATCTCGGCTCATACGTATCTTTACCTCGTTTTATATCTCTCTTTTCATTCCTTCTCTGTCTCTTTTCACTTTATTACGAAGTCATTTTATTCTTAGCATCTTCTCCTTCTCTCTCATTCTCTCCCGTTTCTATTTAGACGCACATATCTACTCCAACGTAGCTATCTCTAAGTTACTGACTAACAATCTAACAAATCAACATAGCAAACGCCTCTCATTCTCCCCACGAAACGTTCCCTCATACTCCTTCTATACATCTGGATTCGCTTAAAATTCATTTTAAAATTCCCTATTCAACTGGCTTAGGGCCAGTTCCATTGATTGCTTTATTTGAGCTGGTTCATAACATACATATGTCTAAATACATGAATGCTTAAAGTTGAATGACGTAGGCAAGATGACTCTGATTCCAGGAGACGCTCAAAGAACAACAAATGCCAGTAACTCTAGGCCACTAATGTGTCTGCTTATAGTGTTGAAAGTTGCAAAAGAACGAATTGCCGAGATAAATGTATTACTTGCTAGAAAGACCTTTCAATGACGTATTGTTTTCATACATAATGATTCCATTACTGCTATAAACGTACAAGGGAGAGAACTCGTGTTTGAATAGCACAACTATGGTCTGACTTTCGGGCTGGTTCTCTCTATCTTAATCCTGCCCTTCTCCTTCTACTCCAATCTTTCATATTCTCATTATTTCTTGTCTCCTAACTTCTTCCTTTTTCCATTTTATATTTTTCTCTTTATCACGAACCCATTCATTCATTCTTCCACACTCTCCACAACGGCATAAATTCCTTGTCATATATTATTCTTCAGGACAATTCTTACCTCTTCGTCTCTCAGTATTTCACTTGCTTCAATCTGTCTCATATTTGTTCATACGTAAGAATAGTAGAAACATTTCTATTATGCCAAAAAGTGACCGTAAAATCCTCATAGGAAAAAGACTGTGATTGTCATCAGTTCCTCATTCAGACACTTTTTGTATTTGGAGGGTCTTTGCATATGCTAATAACATTAATATAAAAAATGTGAACATTTTCTTTGGTATCTGCGTGGTAGATAGACCAGAGATTGTCTAAAACTTTACCCATGAGATTTTAGGATTTTTCTTTCATTGGCGAAGAGCAATTGTTTCTGAATTGAAAAACTTTGTAGTTTTGTTACATTGATTGTATATTCTAAATATTGTACTTTGCGAAAACCGGATATTGGAATTATTTTTTGTTATGGTTCGTTAGTCTTTGTCTGAATATTCAAAGGACAAATCTAATTCGTAAAATGACCTTAATAGCATCTTCTATTCCTCTCTTGTTTTATTCACGAAGATTTTTTTTTAGTTACACAATCAATTTTCCAGTTCAGGGCAGATTCTACTTTTGGTATTTGGGTGACTGAACAAATATTCAGATTCTTTGGATTTAAATTTTCAGAATGTCGATTAAAAGTTTTTTACTCGATTCATCAAAATGTTGTTGAATGTCTCTTAAAAGAAATAGTGTGGATAATAGAATCTCAGGGAAACAATATTCTGCTTTAAGCGAGAGATGGTGTGTTTATTTCAATTTAAATCATATTTTTCTCAATATTTGAAGAGGAAAAATAAGGAAACAGGCTTAAGTAAATTTGAAATAATTCCCAGAAAAGATATCCATTTGTACATTTTTTTTAAATCCCTCGAGATGATGGAATTATGATCTGATTCTAGTTGCTCCAGGTTTCTAACTTCAAATATTCAGTACACTGCATTAATAAATACCAGTCTTCCACGGAATAATAATACAACGTATGCTGAATGTATAAAATCCAGAGCAGTTATAGTAGAAAATATAAAGGATAAAGCAGCCTCTCTATAAAAATCAGACTTTGGGAAACTCAAAAAGATTATTACCCGTGGTGAAAATAATTAAACCAGGATTTATGGAACATTTATGTGGGGTAAGGTCCAGGATGGCTTAACACAGAAATCAAAGGAAAGTCTGGTTTATCGATGAATTAATACATAAACAAAGTGGAAACATATTCCAAGACTATAATGAAATCAGTGCCTAAAAAATTAATTAAGGTCTGTTGTATGATTAACTAGCGGAAAGTTATTTGGAGATCATCACCATTGTGAACTTATAGTGTTGTTTACTCGTTAACGCTGCTAATCTGATTAGTACTGAGTTAATGCTCTGGTGCCAGCAAAAAAAGCTTATCAAAGTGAGATTTTACCTTTAAGATCCTAATTTAAAAGCCATAACAACAAAGAGATAGCTTGAAATATACTTGTATACGTGGGGATACCTCATGGGGTGGTGACTGTTTTGTTTCCTGTGGATTTTTCCCAGGCATTTGGCGATTGTTAATAAAAACAATGGAGTGTGTGCGAAGTTTTCTTTTCTTTTAGGGTAAACTGCTAGTGAAGCTGTTTCAATGCCCTGTGAAGCTTTTTTTAAGGAAGAAAGATAAAACAAAGGAACGCAAGAGTACGAATGGTGTTCTTATTTTGAATTGGGATAAAATGTCACTTAAGCACCAAAAATGATCCGACCTTCAACGAGCCGAAATGAAGTATGAATCTTGAAAAACTATTGAGGAGATATCTGTGGTGTGTTTTGGTAACATGCTGTGTCAGGGGTGATCAATTAAAAAATTGGAAAAGAAGTGGTCAATGAATGTTACTTCTCTTGCATCTCGTTGGTCAGTGATTACTGAAAAAGTCTGAATTTTAAAAAAAAAACAAGCGGATCCCAACTGAGTGATACATTAAACATGAACTTACACTGCTAATTGAACTACCAATTAAAATCTTTTCAAGGTAAAGTTTTCAAAAAATAAAGGAAACATTTTTGTAGACAAATAAATGGTTGAATTCCTAATCCTGCAACTCCGCTGGTGCGGTCTATAAGTGTAATACTTATAAACATAGCCAGCCAGACCAAAAACTGAGGAAACCCATGTTAACAATTTTAGTAGACGATTTCTAGTAATATTAACAGAAGATTAGAAGATGATATGTGTATATGCAAAATTTATACTGCGTTTTTTCACATATAGGAGAAAAACAGTCGTTCAAAATTGTGCCACAATTTGACAGAAAATGTATGGAAGGGCGCAAAGGTTTTTTCAAAGCAATGAAACCTTTTTCTTTTTCTTTTTTTTCAAATAATTCTGGTCATTTTTGGAGCCTCGTCCAACGGTGAATGTTGAGTGTATTTCATTTTCAGACAGCGAGCACGAAATACCAACTTATAAGCTGGCAATTAACCCTAATGACATCAACAGAAATAATAACAACGGGTCTGGTTAGCCACTCAATAGAAGCTGCTGCGTGACCTACGTATTTTGACAGCATGCCGTGTTGAGGGTGATCGATTGAAAAATTGAGAAAATTTGCTTCCGTCACCTTTTGTTGCACAGTGATCATTGAAAAGATTTAAATTTTGAAAAAAAAAGCGTCTGAATGCTGCCAAACAAAAACTAAGGGACTTATTTAGCATAAACTTATATCATAGATAGAACCCATCGCTAAAAATGTATTCATGGGGGATTCAACAACAAAAAGACTGTTATTTTCTTTTAAACATAAAAAGGAGTGGGTATTTAAATTTTCCGACCTCTGAACCAACTGGTGCAGCCTGTACGCATGGTACGTACAAAGAAAGCCAGGCAGACTGACCAAATTGAAAATTAAAGAAACTCATATTGACAGTCATTGGTGACAGTTTTGGTTGACTGTTTCTGAAAAAAATATAATACAACAAAAATATGCCCGTATTTGTTTCCATAGAAATAATATCAATAAAATCTACAACAATCAGAATGAAAAAACACAGAAAGAGAAATGGAATTTTACCAATGACGATCCAGCATTGATAATAATCCTGGTGATTTGAGTTGTCCCAGATTTTATAGAAGAGTATAAAAAATAATGCGAAGTTACGATAAAAGTTATTATTGCCAGTTTGACCTCTGCTAAGCTGCTACAAGCAATACCATATGTTGAAATAATGTTCAAACAACGTCAAGCCAATTGCAGTTGAATCTAAATCTCAGAAAAAATTACACGCCTGCATCATCATAAATATTTATGAAAATAAAAAACATTTTTATTCGTTTTTTTTTATTGCGATGCAGTGTTATTCGTTATGTCACTGGCTATTGTGATTAGGTCAAGTTTGATTTGTGGATCGTGGTAAAGGAGGGAGAAAGGTTGAGGTTAGCAACCATGAATGTTGTATGATTCCCATGAGCTTTTCGTCTTTACACTTTGCAGCATTTTTTTTATTATTTCATTAGTCTGTAATATCCGTTAAGGATGATTCAACAGCGTCATAGGAAACGAGTGTGTATGTGTTTGTTTGCTAAAAATCGTTAGCCAAAACTGTCAAAATAGTTTTCTGCAGTTTTGAAGCTGGTCAGTCTGGCTGGTTTGCTTGCAGGCTGGCTGGTTGGCTATGCGTACATGATTCATGCGTACAGGTTGCACTGATGGAGCTAGAGGGCTGAAAATATAAACACATACTCTTTATTATACCAACAAAAAACTTTTTTTTTATTGATAATTTGAATAACTCTTTAGTGGGGGCAGGGAGATGTTCAATTTGAAATGTAAGTTTATGCTAAATCGACCCCTTGGTTTTCTATATGTCAGCATTCATGCTTGTGAATTCAAAATTCAATTTTTTCAGTGATCAACTCCCAACAAAATGCAAAGAGAAGTAACTTATTCATTGATCAACCTTTTTTTCAATCCTTTGATTGATCATCCCCAGCACAACATGCTGCCAAAAAGATTTGATCCCATGACGGTTTCTCTTGGGTGATTAACTGTTTTGTTTTGTTTGGGGTTTTTTTTGTTTGTTTGTTTGTTTGTTTGTTTGTTTGTTTTATTTTCCAAATGGTGAACAAAATTATGGAAGGAGGGAAAAAATACATGCAACAAAATGTCTAGAAATAGATAAATATATATTGATTGCACACGGGTGCGAGTGTGCAGCTGTGTGTATGCGTTAAGAAAAAACATTAAGTTAATTTCAATCACAAATATACACGTAGCATATCAAAGCTTTTACAAGTACATGAATGTACTGTCGTTGATTGATTAATATGATTTTGTAATGCAATCTCGAATACCGGAGGGTATCTGACTTCGGCAAAATTTTGACTGAGTTTTGTTTGCTTGCTTCCACTCTTTGTGTCTGATAACCACGCATGATTACACATAGATTTGCTTATATATATATATATATATATATATATATATATATATATATATATATATATATATATATATATATATATGGGGTGGTTGGGTATGTGAACAGTAAGGAAGAAAAAAGGGGAAAGAAAGGAAGGAAAGGGGAAGGAAAAAGAAAGGAGGTGGGAAATAGAGGGAAAAGAAAAAAAGAAATGATTGAGGGGAGAAAGAAAAGGGGAAATGAAAAAGGAAAGAAAGAAAGAAAGAAGGGAAACAAAGGAGGGAAACAAGAAAGAAGAAGGGAGAAAAGAAAGAAGGGAGGAAAAACGAAAAGAAGAAAGCAGGAGAGAAAGAGAGAAAGAAGAAAGAAAGGATAGGGGATCGAAAGAGAGGAAGTAGGAAAGAAGACATTTTCCTCTTTGAAATCCCTGATCCTAATTCCGAATATTTACAGTTAATAATCCTACTTGTTTGTGGGGCCATGTTTATCTTCCCAGCTGCACAAATAACGCTTCCGCCTTGCTTTGATCTTATAGATTTTTTCACCGTAGTGGAAACGAACGAGGATACAGAAGAAATATTTCCATAGTGTGCTTATACTATCAACATATATTCTCAGATAAAGAGAAATCTTTTTTTCTTCTTTTTCTTTCCAAGTCATTCTTAACTTTGTCAAATCTACTCCGTATTACTCAGATGAATAATTTGTAAAATTATCATCAAAATATCGGCTAAAACAGCCAGAGTGTTACTCTCTTACAATCGACATATTTCAATCTATTCTAAGACTTTATTATTCATTAGACTAATTTTTATTATAAATGAACCTTATGTAAGATGTAACTAAAACTGCTGTTGATAATTTGGTGCCTGTCTAACCCTTCCTTGCCTTTTTCTCTGTGTTAGAATGGATGGAAATCAAATTATACATTAAAGGAACATTCTTTCTCTCATTAGGATTAACGCTCCATTTAGTCCTTCCGGAAGAATGAGCCGGAAAACCCGACGGTAGGGAGGAGTTTCGTCCAGTTATTATAATTAACAAACTGGACTGATTGAAATTTAATATATTTACAAAGTTCGGTGTAACTTGATAATTTTCCTTCCGATACATTCAACAGTTTTTTCAATCATTAACATGGATCCCTTCATATGCGAAATTGTGACCGGCATGAAATAAGATGATGTGACAAACTAGACAACTTTAGAGAGTATTGGCTCCGCGGCACCCATGATGGAGATATCTGGCAAATCTTGGGGAAGTTCTATGTCCAAAGATGCGCGTTAAAAGGCTGCTGCAGATAAGGATGATCATAACAATATGATGATGATTAAATGAACTTGTATCGACGAGTTTTATGAAGATGTTTACTATTTTAAATTCATATCATAAGATATTTCAGGTTTTATAATCTGGTAAATATCTTTTTTAATGCTAGAGATATTGTAGAATACAAATCCTATTGTAGAAATTTGAAAAAAAAACAGGCACCAGCATAAAACTCACAAACGTTTTTATCACGACGTGAATACCGTAGATTCTGTCAATAACTATTTTATGGAAGGACTTACCCAAAAGAATACTTTGTTAAATTATGGATACCATATAAATCTGGAAGCACGGTGAACGAGATAAGTTGAATCAAATTATTAAAAAAATGAGCCATGCTCCATAGAAAACATTTGGACATATATTAAAGCCAAACTTGTTGGGAGATTTCGGAACACACGCAAGCTGTTGAGCACGATTCTTTCACGTACACGTGGCTTGGTTCTCAGTTTGACAGACAATTTGGGGGGGAGGGTTAGCTCCATAAGTGACTATCGGGAGGATGCATTTGTTGTATATCGTTTTTTTAGGACGACGAGGATTTTCTTGTTTTTCAGAGTCAAACTTGCTCTATCGAAAGCTTTCCAATCTAGTATGATTCTTTGCTTTATTCTCCTTCGGATGATTTCACAGAGATTCGTTGTCCTTAGTAGATTTTAGTAGGTTTTAGCGAAGAGGACGATGCAATTTGCACATGAGAGAACCATGCTCAACCGCAAATGGAGAGATTATTGGACAACACAGTATTTGGGATATCAAAAAAAAACAGGAGTCAGATATATCAAAGAAGCCATTAGAAAACTCGAATGGAAATGGACTGGTCATATTGCAAGAATGTCTGACAACCGTTGGATATCAGGACTCATCCCATGGATCCCCAGAGATTATATGCAAAATTGTGGCTGACAGAAAGTAAGGTGGAGTGACGAGCTGGACAAATTCAGAAAGTACTGGCTCCGCAACGCCTATGATAGAGAAGTCTCGCAAATATTGGGGGAACGTCTATGCCCAACTACGGATATCAAAAGGATGATGATGATGATGAGCTGTGGGGAAACAGAAATGAATCGAATCATATTTCGCTGCGCATTGTAGGCAACAATCGGACAACTTGACCAAACAAGTCAGTTTTTTTTCAAGGTACTCCACACACAAACACTGCACGTGATGTTGTATAACATTGTGGAATATATCATCTGTGAATCTTAGTATGAAAAGCTGATTGTAAGACATCAAATGAAAATAAACGTTGGCTCATTATTTCTGCCTTAGTGTCTCCGTTGATTTGTGCGAAAAAAGTATCGAAAACACTAAGAAAGAAGGAAGTGGCCCTACAACAAGTCCAATTCTCAAATTTTGTTCGTTCATTTCCATCAGATAAGCCACATATCTCCGATACGACGGTTCACTTCTTCATTCCTGAAGAACGGATCGTCAGAGTTCACTAAATTCCTAATTTGTAAAATGAAAAATACTGACAAAAACTGCAGAAAGTACCGTAAAAAACCATTTATATTTGCATTGTTACCAATGTTTATCCGTTCCTCTAGATTTTAAGATCATTACATTTTACCATTTGGGGGGGGGGGGTATCAGATGGATTATTATGAATCTTTTTCATTTCCCATTTTTGTGTTTACTTTTTACCTTCATCTTTATTATATTGGTTGCTTTTTATCACAACTTTTTGTTCAGACCGATTACCTTCCGACAGGGAGTAAGCATCATTGATTGGAAAATAAAAAATAAGTGCGATTCAAACTAACACCCTTGAAAGGAAGCACCGTTTAACCCAGCCTGCTTTACCAATTAGGCCGCCATGACTCAGCCGGAAACAGAAGTGAACCTTTAATTCATCCCCCCTTTCTGATCGGCAGTCATCTTTGTTTGTTATTCTGATCTTCTGATAGTTTCAGTATTTAATATATTTTCTTGATTAGGGGAGCTCAACGAATGAAATTAAGATGAAGGTCTGAAGTAGTCGGAAAGATATGAAATGATAATGATTTGAGATTATTGTAACAAGAATTAGTAAATTCCAAGTCTGAAATAAGAGTAGATAATGTAGGTATCTTTTACTGTGTCTTAGTATCTCATCTATTGCCGTGAAAAGCAATCAAAGTTTATTACACATCGGTTGAAGGAAAGACGGGCATAGACATTCATCAAAGGTAGAAAACTCTTGGGTGTTGGGTGGCCAAACGGTTAACAACACGTAGAATGGACCCAGCAAGCCTGATTCAAACTTCGGTTGCGCGTTCACCTTACACTGATGCCTCTAGAAAAGGCATGAATCTATCTCTCCCCTATCCATATGTAAAAATAGCGCAGGTTTAAATGAGACTTGACTTGGCGAACTGAATTAAAACTGCGGCTGAGTTTGTGTTCACTTCGCATTAGTTCACTTGGAAAAGGTATGAATCCGTCTCTCCCTCCGTGGGAAAAAAATATCCCCGGTTTTTCGTCGACTCTAGGTCTATTTCACGTACTTAAAACCGGGATCGGGTAAGTAGTAATGTGATATGTTGAGCCCTGGAGTCATAGCCAGCATAAGGGTGCTATTTACTCAATCACTTAAGGAAACACTGCGAAGAACCTTATAAATAGCAGTATTGACAAATGGTCTACTGACACTATACAAACAGCGGTTTCTTGAAAGTAAGAATCACTCGATGTTTCTTCTGGACTGGTTCCACCGGAGACTGAGCCAAAACAAAGTGGTATTATCACTCTGCACTTGAACGTAGAAATGTCAGTTGCTCTGTTGTTTGTTATGGCACCAACACTGATTGCCACTGATACATCCAGTGGAACAGTCTTGGATTATCATATATTTGTGTTATGCCTTCCCGACTGCTTCGGCGTTGAAATACTGGAGCTTTGGAGAGACTTGATTATTCTTTGAGTTCGCAGGAACTAACTGAGATACCTCCAAAACTCAAGAGAATATCAATTTTTGTAAAGAGTTTTTTTTAAGACTCGTCCAACAACAAAGACTTTAACAAGACTGGCTGCTTCTGAGACAGACTCCAACTTTTATCCTGATTGAGGATGGTTACTGCAACATTTGTATTATATATATAATAAATAAAACAATATCAGAATATTTTTTGTGGAAATGTATTTAGTCATTCATAAGCATAAAATAAGCCCATATGTATCTTAATAATAGAATCTCTTTGATATCTCCGTCTTGTCAATTCAGCTCAGTCAGTAAGACAGTAAGCAATTAGTTGATCGTGAGTTCAAATCCTGGTAGGGGGATGTGGGGTTTGCATATCAGTTTACATTCCTCGTTATGGCGAGGATTGCTGTTGTTGTTCATGTAATTTTTACATTTATGAAAAAAGGTCAACTCCTGACTTGGACTGGAGTTTAACAATAAAAATGACTCGCCCACTCAGTCAATAATTGAACTACCGTAGCGTTGAATTTTGAAGTTATGTGAAAACGAATTCAATCGTAGAATAAGCCTGATCAGAATAAATTCTATTTATGAAATCACTTGGAAATATCTTAAATATATAGCCAAAAGAAAACATCTAGAAACATTCAGATTCAAGAGAATCACGATGTTAAAAATGAACCCGTCAAAATAAGGCCTCAAAAAAGATCAAAAGAGCTTTTTTTTCTAAAAATCAAAAAAAAATTAGAAAGGGTCTAGGGAGTACTAATGCCAATATTCAAGCCTGTCGACAAAATGGTGTGACCAGGAGCGCTTGAACAAACAGACACATAAACGAACACACACATATATATGAAGAAAATTGAAAAAAAAGAAAGATAGAACCCTTCGCCATCTTTGATGGCTCCAGCTGTTCAATAATCGATTACAGAAGAATTATTATTTTCCAAACAACATTATTTCCTGAGCAACTGGAAAGGGTCTAACAACTGTCTACTGCAAGTGATATATTCTTTCTCAAATAGCATTCTTCTCTTAGAGACTGTCAAGTAGAAAGATGTGACAACTCTGTATGAAACATGCACTTATCGTGAAAGATGAAGCGAGAAATAAAAGTGAAACAACGAAAGAACAAGAAGGAAATAACGAAATGGTGAAAACGAAAAATATACGAAATCTAAAAAGAACTCAGTGAAAACATATGGTTAGATATGAATCGTGTAGATACAGTTGATTCATATGTAAACACGTCATAAAACTGCTGGAATTTCTACGGACTATCCAGGAATCCAATCTTCTCTGTTTCCACTTGAAACTGAGAGTGAATCTCGGAATAGATATCTTAACACTGCAATGACTGAGTTCCGCACTGCAAACAAATAAAAATGTCTCTGTAATTATTTCATTATTTACATTATTCTCTATGATGCAAAAAAAGCTGGCATTTCATTTCTAATAATGTAATATTAAAACTAAAAATGAGTTATCGCTTGAACAAAAAATGTCAGGAGACAACTTTAGTGATACATTTTAGATGTATTCAACATCTCTATAACTTACTTTGCCTTTGCCCAGTTGATAAACCTCATTCATTCTTTTTTGTAATAAATTTTCTCCAGTTAAATGACGTCCTTTTTTTTTTTGTAATCGAGTGGTCCCAGTTAACTGACGTCATTTATCTATTTTTCTTAATCAGTTGTTCCCACTTAACAGACGTCATTTATTTTATTTTTTTTTGTAATCTCTATTTAATCACTGTCCCACCACAGCAATATATGACACAAGTTCGGGCTTAATTTGGGGAAGATTGGAGAAACACTTACAAAAAATGGCTCCAGCCGACGCGACTTCGATTGCCTAGCGCTGGGTAGAAGCTAGACAACCTCCACCACGAAAGCGTCCACCAGGGGACCTGCTTCTTTAAGTGCAATGGATCAGTGCTGATCCGGGGTAATGGATCCCCCGCAGCTGGGCCGAATAATAATAGGAGAGCCGAAAGACGAGTCCAAACGCTTTCATTTGAGCCAACCCGGAGACCAGAATTATCCGTAAACCAGAGTTATTTTTTTGCAATCAATTGTTCTAAGTTAACGAACTTTATTTATTCATTTTTGTAATCAATTACTCCCAGTTAATTGACGTCATTTATTTATTCATTTTTTGTTATCAATTGTTTCCAGATAACTGATGCCATTTATTCTTTTTTGTAATAATTTTCTTACAGTTAGTTAACTGACCTCATTTATTTTTTTGTAATCAATTGTTCTAATTTAAGTGACGTCATTTATTCTTTTTTGTTATCAATCGTTCCCCGTTAACTGACGTCATTTATCCTCTCTTCAATCAATTCCCGTGATGGAAAAAATATCTGCAGTATCCCTTTCCTTGATACGTTCTTTATTTGTTATCAAAGAACAATCATCTATTCTTTTTCAATCAGTTGTTATACTATCGACTTGATAACTTGAATTCTTCTAATGATTTTCTCTGAGAGTTTCCTATAAAAACCAGTTATTCCATCTTTTATGACATTTTCTCGAAATTTTTCTATACTGCTTTTAAAACTGTTCACATCTTCATATATTCGGGTAATTTACTCCAATGGTGCATAACTCTTACACTAGAGAAACCCATGGATTTATTTATTGAGCTAGATATAAGATACGTCATAAGCGTTCACAAGCATAGGGTTATAGATTGAGATACTTTTTTGTTTAGATATGATTTATATACCTTATGGTTTCCTTTCTATTTCAATTGTCCACTTCGTCCGTGGTTTCCCTGTCAGTGGACTTCCATTACCCTGGATTTCACATCCAGTCCTCCCTTATCCGCGGTTTCATTCGGATACATCATTAGAATTCCGTTCTTGTTCATTTAAGAATAGTCAAGTAGAAATTACTTCACTAAATAGGTCCATTGGAAAAAGAGTACCCAGAAGTTTCTAATCTTGTGACGTCTCTCTCTCTCTCTCTCTCTCTCTCTCTCTCTCTCTCTCTCTCTCTCTCTCTCTCTCTCTCTCTCTCTCTCTCTCTTTCTCTTGCCCCTAGCCTATGAAAGCAACTACTTCTGTCTCTTACTGTTCACTCTGGTCTCTTGGGTTGATGGTGTAAAACCATGTGTACATTTATTTAACATAACTGAATGAAGAAAGCGGGTTGGTCTCTACAAAACAAATGTCATGTACGGCCAGCATATTAAGGATAAAGACACAGAAACCCGAATTGAAAACACAGAAAGGAATAAAATAGACAATCATATACCTAGAACAACGAAATGAAATCCACAAAGGGAAGGGAAATCAAATAAGAATTACTCTGGGTTGGCATGCTTTCTGTAGAGCAAGCCCGACCCCCAAAGACGAGATAATCCCATTAAACCTAAAAAGAAGGCTATAAAACCAATGTATCCGCCTGATAGTCACCTATGGAGCTGAAACATGGGACTTAACAAAGAACCATGCAACACACATAGGACAAAAACATGCTGGACATTTCATGGAAAGATTGCAATACATCATAGTATATAAAAGGAGAAGCAGGAGTCAGAGATATCATAGAATCCATCAGGAACCTTAAATCGCTATGGGCTGGATATGTTGCAAGAATGTCAGAGAACCGCTAAACTCACAATATGGATCCCTAGAGATCATACGCAAAATTGTGGTCAAAAGAAAATAAGCTAACATGATGTAGTGGACAAGTTCAAAAAGTACTGGCGCTCACGGTAGAAAGGTCTGGCGAATCCTGGAGGAGGGTTATATCCAACAATGGACGCTAAAAAGCTGATGATGATACTGAACGTAGCGTTTCTCTTGTCAGTTACATGTACTGGCGTTGAATTCCTTTCTCATACTTTCCCTGTGTGCCTTTTGGCAACTTCCTTATGTCTCGCCTCAAAAGCTCAGTGCATTTTTCCTGGATAACCGTTTTAATGAAATTGCCTCGCTATATAAAACGAGGACTTATTAAAACATTACGAATACGGCCCACATCCGCCGTCAAGTAGATAATGGCAATGAGCCATACCGAGTCATGTATTTCTTTTATATCTATCTCTTGGGAAACGGAAATTAATCTTGATAAATTAATCTAGAGAGCGTATAACGAAAAGTAACCAAACTAATTAATTGAATAAAAGATCTTATTTATGAAGAAAGATTGAAGTGCTTAGGTGTGAAGACTTCGCTAGAGATGTTAAAGATAGCAATAGAGTAAAGAGTTTTAAAAATAATTTTGATAAGTTTAGAAATTATGGAAGGAGCATGAGCTTACAAAGATATTTTTTGAAGTCTGTCTGATGAGATCTTCAAGAGTGTCTGGTTTGTGAATTGTGTTAAACTGTAGATTTTTTTGTATTCATATACGTTGAATGTGTTTTTTTTATGGATTTTGTGTTTGTTTTAAAATTAATGAGTAAATATTGTGATAGTTTGAGATGCCCAAAGAGGCAGAAGAAGAAGAAGAAGAAGAAGAAGAAGAAGAAGAAGAAGAAGAAGAAGAAGAAGAAGAAGAAGAAGAAGAAGAAGAAGAAGGAGGAGGAGGAGGAGGAGGAGGATTTTATCTGCGTAATTATTTGCATTTGTCTTCATTATGATACGTATAGACAATCATCTCTCTTAGTTCAATGTCATTTTCAACATGTTTTTACCGCTATGAAAATTCAAGATGACGATTCAACCTTCTTTGGGCATCTTCCTTGTCCTCAACAGCGATGTCACAGATTAATGGCGCTCACCGGGGATATATTCACCAACTTCACATATTTCCAATATTTTGAAACAACTGGCGATTTTTGCGATGCAATATCATAGAAGTGAACATCTCCTGCTTTATAAACTGAAGAAGTTTGATTTTTCTTTTGGGGGGAAAATATATTTACATATAGAAACAGATGTTTTGTATTATTGAACGAATGAATTAGAATAAAACAAATCTTATCAGATTAATTAATGTTACTTTTAAATTTAATGGTCATATACTTGAATGCTCATGTTTGCCCTTTTTTTTTTAATTTAATCGGCCTAAACGTGCTCTCCTCTTAATATACGTAAGTTTCTACACAAATTGACGTCTTTTTGTAAAGTTCAACCGATTTCAATGAAATTTATATCATCGACTAGAAACCCTTATTCCGTGTATCCATTTTAATTACACTGACTCACGGTAACAGCTCTGAAAAAGGGTAGATAAAATTTCTTGAGGGATTATTTCTCCAGATTGGACATGACGCAATGTATGTCTAAACAGTAGAATTTGGCATGATGTGTTTATTTTTAAAACAGTTTTTCGGAAGATTGAATTCCTTGTTGTTATTGCAACGTTTCAGCAGATCCATTTTCCCAACACTCCGAGTGTTTCCTTTGATGGGGGTGATCTCCTGGAAAAACTCCTCCAATGTTAACGACCATTCTCAAAACTCAACATTATTTTATTTTTCTTCTTAAACGAAGAAAAGAAAATCCATCCATTCGAGGGTTCTGAAAGGTGGGCAAAAAAACAACTTAATGACGCTGCGATTCACAAATTGGATATTTTAGTTTTGCTTTTATGCAATGAAAGCGAAAAAACAATGGAAGAAAAAGAAAACAAGGTTATCAAATGAATCGCAATAGCAATTATCACTTGTTGTTGCTTGTCAGAAACAACCAGAGAACCAACAATTTTATAAAATGACACGTTTAGATATCTGTTGTGTTAATTATGAAAATGTGAAAAAAGGGCAAATGATCTCATCTTACAACTTACCTTATTTTCGAAAGATATTCTCATTATTCTCAAACGCTATGAAATAGTGATATTAAAAACCGTCAACAAAAACTGTCTCCAGAAATGCTAAACATAGTTTTCTCTCAGTTTTTAAGTTGGTCTGGCTATCTCACAGTCTGGATGGCTATGTATGTATCGTGCTTACAGGCCGCGCCAATAGAGCTAGAAGACTGAAAAATAAAACATTTACTCTTAGTAATATCAACATAAACGTTTTATTTTTTGTTTTGTTTTTAAACCAACCCCTAAATAGGTTTTTAATACGCAGTTCAGTTTGCAATTTAAATTTATGCTAAATTGCTCCTTAGTTTTTCCCGATGTTTTTTTCTGAAAATTCAGACTTCTTAAAGATTGCTGTTCACTAACAGAAGGTGTGAGAAGTAACTCATCCATTAGTCACCCTGTCATCCAATGTTTTAATTGATCACCCCAAACACAGCATGCCAAAAAAGACGTCGGTTGCGTGACATTTTCTATCAAGTGACTAACCAGACCTGTTTTCCTTTCTGTTATTATTTAAATGAAATATTGTCTTTGATAAAATACATTTCTCGCAAAGAGTATTTTTTTTTACATCTGAAAAAAAAGTGAAGCCTTCGCCGTCATTCATTCGCTCAGAGGACGTAACTCACAATCAATGGCTTTAGAGGCAAGCACGCTTACGACTAGATAAATTATGGTTTAAAGAAATGGACATCTCCCAGTCTTCTCCCTCTATTCTTTTTTTTCTCTCTCACTCTCTCTCTCTCTCTCTCTCTCTCTCTCTCTCTCTCTCTCTCTCTCTCCCCTGATGACCTCGTTCTGATCCATACACCTTTGTACTAAGGCTCCGTTCATCAATGAAGAAGATATACGAGTTCCACTCCTTTAATGTTCCACGATATTTTATTTCTTTTTTGTTTTTGTTTCGTTCAGTCTTTGTTTTGATGGGGGGGGGCATCATTTTTGTTTTTGTTTTTGTTTTTTGTTTGTTTTTTTTTTTACCTTTGCTTTTAATGGAGTCTGAAGTGATTAAAAAAATAATAAAATAAATGAAAAATGAACAAAAATAAAAATACAGCCTCCTGAAATTGATCCGACGCTTGAATTATCTTCCTCACCGCCCGGGGCTAAGCTCAAAGGAATAACATATCGTAGCTTGTTCTATAGCCAAGCAGTTCTAAGAAGTTGATCTTTATAGCCATTCGCTTCACGCTTCTTCCCCCTTTCATATTTTATGAATTCCGTTTATATTACAAGACTGCAACCATTCTTTGAATAATAATGCGTAGAAACCTTGGTGTCAGCAGCGGTGGTAGCGGTAATGGTGCCACCGAAAGGAAACGGGAATTGTTCTGCGAAAATTGGATTTCCAGGCGACCATGGCACAGTGCCTCTGAGATATTTTCTCTCGTAAATGATGCGAGGGGCATCGGCGGCCATAAAAAAAGGGTCTTTTTCGATGATGAGCCAATGTTAACTCACCCGCATAACGATTTTTGTAGATTTTGTTCCAAGAAATAAATTCTTCAATACGATACACTTATTTAACAAAAAGCCATATGTTTAACATTAGCTGATGGTGAAACAGTACTCATTCTATGTGGTTGAATGGATGACCGCTGTTCTGTCTCTACAGGAACAACGAATGCCCAGGCATCAGTAACCCCCTCTTGGCCGCGCTGACGTAGTGCAAAAGGACATCAAACCAATTTAAGGGGGTTCGGCTCCCTGATTTGGAATCAGAGTTGTCATTCTTCTAGACGGGATGCCTTCCCAGGACTAGAGAGCACAATCTGCTCTATTTTACCCATAGCTGGGAGGGGTTGATATATGGATCTATGCCTTTCCCAGGGGCATTAGAGCGAAGTGAAAGTAAACAGTGCCGACCGATTTTAAACTCAATCGCCTATTTCATTACCCAGACCGTTGAGATGTTGAATGATTCATGCGTAACGTGTATCTCGAAAGTATTTATCTAAAATTGATGTCCGTTTATCCTTAAAGAGCTATAACTCTACATATGCAGTAAGAGAATGAAAAAAGCCCCCATATGATAAGTACCTAGATCTACTTTGTTTTGAACCCGGTTGAATGGAATGTATGTGATTGACGGAAAGAGATATAGGTTGAAGGCATGATTTCAAAAGTGATTATAATCAACCAACATAATCAAATCGGTCAAACATGTGCAGTCGTATATATATATATATGTATATATATATATATATATGTATATATATATATATGTATATATATATATATATATATATATATATATATTATTGTGTCATCCACAGACAGCTGCTTTGTTGTATCACAAATCTTCAGTGTGGCAATAGACTTTCCATTATCCCATCCAGTACCACGAGGCAGGATTGACACTTTCGCTTCAGACCCGGAGGCCAATATCCTACCTCTGAGCTACGGACCTGGACGGTCAGTAAGGTTGAATTTAAGCGATATATATTTATTTACGCATACATTTCCCATCCACTAGTGCTCTATTCCTATCGAAGAGCATTGCATATATATATATATATATATATGTATGTGTGTGTGTGTGTGTGTGTGTAAAGCTTGAAGTCAAATCTAATATAGCCACGAAAGAATCAATGTATGAAAAAAGTTATTTCTTCGTACCCATAAAAAGATTTGATACACAGATACATGCAGAAATATCACACGTTGAATTAGCATTTGACAAATCATAGAGTTCAAGGACTCTTAATTCTTTTGACGAGTTTGTGGTAAATGGCTTCACAGCTGATAGATTTTGAGGTTCATGAATCGTTCAGTCCGCTGTCTTATTCATCACACGGATTCTAAATTTGATTGTAATAATTCTTGCCAAGACCATCGGTAAGGGCCATCATAGAAGGAAATAAAATCTCAATACTACTTATATATTCATTGATAGTCGCCTTGTACCTCTTAAGTTGTCAACATCACTGAGGAAAAGTTTGTTTTTTTTAATAGTTTTCGCCGTTCAAAAACGGAAGCCTCGAGGACTCTCTGGTGTTAAAATCAAAGTGGACATCCCACGGTCTCTCAGGGGTCAAATGCTGATAAGGAAGGAAAGATGGCAGCATCTTTTATGTTTCCAATATTTATCTAATTATTCCTACATGGAGAAAAATGAATGTCCTCAAAGCGGAATATACGTTTGTTTCAGACTCGATGTACTGAGGTGGTTGTCTTATTGTATCATCATCATCATCATCATCATCATCATCATCATCATCATCATCATCATGAGTCTTCTAACGTGCATCGTTGGACTTAGACCTTCCCCAGGATTCGGCACAATTCTCTATCATGAGCGTCGCAGAGCCGGTACTTTCTGAATTTGTCTAGTTCATCTCTCCATCTTGTGTTCTGTCGGCCTCGGTTTCTTATGTGATCTCGGGGGATCCATTTTGTGTCTTTATTTATTAATTAGTTAACTCTTAACTGTAAGAAATGAATGCAATGATTGAGTGATCTAACAATTGCATTGTACTTATAAAATATCAAAAATATTATATTGCACAGTGTTTTCTTGTTTATGTTTCATATTTTCTGAATATCAAAAATTAATTGAAAATACAATGAGGTTTAGGTTATCAGGTTTAGTAACGTAAAATTCTGTTTTTACTAATTCACCAGACGTCCTGATGACGTAAATGTGACGGACGACGAATTCATATTCAATGTATCAAGTATAGAATGACAAAATCTTATTTCTCCTGATTTACGTCACTGATGACGTAGCGTGACGGACGATAAACACACAATACTAAACTCACATTCTGCCTTTCTCGAATTCTGACTGGACTATTGATGATGTCTCATATCTATTATCGTTGTTATACGCATTGGGTTTTTACACCAGTAGTGGTGGCTCTCACTGCAGATTAAGTGACAGCAAGTCACCTCAATAATCCAGCGTTCTCCTTGATATCCCAGCTGTTTGCAGTAACGCCGACTTTTAGGTAGTCTCAATCCCTTTTTGAATTTCCAGTTCTACCAGCCTTCTTCCAAGACTGTTTTGAACCGTTTTAAGTGCACCTAGGGCAACTATGAAATTCATGCCCCATATTTTATTCAGTTCTCATTACATTTTTGTCCACTTTCTCTCAATCAATCACTGGTACCGACAACGAAACGGTTTAATCACTGTTGCTGGGTTTAGGTTAATCATGTGTTCTGACATCTACATGTATTTATGAATCTATTCCAATTTCGCCTAGCCCAGACCGTTCATAGGAGTAGCTTGACATTTTGCTCACACACATGTCCCTTAATGAATTGGGAAAACTTTTTTTTTCTTTTTTTTGAACCCCATCCCCACCATCGGATAGAAGGGGGTCAATTTACAACAAAATTGATGCCTTAGTTTGTGTCCAAGTCTGTTTGAAGTTTGTTGGGGGGGGGGGTCAAATCATGAATTCATGGTCCAAATCACGCCGGTAGTATTTTCACCAAGGTAATATTTTGCCACCAACGCTGTTTAATGCATGATACAAAAAAGCTGTATATACGGGTGGTGGTGGTTCATTATTTCCCTTGGAATGCTAATTTTACATTTTGTTCGGTTGGATCAGCGAAGTCCGATGTCAGAAACATTTCTCCATTTACAATAACTAAATTTGGCCGTCTGGCCTTTCGAAATTAGTACTGTCATGAAAACATGAAATTTCGATTGCTCCATTCTTCAGCCTTCTACAGGTGTACTATCTGAATGCGATGGTGGTAAAGGGATTATTTCTCCAATGGTACAAACGTTTATAACGTTGGATTCGGTTGATATCTCATCCTTTCTGAGTGTATGTCAGACAAATGCAGATTTCAATACGGACAAGGCATGAACTTCCAGGACTAACAAGGGAAGGAAAAGATATCATCCAAATCCAACGTTATAAGCGTACACAACATTGAAAAAGAATCTGTTTACCATCTTCACATTCAGGTAGTACACCTGAAGAAGACCGTAGAATGGATCGGCTGAAACGTCGAGTTGACAACGCCAACAACGAGAACGAATTCATGATTTTATTGGAATTTTCATGGATCATTCTAATACGTTTCATGAAGGTAAAACATATTATCAATATGTTTTATATATAATGAAAATGAATAAATACATAGTTTTTACTATAAATATATTTATTTATTTGAATGAAATAATCCTTAGCGAATCTTTGAGATACAATTTCGTAAATATGTAAGACTTGTCAATTCATTCAAGGCCACTTGGTAGGAGACGGGACTGCAGGTCATTTGGTCAGGCTTTTAAATCACGGTAGGTGAATGTTAATTTTCACTCACCTGAATTCGGTGACGATGGGGGGTTATTGTTGTTGCTGTTGTTGTTGTTGTTGTGATGGTGGTGGTGGTGGTGGTGGTAGTAAAGAAAACAAAGTCAACTCCAGGTTTGGATTACAGTTAGACTTAAGCACACTTAAAAGTAGAAATTAGGGCGTGATCCAGCAAAGTAATTTTTGTATGCATCAGGTGGCCGATAATGTCATTTATTGTTATAAACGCTCCCTCAGCTACATTGCAGAATGCGTAACCCATTAGGGTTTCAGTTCGCCATAATCTTCCATCTTGTCCAGATGGGTAAAGGCATGCTTGCTTTCCGTCTAGGGAAGGGTGTGGTCGTGAGACAGTCGATACATCCCTTTCACCCCCAATCACATAATTAGTAGCTACTGAAAGCACGGGGAAATTTATCTCATGAAGACTTTCCTCACGCTCTTCGCTCGTACCGGGAATCGAACCCGTGACCTCCTGCGTGTGAGGCAGACATTCTGTGCTCAGACGATATAATGAACTGTGAATATATTGGCATAATTCTCATTCATTCATTTATTTCTTTTCATTCATTTTCTTTGATGATACCTTTATACGTCTATGCTTGCTGGTTTAGGCACCGCTTCTTTTAAGTGAATCATTCGCACGTAAATTCACAAATATAAATGTATATATGAGTGCATGAGTGATTTTCAATCAGTATGCCAGGGTGTGAGTATTTTGATCTGTGTGGAACACCGTACATTCGGTATTAAGATTTGAAAAAAGTAAATCAAGAAAATGTCAGAGACGAAACATGTCTTGATGACTAACTTGAAGAGACTTACAGTGATTACTCTACGTTCAAGTGCATCATTCTAAACTGTATTGTTTATTCAAAAACAAGCAAAAGAAATAGGTCTGGTTAGTCACTCTATAGAAACTGTAACGTAACGAATATCTTTGGGCTGCATCAATCAAGGATTTGGGAAAAGCGTGTGATCAATAAATCTTCTCTCGCCTTTTGTTGAGCTGTGATCACTGAAAAAAGGCCAATTTTTTTAAAAGCAAAAAGACAGAAAGCTGCCAGACACACACTAAAGGATCAATTTAGCATAAACTTACATTGAAAATTGACCCCACCACACACACACACACACACACACACATACTCAATCTATACAGGTAGGGACTTTCAAAACGCAAAAATATAGGGGGGGGGTTGACATGATAGAGGATAAACGTTAGGTTTTTCAGCCCTTTAGCTCCACCAACGTGGCCTTGAAACACGACACGGACTTGCCATACAGAGAGAAATATAGACCTTATGTTCGGGTTGCAGATTTGGTTGCCGGTTTCTGACAAACGCGCCTATATTCGTCCTCACACAAAGAGAGAACTCTTCAACGTAATGAAAACAACAAAAAGCGTTGGTTATATCTGTATCCAACGCACATCTTACACACATACCTGCATAAACATTCAACTGACTGGCGTGTGCATATGCAAATAGAAAGTATATGACCAAAAGATGCAGATTTAAACGAGGCATCTGCTGCTTTGCAGACCTACCACAAAGTTTATTAACGGAACACACCAATGTATAGCATTTTATGATTTTTATGGATTCCACTTTCTTTTTTTCATGTATAAAAACCCAGATCACAAGAAGATAATTACCAGGTGTCATACCAACAAAATATAGATCTTATCAGTCAGCACTTTTAAAGTGCAGTAGTCAAGTCAGAGAACTCTGGTTGCCTTTTATCTCAATTCTTGGATCGTTAATTTCCGATTGTCATCAAGCAGCTAAGATTACAAATAAACAATGAATCTCCGGCGAGACACTTACTCACTTCCTCTATACTCGGGGGTCTGTTACCTTACAAAGGTCACTGGTTACACTGATTCAAATCTAGCTATAGAGCTTTGGAAGCAAATTGATTTCATGAAGTAAATTATGAAGAATGATCTTGAAAAACTACATGCTGACTGTCACTACAGTGGGTACTCTGGATTTTCGTAAAACTACCTCTTTCATATGTGTAATTTTAACAACATAGTATTGTAAACATTAGTTGTTACGTCTGATCTGTTGAATCTTGACTCGATACCTTATTAGTAACAGCCAGATTTTTGTCAGTGTTTTATACATCGTGATGACAAGACACTCTCCCCGCTGATTGATTAATGGACCTGACCAATACTTGAATGTATGTATCTTTTTAGGCCAAGAAGCCCTCTACACATTACAAGTCCGACGCAGCTTATCAGCATCATCAGCATCAGTCTTGTATCGTCAATTGTTGGACATAGACTTTCTCCAGGATTCGCCACACCTCTCTATCATGGGCATAACGGAGCCAATATTTTCTGAATTCGTTTAGTTCGTCTATCCATCTTGTATCCTGCCGGCCTGGGTTACACATGTGATCTCTTAGGATCCACGTTGTGAGCCGTGATGTCTATCAGTTGTCTGCCATTCTTGCAACATGACCAGCCCATTGCCATTTGAGTTTTTTAATGGATTCTATGATGTCTTGGACTCCTGTTTTCTCCTGGATGTACTGTGCTGTCTTGTGATCTCTCCGTGTGAGGTTGAGCATAATCATTTCATTTGCACGTTGCGTGCTTTTCAGTTTGCAGGTCAGTCTCTTAGTGGGGTTTTATGTTTCAATTCTATATATGACTGTCGGGGAGGATATATCGGTCGTATACCCTTCTTTTTAGGATTCATGGGATCTTCTTGTTTTTTGAAGGTTGAGCTTGCTCTGCCGAAAACTTGGTATCCCAGTGTGATTCTTTGCTTCACAGGGATTTAATTCTTTATATACCAGTCAGTGTTACAATTGGGACGGATAGCCACTGATGTGTCATCTATCGACTCTGTTTAGACATCTAGATATTTCTTCGTATTCGGTAAGGTTTCGCACCCTGTTGACCATTAGAATAAAAAGTTTAAAGATGAGTTAGAAATCCATTTTAAACAAAGTAGCATAACGCCTAACATCCTCGACGGTCTGGCTGCTGACCGCTTGACTTCAATCCATTAAGCATACGTGTTTTTTCGAGTCCATCAGCACATCAGCAACGAACAAACGCCGTGTACGCAGGTGTGAGAGGGTGCATTGATATCCTCTCATCGGTCAAGATATCTGGTTCCTTTGGCAAGTCACAACATAACATCTCGTAAATCCCAAGTTCTGGTCAATACACTATGAATAGCAATCGTACTATTGAAAGGTAAGGGCGATTAATTTTTATGCTATCAAAAAAAAACAGCGGTGTACATCCGAATTTAACCTGAGGATCCACCAACGAAGTCAAGGACACCGGACACAAAATCACAGTATCAATACCAAGGAGGGGGGGGGACACAGGGTATCATCGAAGATACCGACGGACTGTCTCAAGGAAGCAAAGGAGGTGGGGGTAATGTTGCCTGGTGAACTCCACGCCCTCAGAAGACCAGAACTTCCGGAGAGCATTTCTAATTTTAGATTTAATGAGGACAACATGAAATAGACATCGCCACTTAGAAGCTTGAAATGATCACATAAGAAGTCCACATCTGGAAAGTGGTATACTAACCAATAAATGGAGATAGACAGTCATTCGATCAATACAAGCCGTCACATGAACACCGTCATGCCTTGTTGGGGGTGATCAACTAAATGATTGGGAAAAGGGGTGATCAATGAAATAGATCCATTCACAAAATAAGAGATAGAAAGTAGCAGAAATAAGGAAATAATGTGGGAAAGGGAAGAAAGAAAGCCACAATCATAGTGTTTATATATATATATATATATATATATATATATATATATATATAACTTTTGAATTTTGGACCACATTGTCCGTTTTATATCCGATGCAATCATATTTTTTGTTTCGGACGTTTCAACGTGCATTCGTTTGAAAATTCAATTGGAAACAATTAATTTTATTAGAGACACAAATGTTGCCTAATTCTGTATACAGAACGCTGCACACTTTTAACACAGTCTGTTCTTTTTCTTGTTTACACTATGAGTACGAGAGTGTGAACACTAATTCACTACCTCCGACTTGACAGAAATAAATATTCCCACAGTTATACACATATACTGATAGATACAAATATCTATGAAAACCCACCTACATATCCATATGTATAACGATGTGCGAAATTTCTCGCTTATTTTTTTCACCGGAGAGACGACTGGAAGACTGTCAGATCTGTTGAAAAATGACACTCGACGTGTTTGTGGCAAGAGTTAACACATCGTTCTAACATCAAAGCGAAACGGCGTAACGTACTGAGGACAGAGTTTCATCGGAAAATGACGATGTTACGATTTTTTTTTCATCCGTCCAGAACACACGGTACATTCATTGTGCAAAGAAAATACAGATCAGTTCAGTCGCTCATTAAAAAAACTGTCGTATGATCAATGTCTTTTGGCATCATGCTGTGTTGGGGGTGATAAATTTAATAACCTTGGAAAAAGTTTTGATCAATGGATAAGTTACTTTCTCGCCTTTTGTTGGGCCATGATCAATTGAAAAAAGTTTTGATTTTTCTAGAAACAAGTGTGAAAACTGCTGGACACTAACTATGGATTAATTTAGCATAAACTTACAATGCGAACCGAATCACACTCTAAAAAACCATCGGGGGTCAATTTTCTAGACATAATAAGGAGTAAATGTTGAAATTTTCAGCTTTCTAGCCCCATTGGTGTGGCATGTGTGCTTGATACATACAAAGTCAGTCAGACAGACGCTCAAACTGCCTTAAGAAATGAAGAAACCTTTGTCGTCAGTTTTGGTGACAGTTTTGGTTGACAGTTTCTAATTAGGTCGCTAATAATATAATTGGATGAATCAAGATTATAATAACGAATACTATCTATTGTCTTACTAAAGACAGTGATTAGACCAAGAAGGAACCTCTGAAGAGACTCAGTATTAGTAGGGCTCAATGAGTAACCAGCAAAGAATTTTCATCTAAAAAGAATTAATAACAAAGTCTCAAAATTAGAGAAAATGAAGTAGACAAAATGTCGTCTATAATAACTGAAATGCTTTCTTGAAACCGATGAAGTTAATACGCAAGAGGACGTTCCACCCAATGAACTGCTCAATGTGGTTCCGCAGAGAGAGACAATACTGATCGATGCAGCCTCGGCCTTCACAAACTCCAGCCTGTTCCTGCCTTAGATTAACACTCATAATTATATCACTGCTTCTGAGTGGAACACTTCAGGATACTTTGCTAGGAAAGGAAATAATTATGCTTCAACAGATAGCACAATTGCTGAGGCCACCCGTATTCGGGAGCCTGTATATGAGAACGGAGAACAGGAATATTTCTTTAGATTATAAGACAAGTCACGTGAGTTATGACAGCTTGGTCATTTCTTGTAAATGCCCATTGACAGAGAACCTAGAGTTGCCTCAGGACGGACACATAGTTGGAAGAGAGAGTGATCTAGATCAAAGATCACCTAACAGAGGACAAAAATGGCGATCTTGAAAGGAAAGGTCTCACTTTGAGCGAAGTAGAGAGCAAAGCTCAATACTGGGTTAAATAGTGTGATGTGATTGTAACCTTAGTTCTGAACAGGGGCGAAGAGAGTTAATTAAATATTGAAAGTGATATCCGAAAAGAAGGAGAACTTCAATCAACACACTGGAATTCGATAATGGATGATCATCTTAAAGCAATCCATAAAAGCCAGGCCAGCAGTAAACGAGCATCGAATATTCCTTCTCATCCTCTCGCTGAGAATCCTTATGAATATTTCTTTGAGAATATTTAACCAAAATATGAATTGAGAGCACTGCACCAGGGTTTTAAGGATTATACGTTGTTTAAACATTCATCGTTTTCGGAAGTACGAACGTTGGCATGAAATAACTCAAGGATTAGACATTCGCACTGTAACTAAACTTTTTATCCTTCCAACCTTTAAGTAACTAAAACAGTTCTGGCTTGATTTCATTGAAATTTTACGTAGTTTTTATTTCGCAGTTTGGTAATCGAATTCATGACTTCATGAATATAGACATTGTAGACAAAATTTATGTTCAGTTACCATCCAAGTCAATTTCCGTGCAACAGATTACGTTTTAAAAATTGAAAAGTACAACCGTTGGTAAGTTTCATCCTGAGCAGAAATTAATCGTTTTCGCCGGTGCCAAAAAAGATAGAGATGTTTATGTATCAACCCGTGTCTTTCCTTCCACATTTCAATCTTGACATTTGTCTGTTATATATCCGATATCTTCCAAAGTTTTCAATAAATATTAAAGGAATTTTGTGGATGGGTAGACAATGGTCCAAGGGGTGGATCCCAGAATGTTTTTTGATTGGGCTTATGTAAGGTGTTGGGTTTTCTCTCTCTAAGGACTTTCTAATTTTGTATTGAGATGAACCAGACTGTAGGTGAGATTTTCAATTCTTTGTTTGAATGGAGCCACCTGTGTGGTCAAAAGATGAAGATCGAATACAATGAATTATTACTGGTGGAAGGGATAGAATGAATTGCAGAAACCTCAAGGGTCCGTGAGTGGTACTATTTCGAGCACGCTACCGGGAGGTATTGGTAGAGCAAAGAAGTTACAACAATGACGATTGACCAAAGATAAGGTAAGATATTTCGAAGCGAAGCTAAAGGTGATAAGGAAGAAAGGGAAATAGAAAGAAAGGATGAATGAAAGAACAAAAGAGAAGAAGGAATAAAGGAAGAGGAAAGGGAGGAGGGAAAGGAGGAAAAAAGAAAGGGAGAAAGGAAAGGAAGAAAGGAATGAAAGAAAGAGAAGAAGGGATTGATTGATTAAAGAACGGAAGGAAAGAATGAATAAAAGAAAGAAAATTGGATGAAATGATAAAAAAAAGGAAGAATTAAAGACGAAATGGAGGAAGAAAGACACTGAAAAGAAGGAAGGAAAGGAAAGGAAAGGAAAGGAAAGGAAAGAAAGAAAGAAAGAAAGAAAGAAAGAAAGAAGGAAGGAGGAAAGAAATAATGAAAGAGGAGATGAATAATGGAAAGAAATAATGAATAATAATAAAAAAAATGAAAGAAGAAAGAAAGAACGAAAATGAACTAATGGAAGAAAGAAAAAAAAAGGAACGCAGGGAAGGGACGAAAGAAGGAAGGAAAGAAAGAAGGAATGACAGGATGAATGGATGGAAGAAAGAAAGAATGAAAGAATGCATGAATAAAAGGAAGATAGAATGAATGAAAGAATGAACAAATGAAAGAATGAAAGGCTGGAAGGAAGTAAAAATGAATTGAAAAAAGAAAGGAAACGAAAAAGACAGAGGGAAAGGAAAGAAGTGAGGAAGGGGGTAAGGGATGAATGAATTAAATAAAGAATGAAAGGAAGAAAGAAAGAACGTAGAATGTTGGCATCCTTCGTGCTCAGGTGTTTCAAGGAAAGCCAATTACAGACGTGTTGGATTCTTCCAAACTAGAATAAAAACAGTAGGATAGAGTTTGTTTTATTGTTCTTGTTTTGTTTTTTCATTTTCTGTTATTTTACTTTTCTAAGAAACTTGGCAAAGTGAAGTAAATGTGTTCCTATTTAAGGAATAGACTTGAGACTTACATTTCTAATTGCCTTCAATACAGATATAGCTCGAAACTCTTTCATTTAGCGATCAGAGAAAACGAATTATCGTATTCTGGTTCAATGGCATTTTAGTTTAAAAGTGATCATTTACGGGGGATTAAAATCTTGGCAACAAGCTTAAATCATGCGTAAAAGCATCTAGCTTAAGGAGAAAATGGTTGCCAGTTTTTCTATGACGTTTAAGGGCGGCCATTTTGAAATTCGAAGAAGACGACTGTGAATGTATATTTCTACCAATTATGACTTTGTGAAGTCATAGTGAATGGATCAGTCCTAAAATTCAATCGCTCTCCTACAAAATATAATTAGAATTAATGGGAACTTTTGGAGATATTGCATGGAGAGACAAGAGCGAATACGGAGATTCATGAAAAAAATGTAAAATATCTTATATCATAGTCAGATTCCTAGATCCACCCTCAAAATTCAATCACATCTTTTTAATAACGTGAATTGAAAATTAAATTTGAATTGAATCAAAAAAAAAAGAAAAAAGAATTTTTGTTCCAAGTCTAAATATCAAGAATACTCTGATGCTGGTATGAAAATTCATCTATTTACCATTCTATAGACACACATATATGGTTGTT
The DNA here is from genome assembly GCA_963457665.1 of Thysanoteuthis rhombus. Taxonomy (NCBI): domain Eukaryota; kingdom Metazoa; phylum Mollusca; class Cephalopoda; order Oegopsida; family Thysanoteuthidae; genus Thysanoteuthis; species Thysanoteuthis major. The sequence continues at coordinate 46,846,647 of OY735226.1, read as the reverse complement.
ACGATAAATTCTCCACTTCTCTGATATCCTGGTCACTTAGTTTATACCATATGTTCAACCGTAGACTGAATCTTCTCAATTCATTGTAAACGGGGATTTGCAATTCTCTCTCTTCCTATTGATTTTTTATACCCCCTGAAATAGTTTAATTTGCACAATTAAAAATGTCGGACCGTCCGTCATCATAAATTTCTGTCAACCCCTACGGTACTGTTCATAGTCGCACTGATTATTGGGACATCTTTTAATGAGCTCATAACCAGAAAAATGCTCTCTTGTGACATACTCCGATGAGAAGTATTTGTTAGCATCGTCAAAAGCACGTTTTTGTCCGCCTTCGGTGCCTAATGGTGAAACTGATAGTCTGATTAGATAACCTGGTTCAGAATCTGGGTTGGTTTCAGTATTACCATTTGCTTTACAACATGTCAGAATTTCATGACTTGGGAAATAAAGAGTCCAAAGTATTATGCACATTCTGTATTTCTGTTGTGTCAAGTTCCTTTCCTCAAAGTAACTTGTTGAAGGCTCTTTTTACCGAAATAAATGTCATACTCTCAGGATTCTGGGGACGTCTTTCTATTGAGTTCAGTCCTTGTGGCCTGTTTATAGTTTCTGTGTAGCGTTCAATATTGTTTGGGAAGAGCTCATTATAGAGATTACCTTGGCTGTGAGGAAAGTTTATTGGTAAGGTATTAGTAGCAAAAAAAATATCTAAGTCTTAACCAGGATTTAAAATATGCAATTAAACTCTCCTTCTTAAGGGAGTACTGCAATTATTGGACAATTCTAGTTTCCAAACCACATATGTTATATTCTCAGGTCTTGTAGGGGATACTTATAGTCTTCGTTTGAGTTATCTTCCTTGAAGAAAGGTGAGGAATGTTTTTCCTGTTCGTGTTTGATTTATTTGAGTTCGTTTTTTGCTTTGATGTTGGGTTGTTTTTTGGTTTGAATTATGTGTTTGTTCTTATGTTTACTGTTATAATATTTCTTTTTTTAATTCTCCCTATTTTGATATTCTGCTTGTAATGCTCTTTGTTCTGATATTTTCTGTTTTAATGTTTCCTGTTTTGATGTTTTCTCTTTCAATGTTTGATGTTATGATGTTTCCTGTTTTGGTATGTTCTATTCTCGTGGACGTGCATTCGAATCATCAATAAGTAAAATTGATGAGAGTTATCAAACTAACTTTTTTCCTCTGCCTTTTGAAGTTTGTCAACGGTTATTTTGGTCTACAGTGTTAGTAAAATTCTGGTTCTTCTGATCAAATTTTTCGCAACAGTCAGTCTTTATCTACACCTTTCTTCTCATTTCACAGTTTCGTGTGTCATGTATCATCTGGTACGTTGATGAATGCTACTTCGTTTATATCTCTCGTTAAAATGCAGTAATTAAGGTCCTACATATCCATTAAATTCTTCAAACATTGGCTGACTGCCAATGGATATTTCACAACCCCTCCATTTTATGAGCTGAGCCTCTGGGCTTGATGGCTCCATTAGGTCGTGTAGAAATCGGGGTTCTTGTATGTGTGATTGATTTTATTGACTTTGCTAAGTCAATGAGTATTTAGGGATCCAATCCCTCTTAACTAGATCAATAGATATTTGTAGTCCTTTATAATCATCAAAATTTATTAAAACATAATTGGGCAGATCATAGTTTGATCCAAGCACAACATCCTCCAATCGGTCTTGCCTCAAGCTAGATATTACTTGTTAAGATAACACACCAATCGTGATATGATCTGTGGATTTCAATCCTGAAGAATTAACTACTGTTCTGTCATTATTTTCGGATTTTTACTTCCGTTCATTTTTATTGTAGATAATAGATTCTTCGTATTCCAAGTCCCTACTTGCTTATCTACAGAAACGAAACGTGTTTGCAATCCTCTGTATTTTGCTTCTTGTGAAGTGGTCCTTAGCCTCCATCTTGCGCAAATCCCCTTCATCTAAATACTCACTTAGAGATTCTTTTTATAGCAGATAATGTAAGTGTAATATCAGATCACTCCCCCATTCAAAAACACCACGGTATTCATCGAATAGTAATAAATCCACATGGGAGATTTTTGAAATAAGATCTAATCGAATAATTGAAAAGTGTACTATATGTGGGTTTGTAATTGCCAAATACCTCCAAGTTTTAACATCAGCTGTAGTATTATGATGAGCATTTATGTAAAAAGGTATTTCAGATCTTTTAAATAGAGCAGGGGTGAGTGTTGCCCGATAACAGGGAATAAAAAGAAAACAGTGTCTGAATTGCGAGCTTACAACATCTGAGTATGAAAAATAGGGGATAATTTGGAAACAATGCGTAATCACAGTGGAACAGGACTTTGAAGAATGTGTGCCTTCAGACGTAGAGTCAGATGATGAATCATCGCAATACCCAACTGTGTATTCTGGTCCTGCGAACTGTGCAGGCACGGTTATATATAAGTTGAATAAGGAAACTGTGGTAGCCTGGTATGGTCATTTACAGGACGCTTGCTCCCACAAATTATGTGGTAACCAGATAAAAGTCTGAGGGCCGGGTATTATTGTTCAAATGGGCTAAAGGCAATAGTCCAGACGGTAAAGGTCCAAGGCCGTGTTGTTAATGCCAAGTGGGTTTTCAATGCAAATTATGGTTCAGGGGGTTTGTTGCGAACAAGACAGAAAGCACTCCCAGAGGTACAGGGGGTATATCATTTAAGGGGTGGATATTCCCACTATGTTCGAGATGGGACGGGACAAGAGTATGAATTGGAATTTCATTTGATACATTATAAGAGCGATTGGGAAACACAACAGAATGTCATCAATAATGACACTTTGAGACAATCATGTTCAATAATGAAATACAGAGACAAACATGTTTAATGAAGACACAAAGAGACACTCATGTTCAGTAAAGACACAGAGGGACAAACACGTTCAATAAACACACAGAGAAAAACATGATCAATGAAGACACGAAAAGACAAATTTGTTCAGTAAAGATGCAGAGAGAAAAACATGTTCAATAAAAAAAACAGAAGGACAAACCTGTTCGATAAAGACGTACAGAAACAAACATCTACATTAAAGTCAACCAGAGACAAATAAGTTAAATAATGACACACAGAAAACATGTTCAATAATGACACAAAGAGACAAATATGTTCAATAAAGACACACAGAGACAAACATGTTCGATAAAGACACACAGAGACAAACTTGTTCCCGGAATCAGGATTGAACGAAGTCGTATTTGGTCAATTTCTAAAAAATCAGAAAAATCAAATGCGAGATCTCCACATATTCGCTCGCGTGCCACAGATCGTCTTCTTCCTTATGTCTATTTCATGCATAACTCTAGAAAATATGAATCAAATTTTATCAGTGCACTTACCAATCTCTTTGGTTTAAACTAAAAGCCAATCAATCAGAATAGAAAATTGAGATTGTTGTAGAATATTCATGCGCCACTCCAGGTTGACAACCTTTCGGTAGAGAAAGTTCTTCTATCAAGAACAAGAAAATCCCATTAGTCCTAAAGAAAGAACCAACTTATGCAATTTATGTCACTTATGGAGCTGAAATATGGTACCAAACCAAAAGATTGTCCCTCAAACAGAGAACCATGCAACATACACATGAAAGAATCGTGCTCAACGTCAAATGGAGAGATCACAAGAAACATGGATGGACCATAACACAGTATATCAGAGAAAAAAATAGGTGTTAGAGATATCATAAAACCCTTTAGAAAACTCAAATGGCGATGGGTTGGTTATGATGCCAGAATTTCGGAAAACCACTGGATATCATAACTCACAACACGGATCCTCAGACATCATATGCGAAATTGTGGTCGGCAGAAACAAGTTCAGAAAGTATTGGTTCTGCAACACTTAAGATGGAGAAGTCTGGCGAATCTAGGGGCGGAGGCCCATGTCCAACGACTGACATTAAAAGGCTGCTGCTGCTAATGATGATGAAGATGATGTATTTTTATTACAATTTCATACATGTTTTTAAAAACTCATACACCAATCCCTTCGCCTCAGTCAGAGAGATGATCACTGAAAATATGAAAAAGGGGATTTTATTGAAATATTTACGCGTAGATTATGGCATTTCCAACTGTTTGATAAAGAACAACGTTGTATTTTACATACTCTCTCTTTATCTTTCATTACCACCTATTCTTATTTCTCTCTCCTTTCTTCACCCTCTCTCTCTCTCTCTCTCTCTCTCTCTCTCTCTCTCAATAAAACTTCACAGCTTTGAACACAAAATACATTAACATCTAAAACAACTTTTTCCAAAAATCATTTCTGGTCAATTGTTTCCCAACATCTCATAGTGTAAAATATGTCGTTTTTCCAGTAGCTTTTTTGTTTCACATAGAATTTGATATTATGTGTGATTTTTTTTTCTCGTGGGCGTCATCAGTTGTTTCCCATGTAACCGTTTCGGGGATTTAAAAACAAAACAGCTATATTAACATGGCTCCCCAGCAATGTTGATTAAACACCACACACACACACATACACAAACATATATGCATATGTATATATATATATATATTCTATTTTCTATTATTCTTTCTCATTTTCTTTTTCTGCATTCCCCACTTTCTGTTGCACATCCCATTCTTTTGTTCATCTTTCTCTCACTCTTTCCCCCCTCTCTCTCTCTCTCTCTCTCTCTCTCTCTCTCATGCTTTCTATATTCTTCTTTGCCTCTCTTTTGCCATTTCTTACTCAGTCGTTTTCTTTCCTTTCGTTCTCTCTCTCTTTCAATTTATCTTTTTTTTACAATGTATTTTTCGTTTTATTTGTTTTGTTTTTTTTGTTTTATTTTTGTTTTGTTTTTTTCTTTTCTTTTCTCATCTTTCTTTGTCCTCGGTCGATTTTCCCCTTTCCTCTTCTCTCGTATACGCGATAGCAAATGAATGCGTCTCATAAAAGCTCGTGCCCGTGCATTTCAACAAACGTCACAATCACCTGATGACGTCATGTCCGTAATAACAGTCTAACCAAATGCAACCGTCTCTGGACGTGGTCAGGCGCTTGGTCTTCTCAGCCGGCCAACTGACTAAACCCATCCCTGACTGGAAATCCAAGAGTCCCCTTTGATATCGAACTTCCGCAGCAATGTCTGTTTCTTGACCAACTACGTGACATTGGGTTCGTGTACCCCCCGGGGCGAGTAAAGAAAATTATCCAGCGAACGTGACGCTCCTACAATTCAACAACCGACAGAATCTAAAAAGATCTCTGCAGTTAGAGCTTCAGGCTGAAAATGCTGCATCAATTTAAGAGGAAAGGACAAGACACGTCGCCTTTTGTGTTTGCACTTCCATGGAACACCATATTGACCCACGACTAATTACAGAAACCAATTCTTTAGAATTTCTTTTTCCCGATTTGCATTTTGTTTGTTTTGTTTTGGGGGATTTTTTTATTTCGTTTTGTTTTGTCGTTTTTGACTCCGCTTTTTTTTTCTTTTTTTTTTTCTCATCCGTGGAAGTTAAAATGAGGGCATTCGTCTCTTTCCTTTTTTGTCTCAGTCTTCTTTACTCCTAAATCTCTCTCTCTCTCTCTCTCTCTCTCTCTCTCTCTCTCTCTCTCTCTCTCTCTCTCTCTCTCTCTCTCTCTCTCTCTCTCTCTCTCTCTCTCTCTCTCTCTCTCTCTCTCTCTCTCTCTCTCTTGAAGCTATATTCTTCTCTCCACTGGTCTATTTTTTTGTGCATACTTTCCGTTTGCCTTATTATAAACATATATATCTTGATATCGTTTACATACATATATATATATATATATATAGTTTACGGTTGCAATAAGTCTAATTTGCTGTATAAAGATAAACAGAAAAATGTAATTGCATTCAATCCATAACAACTTAGTTACTTCCGGAAATTTCTCAGTTTTAAGAGGAAGGAATATCTTTCAGGTGTTATTTTCGTGTGTGTGTTGAGGGGTATGGCTTGATCTTACAAACCAAATACAATACAGGCCTCCGTCGTCATAACGTGTGTGCTGGGGTCCAAAACCTAACACTGCATTGTAACCATGTCATGATCAATGTATCTATTTTGGAGCTTAATCTATGTAATTTTGCGCAAAAATGTGGATAATCTTCAGCTATACGTAGCTATTGTTGAACAAGTAAAATATTTTGGGCTCCTCGATCCATCCGCTTTTTTATGCAAACTACGGCATAGCACAGCTTGTTATATAAAGGGAAGCCATTACTAAACTGAGCTGTTACTCCCCGGAAGTGAGTCCTCGAAGTAAACTGTTACTTTCATGTAATATGAATTTTTTTAATGGAAAAACTCGCCATCACAATAAAAAAAAAGATTGGACTACTGTGGCGTTAAAATTCCATTGAGGAATATGTCCAGAATAAATTTTATAAATGACAAAACAGGCGTTTTCTACAGGACAACGTCTGAAACAAAATTGTTTTTAAAAAAATAGATATATCTAGAATTTGTAGAATGTAGATGTTATCGATAAACCCGTCAAAATAAGGCCCTAAAAGAGTCAAAAAAGTTTTTTCTTCAGGAAATCAAAAAGATTGAGAAGTACGCAACGTGCGCATGAGAGAATCATGCTCAACCTTACATGGAGAGATCACAAGACAGCACAGTATATCAGGAAGAAAACAGGTCTCCGTGACATCATAGGAACTATTTTAAAAAAATTCGAATGGCAATGGGCAGGCCATGTTGCAAGAATGACAGACTACCGATGGACATCACATCCCACCACATGGATCCCTACAGATAAAAACCCGAGGCCGACAGAACACAAGATGAACTAGACAGATTCAGGATATACTGGCTCTGTGACGCCCATGATAGAGAATTGTGGCGAGTCCAGGCGAAGGTCTATGTCCAACGACGGACGTCAAAAGACTGATGATGATGATGATGATGATGATGATGATGATGATGATGATGATGATGATGAATTAAAAAATCATTTTTAGAAGTGGTCTAGTCGTAGTAGCGATGTCAAATTTAAAGTCTTTAGAATATGTTCAGGAGCGCTGGGAGAATGTAAAGGTGAATAAACTCATGTACAAATCCACTAATGCAATCGCATATAAAAAGAGAGAACCTTCACCATCTTTGGTGGCTACTGTCTGAAGCAATTGTTTCACACTCGTCAAGCATCGTGAAGCACTGAACCCTGGTTAAAAGCAAGAATATATTTGATATTGTCTTGGTAGAACATTTTGACTGAAGCCAAAAAGTTACGAAAGCAACCTTCATAACGTATTGAATCCATGGACGATAAAGAAGTAAGTAATTGTTCATATTAAGGAATTGATGCATTAATGAACTGATTTATTATATACAAAAATACGGTATTTTACGAACGACGTACTTTGAGACATTACTTCCGTGAGATGGGCAGAAATTAACGAGTCAGTTCAACATTACTGTTACATAATAAATAGTCCCCCCTAATAAACCTCACAAAATTTAATATTTGGCTAAACTGAAAAAATTCCAGATGTAGTTGGTGTCATGGTTTGAAACCACAGAAATTTCCACTCGAAAAAGAAACTTTTTTCCACTTATTCATAATCCCAACTAATCATGAATTCCACTTGAAAATGATCAAACTTGAAGACCAAAATGTATTGTTACATATTCCATTTAAATCAATATTTTTACCAATTCGATCCAAAAGCAACATGCAATAAAAAACGGTCAAAAAACATTTAGAAATATCAATATTATTGTAATTTGTCTCTGTTGCATTCGTGAGAATGCATTCGTATTTATTTCATTTATTTTGGTCGTAAAATTCGTTGGATTTTTTTTTTTTTTTTTTTTTTGTAAATTGGGTCTTTTTGTGAGGTCTGTTGCAAGCAAGTTACGACTTGGATGTAAGTCAAAAACGCCAGGTTTCTGGAATTGTTTTGGTATTCGAAATGTGTTTCATTTTTCATGTATTTATTTCTAAAAGAGAATGCAAAGCATGAGAAAGAACAATGAAAGAGAAAATGACAGGAAGTATTAACCGAATCAAGAGGAAGCTTTACATTATTGATTATGGCAACCTCAACGCTCAAGGGTTAAATATTTGTCGCATATAAATAGATGGAGTTTCAGTAAATCTGTACCTTCCCGAAGAAGAAAAGGAGTTTCCTCTCAATTATCACCCTTATCGGACTTCGTAGCGAATCAAAAAGAGCAATTCGCCAATATTTAATTAAGATACCAATAATCTCACAGTTAGGATGATATCCTAGCTATAATAACAACTGAAACGTCCAAAGTCCTATTCGGTGTTCTGTAGAATTCCAATTCTGTCATGTCTTTGAGCCAAGCGCCATCTTTCGGCTGTTTGTTATTTGAAAGGAAATTCCCAGTGGAGAAAGAGAATAGATAAGTAAAAGCCGAGACAGTATTGTCAGAATTATCTATAGTAATTTGTCTCACTGATTTTATGTTTACGAGAGTGGCCTTGTGCCAAGGGAGAGGTTTTTCTCTAATATATAACATCTTGACATGTGTAAAACTTGGTCAGTTCAATTACTATCATCTGGCCTGTATTTTCTGCGTAGAACTTCATGGATTATTTTTAATTTTTTACTGTGTGCTTTTGTCAAATAGTTCTGCATCTAAAAGCTGTGACTATAATTGTTTTCGATGGTTGAAATAAGCGTTGTTTTTTACGTATTTATTCATTCAAAATGTCAATTTAAGAACAAAAAAATCGAAAGAAACCCACTCACTTAAGATGAACTTTCGTAAAATCACTCGTTGCAGCGGACATTTCTTGTTTGTTCTTTAACTTTAAAATCGCTGTGAAAAAAAAGGTCGACTTTAATTTGCGATTGTGTGTTTTTCTACTATTAATAATGATGATGACGCTCTCGTTGTATTGATGATAGAATGACTGAACATAAAAAAATGAAAAGAAATTTTACTGCAAATTGTCATTACGTCATTTTTTAAGAAGAATCATTGAAGGAAATTTCAATCTAAAGAAAAAAACATTTGTTTCCGAAGTTTAAAATCAGACATAAGCTTTAAAGTGATCTTAAATAACCCCCAAGCTCAACCTCACATAGCTTATTTGAGAAGGCAACCTCTTGTGAGCCTCATCATCAGTCTTTTAACGTCCGTCGTTGGACATAGACATTACCCAGAATTCGCCACAATTCTCTATCATGGGCGTTGCAGACCCAGTATTTCCTGAATCTGTCTAGTTAATCTCTCCATCTTGTGTTCCGTCGGCCTCGATTTCTTATGTGATCTCTGGGGATCCATGTTGTGAGACGTGATGTCCATCGATTGTCTTTCATTCTTGCAACATGGCCAGCCCATTGGCATTTGAGTTTTTTAAATAGTTTCTATGAAGTCACGGACACCCGTTTTCTTCCTTATATACTGTGTTGTCTTGTGATCTTTCTATGTGAGGTTGAACCGAATATTAGTTCGATGGGCTTCATTGTTTTAGCGGAGAAGAGGCACAGACTAACGAACAAAAGATTCAAACATATTATTATAACCTTATCTAACATTACCCTTCCAACTCTTGTGGATGGGAAATTGTGCATAAAGTAAATATACCGCTAAAATTCGGTCCTATTGACCGTCCAGTTCTGCGTAGGGCACGGGGGGAAATGCCTGCTTCTCGGTCTGAAGCGAAGGTTTCGATCCTATCTCTTGTTACTGGATGGGGTATTGGATAGTCTATAGCCACAGTGAAAAGTTGTAGTACAAAGAAACAACTGTCTGTGGATGACACAATTATACATTATTATATATATGCAATGCTCTTCCATAGGAATAGAGCACTCTGGTGGATGAGGAGTTTCTGCGTAGATGAATATATCGCTCAAAATTCAGCCTTACTGACCACTTACAGTTCCGTAGTCCAGAGGCAGGATATCAGTCTCCGGGTCCGATGGGTTAAAGTCTATAGCCTCACTGAAGAGATGTAATACATTGAAACAGCTGTTTGTGGATGACACAATAATATATATATATATATATATATATATATATATATATATATATATATATATATATATATATATGTAAAGATCACTAGCACAAAATGTTTGTAGTGTATCTACCGAATGACCACAAAAATGCTCAAGGATTTGATAGACTATTGTCGCTAAAATATGATTTAAATGGTTCTTAAATGTGTTTGTAATAATCCAGTGATAGTTGACGATGAATACCTTTTTTTAACAATGAAATCGTCGAAATCTCAACAAGACAAAAGTCCTTCCGCTTTTTATCTTTTTCAATCGAAAAGTGCGTCCATTAAACCTTTAGCGAGAAGCAGAGGGGTCATCAGGTGTATGATACTTCAGTTTGATTTTGATTATCTTTTGTGACCTATAAATAGCCGAAATAGTACTTTGTAGCCAGAGGTATGGAATAATAGTACTCCCAAAATGCGTTGATATAAACCATGAAAATAAATCCAGATAATTTGCTTTATGGTGTTGATCTGCGTTCGTGCTCACCTCTTCTCCTTTCTAGATGGTATCGACCAATTTGTCAGAAGAGACTAATTATGGAGTAGTATCCCTTTATTATTTACAAAAGCGTGAAAAATATTCAGTTTCTTTCTGGTCGCATCAGATAACATTAATTTTCTCTCAAAGAGTGACCCAACAGGTCATAGGGTTGTATGGGACTCGATTAGAAATGAAAAGCATCAATAGGAAATAATTGAAAGAAAAGGGGGGCAAAGAGAAGGACAAAGAAAGAGTGAGTGATCATTAGGTCTCTCACACTCTCATACCCACTCCTTGTACGCTATCCACTCTTTCTTCCTCTCCTTGTTTATTATTTCATTCTTCCCTTTTTGTTACCTATTGTAGGTATGACACAATATGGACGGAATTTTCACTGGAAAATCGACATCTAGGAAATTTTTGATATCTGGCAAAAACCAGCATATAATCCGATTCTGATGAAATTTTCCATACTTATTAATTGACGGATGGATTTTCTTTTTAAATATTTTTTTCCATTCCAAAGATCGGAAAAAAGTAATTTTTCCATATTATTCCTACTTCACATTTTCTTATTTTGATGAGTTTTGTTAATTTTGATGATTTTTGTTTTTACACATCTAACAGATAAATCCTTGGAGATAATAATTATCTTTACTTTTTTTTTAGAAAATTTCTCAGTAACCGCTCGAGCAGAGTGAAATCGATAGAATAATGAAAGATCATTTTTTTTTTTTATATTGAATAAATAATTTTCTTTCCGGATCAAAAGCCTAAATTATATTTGATTTAGTGAAACTAGAAAAATGTTGATAAGAAAACAATTCTACTAAATTTTCTGGTTGTTTTTAAATCCTGAAGTGAGTTTAAGCAGTTCTGGAGCGCTATTCTAAAAAAGTATACATAATCATTATCTCCGGGGATTTATCTTTTAATGTGTAAAAATCGAAAAAAAAACGACAATGCATGGATGAAATAAATCATCAAAATAGTAACAATCGTCTGGAAAAAAATGTCCGATATTTTGAATGAATTTCCCTTCAATGCTTCTTCTGATAAATAAGTATCGAAAATTTTACTAAAATCGAATAATGATTTACTGTTCATACGCAACTTATTGCTTTACTCCCTTTTCCTTCTTTTTTTTTCTCATGACGACGCAATGATCTATTTCGATATTGAAAGAAAATTATGCGTCTGTTTGTATGCATTTACTTCAACATATACAAAGGCTCCATTATACCCTGGTACTTAAATGTAGGCTAACGGAGATACCTAGCTTACCCAGAGGAGAAAATAACTTCAGATTTCATTACTTTGTGGGGAAAATGTTCATTCTAATAAATAAACACATTTGTACTGGAAATATTTTCTTATAATTGTATTATTCATTATAAATACAATAGAAAAGTTGCAGATATCAACTTCAGTTGGAATTGATTAAGACCCTGTAATAGGCAAGAATGCTTACCGTCGGTGTTTACCTTCCTACAATGTTTTTTTTTTTTCTGGTTCAATTAATGTTTTTCTTTTACATCATTCATTTGGCGACTCCTCCTGAATTCGCAGACAAAAATTGAAAACACTAGAAAAAATGTTATTAAATACTTTACAACCTTTCAGCCTATTAGTAAAAATTATGTTCTTTCTACATTAGCTTATTGACCGGCTGGGACGAGAAGTAAAAATCCATAACAGTTCAGAGAGTTTTTTGTTTTATTTCAATGCAAAATTCCATTATCGCATTCAAATTAATTTTGGCGCAATCTAGAAGATTCATATCCTGTGCATTTAAAATTTGTATCATTAATTCCTGGCTTTGTCTTGTTGGTAGGCATTCTTCTTATATCAAAAAGGAAATTCGTTTAAGTATTGAACAGTCAGTCATTTTTGAGAGGACAAACTTCATGTAAGCACTCAGATACGATTACAAAAATAAATCTATCTAAATCTCAACTAAAGCTATCACCAAAGCTCTAAATATAGGTTTCTTTTAATCATTTTTTCTGAGTTGGTCTGGCTTGCTATGTATATATGTATCACGTCTACAGGCAGTACCAATGGAGCAATAGGACTGAAGATTTAAAAGATTTACTCCTTATTATGTCTGGGAAAATGTTTTCGCTTGTTTTTTAAATTGATTCCTTAATTTGTGTCTGTCTGTACGTATGTTTGTATCACGCATACAGGTCACACCAATGCAGCTTGGGGCTGAAAATTTGAACATCTACTCGTCATAGTCTCGAAAAAATGTCTTTTTATTTGTTTTTTTGTTGTGTTTTGTTTTTTTGTTTTTGTTTTTTGTTTTTTTCAAAATTTTTCCCTTAAATAGGTTCTTAGTGGGGATAAATTTCTTATGTGAGTTTATGCTAAATGGGTCGCGTTAATGCTTGTTTTGTTTTTTTTTTAAATTAAGACTTTTTGGTGTCCAACTAAAGGCGTGAGAGTAAACTTATTCATTGATCACCCCCAACATGACATGCTGCCAAAAAGACAATGGGCACGTGACGATTTCTATTGAGTGACTAACCAGCATTTTGAAATGCCGCCATTCTGAACCAAATATTCATTAACCAATTTACTTAGTTCGACTAAGGGCCATGTACTTCCTTTGCTAACATCGATTGATTTCGATATGTTTATCTGCTGTGGATTAAGTCTTTGAAAGACCACTTACTTCGGTTCGTGGGTTAACGTGACGTCTTTCTTTGAATGGATTGACTTAATGAGAAATTCCAAAATTAAAAAGAGTAATTTTCTCGGCGGAATCTAATTCTTCAGTTTACGATTTCGAGCTGTTTGCTCACAATGTTTGCCACTTACCATTGAAGCCAAGGGCGACACACACACAAACGTCCACATACACACACACATATACAACATGTACAAATATAATCATAAATTGCGTTATACCACAAAGAAGATTTCGCCCAAAATGATCTCCCATCATTACACGGCTAATATATTACTTGCCTCAGACAATGTAAATAGAATAAACCATTGAAGAAACTGGGATAGCTCTAAGAGCCGAACGTGCGACCGACAGGGCAGCTACTTCAATGCAATGCAGCTTTCACCAGAGCCAAACAGCCGCCGGCAGTGCAAAGACCCATATAACTGTTTTCACTATATATATATATATACATATATATATATATATATATATTGATGGAAGTTTCATGGTATACGACGTAAAAAATTGGAAAAATTTTTTTGGGTTGCATTGACAGATATTGGGAAATAAGTGACTGAAGTGACACAAAAAAGTTTTCAAAAAAGTTACCAATGTTTAGTGTTTAAAGCTGTGAAGCTTTCCATACTATATATATAGCTTTCTGGACTATATATATATATATATATATATATATATATATATATATATATATATATATATATGGTAGCCACTTCAACGTAGCGATGCTCTTACCACTGAGCTAGACAGCCGCCGATAATGACGGCCAAATAACTTCGTTCAACTCAGATTCTCATCTCTTTTATATCTGGTCTTTCTCATCTTGTTCAACGCGACAGTTATGTATTCAAGAAATGGACATATTCAGTCCGACAGAATGAATTATAAATTGCATTATGTTATGTAGAAACTTATTTGAAATGTTTCCCCGTGTCGTTACACGGTTAATATATCGCTCAATTCAAACCAAGTAAATAGAATAAACAATTAAAGAAAATAAGTCTGCTGCAGGAATCGAACCTGCCACTGATGGGGTACCAGCTTCAACGTAGCGATGCTCTTACCATTGAGCTAAACAGCTGGTAATGCGATAGAGAGAGAGAGAGGAAGAGCGAGAGGGGAGAGAGAGAATAGTCAACCAATTTATCTATCAATATCTTTCTCTCTCTTCTCTCTCTATATATATACTTATTTACATGCAAGTATGCATTTATTTATTTCCAGAGTTGTTTAACCAGAGCCCAGAATAAAAAGTAACAATAATAGTCATTTTCTGCATCATCATCAGTCTTTCAACGTTCGTCCTTGGGCATAGACCTTCCCTAAAATCCACAACATTTCTCTATCGTGGGCGGCGCGGAGTCAGTATTTTCTGAATTTGTCTCGTTTGTTTCTCCATCTTGTATTCTGCCGACCTTGCTGTTGCGTGTGATTTCTGGGAATCCATGTTGTGAGTCGTGATGTCTATCGGCCGTCTGCCATTATTGCAACATGACCAGCCCATTACAAATTAAGTTTCCTAATGGATTCTATGATGTCTCGGACTCCTGTTTTCTTCTTGATATACATTGATGTCTTGTGATCACTCTATATGATGAGGAGCATGATCATCTCGCGTGTGCGTTGCATGCTTCTCGGTTTACGGGTCTGTCTCTTGGTTAGGTTTCATGTTTCTGCTCCATAAGTGACGAGGAGGATCAATTGGCTGTATACTCTTCTTTCTAGGATTATTGGAATAAAAAGGCAACAATAATAAGCTGTAACATATCTTGTAATAAAAAATTTACTGACAAAAATCAACTCAAGCCATCAATTGTTCACGAATTCTGGGTTTCACTGAAATGTGCATTGAGGTTTTTGACGAAGAAAGTTCATTGATTTTTTGTTCTTCTTCCTCTCTATATATATTTATTCTAGCCTTCGATTTTCTCCTCATTAAATATACTCTCTATCTATCTATCTATATATCTATATATATAATGACTTTCTCTCTCTGAAACATACTTAGAATATATATATATATATATATATATATATATATATATATATATATATATATATATATATATATATATATGTACAATGCAGATCAGGAATATAATGTATATCGTTGACAATAAAGAAAGTGCCACCAGCACCTCCTGCTGATTTATAATTTATGACTACCTGACAGTCAAGTACCTCCACTATATAAAAGAGAAAGACATAATAAACAGTGACCAACAACTAAACAAGGGAAAAAAAAGAAAGAAAAAAGATATATAAATAGAATAAGAAGAAGGTTCTCCATCTTAGAGATTAGACATGCATCCGAAAACGTCCTAAATACGGATCTAAAATAAATCAAATATTTAGACTGAAGAAGCCAGAGCAGGGCAAAAACATAAATTTGTTTGTGTAGTGGATCCTTTAATTCATCATTTTTACTTCACCACGTATATGTATATATCTATAGAAATTGCGTCATATCATATTGAAACTCTATTTGAGATTATCTCTGTTTAAAGATATAATTACCGTGTAATAACGGGACATAATTTCAAATAGTGTTTCAATATGATATAACTCAATCAATATATACATATATACGTATATAATTATGAATTATACATATATACATATATAATTATAAATTCATATTGTCGTATTATATATATATATATATGTATATATATATATATATATATATATATATATATTATGAATCTCTGTTATAACAGGGTGAATATATAATTAAACGGGAGATCATTCCAAATAGGGTTTCAATATACTATGACGCAATTTATAATCACTCAGTCGGATCATACATCAATTTCTTGATGATGATGATGATGATGATGATGATGATGATGATGATGATGATGATGATGAACGAATCGGAATCAACCATGTGGAAAAGTGGTATCAGCACAAGCCAGAGGTAGTCGTGGAGAATGACAACCACAAAACTACTCTGGGACTTTGACATCCAAACTGACCACCTCATCCAGGCAAGAAGACTGGACTTGGTAATTGTAGACAAAAAAAGGAAGGCCTGCCAAATAGTAGACGTTGCTGTACCTGCAGACCATAGAGTAAAGAGGAAGGAGAGTGAAAAACAGGGAAAAAACCAGGACCTAGCGAGAGAACTGAAGAAGATGTGGGACATGAAAGCCAGGGTAGTGCCATTTATTGTAGGTGCACTGGGAACTGTCCCAAAGATACTGAAGGTGTGACTGGAGGAGATCGGGATGAGGGGAAGGATTGAGACTGTACAGACCACAGCACTGCTAGGAACTGCACGGATACTTAGGAAAGTGCTAGAAATATAAGAACTGCAACGTTAATTGTTAACAATGACCCAACAGAGGAAGGGAAATGAAAGTGGAATTACAAACCGCAGCATGATAGGCGAAAGAGAGAAGAGACGTTGGCTGAAGACCTGAGGAAACTTATTGTCACTCAGCCTTCAGCGATGACCACAGGGCAACCGGTGTGAAACTGTAAACCGCAGTATTACTGTGACCTATGAGTACTATGAGAGAAGGGCTGGAAACTTGAGGAGACTTGCTGTCACTCACACTCCAGCGGTTACCACCAGGCAAATAATAATAATAATAATAATAATAATAATATATATATATATATATATATATATATATATATATATATATATATATATATACAAAATAAAATGTCAAGATGTTATATATCAGAGAAAAACCTCTCCCTTGGCACAAGGCTACTCTCGTAGACATAAAATCAGTGAGACAAATTACTATAGATAATTCTGACAATACTGTCTCGGCTTTTACTTATCTATTCTCTTTCTCCACTGGGAATTTCCTTTCAAATAACAAACAGCCGAAAGATGGCGCTTGGCTAAAAGACGCGACAGAATTGGAATTCTACAGAACACCGAATAGGACTTTGGACGTTTCAGTTGTTATTATAGCTAGGATATCATCCTAACTGTGAGATTATTGGTATCTTAATTAAATATTGGCAAATTGCTCTTTTTGATCCGCTACGAAGTCCGATAAGGGTGATAATTGAGAGGAAACTCCTTTTCTTCTTCGGGAAGGTATAGATTTACTGAAACTCCATATATTTATATGCGACAAATATTTAACCCTTGAGCGTTGAGGTTGCCATAATCAATAATGTAAAGCTTCCTCTTGATTCGGTTAATACTTTCTGTCATTTTCTCTTCTTCATTTTTCCTTTACATGCTCTGCTTATTATCTTTATTTCTGGTTGGCTTCAACGATATATATAATTGGAATGTATATGACTCGTGTGCGTATTAATTTCTTTTATAGGTACGTGAAGTTACTTTATATAAAGATTTATTTCCTTTAGAGCGGTGGCGTAACCGACACGGACAATGGAATCGGCGACCCAAGTTCAAACTCCGGTCGGGGCTGTTTATTTTCACATTTGACGAATCCCCTTTCTAATCACCTCCACCCTCGGCTATGGGTAAAATAGTTGAGCAGATTGGGCTCTCCAGCCTCGTGAAAGTAACCAGACTATGAGAAGACAACTCCGATTCCAAACCATGGAGTGAAGCCCTTTCATGGTGGTTTGACACCCTTCGGACAGCTCCTGGGGTCAAGCTGATGCCAGACCTATCATACTCTGCTTCATCAGCGAGGCCGAATGAAGAGTTCAGGAGACTTGGCTTCATAGGATCTCCATAATCTTTGCCCAGGCATTTATATTTTTTTTCTGTTATTCGAAAGGACTTTTCAGCGTTGGGGTTTAATGCGTCTAAATTTCGGAAATATTTGCTTCGAATAAAATATCTCTATCAATGAAAAGGAAACGGAAGATTTTAGAAGTTTAGATGAACACGGTTGAAAAGTTGAGAAGTTTTTGATAAATCATCCGCACTCAGCGTAATCATGGTCGTCAAGGAAGGAAATGGGAAATGCCTTTGTCCTACAGTGAACTTATAATGGCTGTTACTGGTAATGATTGGTGATTCGTCTGAGCTTTGAAGCTATTATTCATTAAAAACATTAAAACTCGTCTGGACTTGTTTAGAACTTAATCTTTTCTTTGGTATCTTTAAGGGCTTCATCTTGCCAGAATCCATTGTCATCCTCAAAGTATCAGAATTGATTTTCTCGTAGTCTTTTTCTTATCTTCTAGGCGTACAACCCGTGTTAGTTGAATTTCTGATAGAACTGCCTGGTTCAATGAATTTGTAAGACATCACTTCGTTGCTTTTGGCCTCTAAATTAATGCTTCGTTTTGAATGTCGACATCAAGTCTATTTTCTCAATTTCCTGGTCTTATCTGTCAACCAGGTTACTGACACAAAATAATGACTTTTTATACTTTTACTCATTTTGATGTCCATTACTTACGGGTTAAATGTAAATTATCATTTTCAAACCCCCTCCCGCGCGGATAACTTTGAGTCAAGAAAAAGCAGAATAGCAATCTACTTTATGATTTACAGAGTAAACACTTGAGCATTTTGATTTAGACTTTCCGTTGAAATGATAGTGGAAATCTTACTTGAGTCGGTAGGCATTAACAATAATTAATCGCGAATAAAATGTTGACATATATTGAGTAGGGTAGACATGACAGTTATTCATCGCTAAAACATATACGCTTGATTTCAGTAGCCTTATGATTAAGGGTCAATATTACGATAAATATTGAGTATGAAAGCATGACATGTTTCATTCTAGTATTATTCAAATATATGGTAATGTGCAAATGTATTTTATATCGGGGACTATAATAGATTTGTGTATTTTACAAATAATCAGCGACGATTATGTACTAAGATGGATAACTATATGATAATACTTGCAAGAGTTACCTCCCTTGACCACATCTCGACTCATGAAACTAATTTTTATGTGTAAGCGAAAAATCAAGCGAAGAATCACACTAGGATGGCAAGCCTTTGGCAGAGCTAGCTCAACCTTCAAACCTTCAAAAATAAGAAGATCCCATTAATCCTAAAGAGAAGGGTGTATAACCAATGCATCCTCCCAATAGTCACTTATGGAGCTGAAACATGGAACCTAACCAACAGACAGACCCGAAAATTGAGAACCATGCAATGTGCACATGAAAGAATAATGCTGGGCCTCACATGGAGGGACCACAAGATAGGACAGTGCATCCGAGAAAAGATAAGAGTCAGGGACATCATAGAATCGATTAAAAATCTCAAATGGCAGTCGGCTGGCCATGTTGCAAGAATGGCTGACAATCGATGGACATCACAACTCACGACATGGATCCGCAGAGATCACATGCGCAACCGAGGCCGGAAGAATATTAGATGGAGAGACGAGCTAGACAAGTTCAGGAAATACTGGCTCCGTGACGCCCATGATAGGGAAGTGTGGCAAATCCTGGTGAAGGTCTATGTCCAACGACGGACGCTAAAAGACTGACGATGATGATGATGATGATGATGATGATGATGATGATGATGATGATGATGATGATGATGATGATGATGATGATGATGATAAACCAATCCAATAAGCAACTTCGTAGTCTATTGACTGGATATCTGTCAAACTAGCCGCTTCCATTATTGCCATTTCCATAGGAAATTGAGGACTCCATTTTTTTCGAAGAATAACAAGCATAATCGAAAGTTACAAAAAGAGGTAACATTTAATTCTAACTCGATTAAAGATTTTCAACCATTTTCAATCACGGCACAGTTAGCCAGGCACTAAAATGCTCGAAGCACACCATCAGTATTAAAGAGTAGACTAAATTATTTAAAAGAAAAAGAATGATGATGTTGTATTCATAAGTTAAACAAACTAATAATTCATAAATTGTATGTTGTTAATCAAAGTTTCCAGAGGAGTTTTGTGTTTATTACACATTGGAATAAGATGTCATTGGAAAAAGATGACATTCGTGAAAAAATTATCTGATAGCAGCGGCTCTACACTACAGAATTCAGCAGAGAATTTAAAACTGAGATTTTGTGCTTTAATGAATAACAGGTTTAGATTTATTCATTGTATCTTCGATGGAAAAAAGGGCTTAATGTGCTCCATCAGAATCAGTAATGTCAAAATGTATTCAAATATCATTTTTATATCCATGCAGGGAACGACAACTCGTTTTACGGACGATTTTTATGAAGAAAAGAAAGCCAAAATGGCTAAAACGGTCAAAAAGGGTCGTGAAGGCCTCCCACCCCCCACGCACTGAAAAGGCGATTTTGGCACTGAAACGTGTTAAATCCAACGTGGAAAGCACTAAACTTGCAACACAATGGGAATGTGTGAAAACATAATGTATTGGAAACACATAGTCATAAGCCTGCATTATATTCATTAGTGTGGGACGGAAGATGTAAAGTGATCGGTGGCAGCTCCTCTCTCTCTCTCTCTCTCTCTCTCTCTCTCTCTCTCTCTCTCTCTCTCTCTCTCTCTCTCTCTCACACACACACACACACACACACACACACACATACACGCACACACACATACACATACCTTTACTCCAACTTCGTGTCTATTTTGCATACAGGTAGAGTCGACAATTTCTCCTCTGGGGGAATGTGTGTTCGTGGTTGCTAGTACACTCACTTTGAAAAGAATGGGATCGAAAGCCACTATGTATGTATGTATGTATGTATGTATGCATGTTTGTATGCATGCATGTATGTATGTATGTATGTATGTAAAAGGATATGTACGGTTACTTCCAGTTCATTGTGGCATATTTATAAATACTATTAGCAGACAAGAATGTTGGGTGTGTCCATTATAGTAGCAGACGCAGTGCGTGGGACCTGCAGAGTACACTGGAGGTCTGTGGGCGCAACATATCTGAGAAACCGTGGTTAATCGAAATAATAATCAAAATGAATCTAAAAAAAAAAATAATCTAACTAATGTAAAAATATGATCTTGAAAAAAATCACAAGGGGCCACAATCAGGTGTAGCACTGCCACTGATTATAGATTATGCATGGTGGTTAAAAGTTCTTTGATCATTTACTAACAGGAATGAGTCCTGATCCGATGCTTTGAATTGACGACTTATTTAACTCTAGAGACGGTGGTTGGTAGAAACTAAGGGAAATAACTCGTTTATTTTATTGTAATCACAAATATTTATAGCGTAACATTTCTGTACTTGTAGTTATCATGGTGTATATTTACGAAACCTAACCTTACACCTGACTTTTGGCTCAGTGTCAGGCTGAGTGGAGTTTTGCAAATATCTATTCTTAGATAAGAAGAAGATACACAATTTGCCTTCTAGTGCGTTAGGAGAAGAAGAAGAAGGAGAAGGAGAAGAAGAAGAAGAAGAAGAAGAAGAAGAAGAAGAAGAAGAAGAAGAAGAAGAAGAAGAAGAAGAAGAAGAAGAAGAAGAAGAAGAAGAAGAAAAACGAGGAGAAAGAGGAAGAGGGGGGAGAAGGAAGAGGAGGAAACATCTTTAACTAAGAAAATAACATACATTCAAAACAAAAGAGAGGAAGAAGAAAAAGGAAAGAAGAAAACAAAGAAGAAGAAGAAGAAGAAGAAGAAGAAGAAGAAGAAGAAAAGAAGAAGGAAGAAAGAAAAAATGTCTTTATTTTTTTTTAAAATGACATACATTCGAAACTTGCTCTCTAAACAGAGCCTGATCATACCATAAAGGAATTCTTCTCAATTTCCCCAAAAATATAACAAGTATAAACAAACTTTTTCAATTTGATATTTACTAAGTATATACCGTAAGAAATTGAAATTAGAAGAAAAAAATAATGGATAAAAAATAGATTATCATCCTTTAGGTAAAATGCAATTAGCTTCATTATGCGATACAAAATCACCCAATGAAAGTCATCATCGTCATAAATAAGTCAATGAATAACTTGAGTAGAATCAATTGGTTAGCACGTGAAATAATGAATAATTTCAACATTTTCTTTTAAATGTATCCAATGAAATATCGTTTATATAATTTTTTTTCAGAAAATTCGTTAATTTTTTTCGCATAAATATCAATCTCTTGCTTGGAAATGACTCCGTGATTTAGTTCTAGGAAATGGGGGATCGATATTGAAACAAGTTCACGTGAAATGACGACGAGTTTCATTGTAAGCTTTACTGCAGTAATTTAAATCAGATGCCGCAGATAGGATTTATTCTGGCTATATCTTCTTTTTCGATTGAATTTTTTTACATGTCTTCAAAATTTGACCAGAATCGAGAAGAAACACTTGGTTTAGAGGTGAAATAGTAAATAACTTCTACTTTTTCGTTCAAATGTATGCACTGAAATATTGTACATATCAATTTTTTTTTTTTCAGAAAATCTACTGAACATTTTTTTTATTCTTCTGATAAATACACGTCAAAATAAGTCAAAATAATCACGTCAAATAACTCTTGGATTCATTGACCGCTTCAAATAATTCTTAAATCACAGTGGAACTCTCCTATGTATGAAATAAAAATAATGCAACTAATTTGCAAATTGAATTACAAAAATAACTTTCAAAAAATGACATGTTTTTCTAAGGAATGTAAATTTAATCAGCAGTTATTTCCCTTGATATCAACATTCAACTCTTATATAGATTCAAGAGTTAATTTTCATTTTAACTTACTATATCATCTTCTCGGGCTTTCATCTTTTTCTAGGACTAAATTGATTTCATATGTAATGACGGTTAGTGATCTTGGGCGTACCTGAATCGCCCGATTCCTCGAGGTCAGTTTGTATTTTTATAATTTTTTCGCGGTCAAAATTCGGTTTAAGTTGTGATATCATTTTCCTACCAATCTTTTTTTCTTTTAATTTCATGTTCTTTCAGTGTATTTTAGACCATAGAACTTTCTATTTTTCAACTTTAAGAAGAAGAAAAATTCAAGGTTTTATTGAAGAGTTCTTCTACAGTGTAACTACAACTACTAAACTAGACACTTACTTTCCGTTCGTCGCACGGAAATGCTGATGTCGAGCATCTGGGTATTTTTTTTATTGCGTTCTTGGAGCCTACACCTCATGAAGTTTGTTATTTAAGATTTTTTTTTAAACGAAGAGGTTTTACAAAGAGGGCAAAAAAACCTATTCTAGCTTTAGTGAAGCATTCAGTGCTTCCAGATCTTGTGTTTTGTGTTAGAGAACTCAATGCTGGTGCACAGAAAAAAATGTTTTGGCACTATTTTTTGCAGGCAATAAAACCCTTCTTTTTTTTTTTTTTGATATTTTCTCTCCAATTTGATATTTAATGAGTCCATTTTACTGACAAAAGCACAGAGAGAGAGAGAGAGAGAGAGAGAGAGAGAGAGAGAGAGAGAGAGAGAGAGAAATTCACAAAAGCAGATTTGAACGAAGAACAGAAAGTTCAGCATTATGGTTACATTTCAGATATATCTCTCCCTCCTTGAACCTTCTGGTAATTTTCTTTTAAGAAAAAACTGGTAAATTTCTGAAAGATTCGAAGGTCTAACAGACTGAAAGTGCATTGGATTAAAAGAGCTAGAAGAACGAAGTTGCGACCTTGACCGGATTCTGATCTTTTTTTTCACTCAGAACATGAAAATTGGAAGAATGCACTGGACAATATCAAGCTGAAAACTGGATAGATGTTACTTGCCGTTTGTTGCTATCTGCAAATATAAAATCAACTTGTTTATCCGTGCTGTCTAAAATGGTGGCGTATTAGAAATATATGGATACGTTTTGCAGTTTATATATACGTAGATGATAGACATTAGCATTGCAATGAAAGTATCCTATGGAGCTGAAACATGGAACTTAACCAAAAGATTGACTCTCAAACTGAGAATCATGCAACTTGCACCAGAGGGAATCGTTATATTAGATTAAAAAAACAGGAGTCTGAGATATCATAGAAACGATTAGAAAAACCAAATGGCAATGGGCTGGTCATGTCGCAAGAATGATCGACAACGGTTGGACATCACGACTCACAACGTGGATCCACAAAAATCATCTGCGAGATTCTTGCAGATAGAAAGTAAGATGGCGTGACTAGCTAGATAAGTTCAGAAAGTACTGGCTCTACAGTGCCCATAATAGAGATGTCTGGCAGATTTTGGTGGAGGTTTTATGTCCAACGACGGACGCTAAAATGATGATGATGATGATGATGATGATGATGATGATGATGATGATGATGATGATGATGATGATGATGATGATGATGATGATGATGATGATGATGATGATGATGGATACAGCTCTGTTGACCGCGAATGGATTTTATTCTTGTTCTTATCACTTTTTTTTTCTTTAAATTCAGCATTTTTATTACTTAATCACACCATGAATGAAATTCTGTTTAACTCCATCAGTTGCATGTATGGAATTTTATTTCACTACGTCAGTTGGGTCTCTTAGTGTAACAGAAGACATTTGCACATTGTTAATTATTATATATGTAGATTACGTTCCTTTGCATTTCAAAAGTATTTCGAAATTATTAAAGGGACATAACTTTGACGGCTCTCCGAGAAGAAATCTGTGAGTCTTCCAAAAATTAGAGAGAGAGAGGGGAGAGAAAGGGGGAGAGAGAGTTGTCAATGTATTTGATTCGATTTCCCTCAGGTATTTGTAAACAATAGCAGTAAGTGTAAGTTACTTCCCTTTAATCTGGATTACCTCCCTTTGGTCAAAATATGATTGTCCGCTCGCAGTTATCGCCCTTGAACTTTCAATCCAACCTCTCGTTCAAATTGAAGGAAAAATATAGATTTATTTTGATTTGAATAACAGATAAAATCAAATATTGACGTTTGCTATCGTTTTTATTGCTTCTTGATTTTCAATTAATTTGTTTATTTATTTTTTATTGAATATGATTGTTGATTTGGTTATTTGGAAGTCGAAATCCAAGCATATTCAATTCTTTTCTTGCTTGGAAATAACTGAAAATAAATTTGATAGGAGCGGTTAGTTGTTAATCTCTCTCTCTCTCTCTCTCTCTCTCTCTCTCTCTCTCTCTCTCTCTCTCTCTCTCTCTCTCTTACATACATACTCACACACACATGCGTGTTTTTATTTGTGTATTGGGGACCTTTTCACTTTTTAATATAAACTTCAAATAACTATACAATTTTTTTCATTACAATAAATGAGTGCATTTCTCCTTTTATTTGGGATTAGACATTTAGATCGTTATTCTAGAAAATTGTTCAAAATTTTACAATATACCAATTTCGTTAAACTTTGACTTAAATTCCTTGTTTTCTGTTTGTTAAGTGATAAAGCATGTTGAACATCGAAGTTGCTTGCAAATTTTAAGTTGTCTATCTGTATATAAAATCCAAACTTTGAACAAATGGAACTTCTCACATATTGACGTGATTTTTTCAGGGAAATTGAAAAATTGTGCTTTGAACGATAAAAAGAATAAATTTTTTTCACCAATTGTACAAATCAATTTTTCAAGATATTTTTTTTTTTTTTTCAGATTGTTTTTCGGTTATAGCGTCTCTAGTCAAAATGATTATCTGAAGTGAAGAGGCGAGGCAGATGTTTCGATCAACTCCTTCAAAGCTTCGAGTCCAAACACTCAAGCCAATATACGTTACGAGACATAGCGAGATTCACAAACACTTACAGTGAGAATTTTCCTTTAAAGTTGGTTCTCTGCAGCTGACAGCAGTAAAAACAATAATCTTTATTGCAACAGATGGCACTTATTCTATCTAATCTTCCGTATCAAAAATAATACATTTTTGTAATGTTCTCAATCAGATTTATTTCACAGATCTCGTTATTTCATGCAAAAATTATCTATCTTTTCTATTTCTTTTCGTCTTCCTTCATAAACATTTCTATGAATGTATCATAAAAAAAAACATTTGTTCTACATTGTAAGCATGTACGTTCCAAGACCAGTCAACACTTACTCATTGTAAAAATGTCGGCGATGAAAGTACAAAGAATGTAAATGCCTAGTTAGTCACTCAATAGAAACCATCATGAGACTAACGTCTTTTTGCCAGCAGGTCTTGTTGGGGCTGATCAATAGAAAAAACGAAAAAAGTGGTGATCAACGGATATCTACTTCCCTCGCCTTTTGTTTCGGTAGTGATTACGAAAAAAAGTCTGAATTATTCTTTTTCTAAGCAGGGCACAAAGTGAGGGGTCAATTTAGTAAAAACTTACATCGTAAATTGTACTCCGAATTGAAAACTTATTTATGAGGGATTTTCAAAAAAGTTTTTTAAAAAAGCATTTTTTAGAAATAGTAAGGAGTGAATATTTAAATTTTCAGCCGTCTAGCCCCATGGTGCGACCTGTACGTGTTATACATAGCCAACCAGTCAGTTAGACTAGCTTAAAAATTGAGAGAAACCGACATTGATAGTTTCCTTTGGCAGTTTTCAATTGATGGATAGATAAATTTTTCGATGTACGCAAATGAAAGCCTTCTAGCTCTATTGGTACAGTATGTACGAGTGATACATTTCCAGCCAGTCATCCGAACCAACTTAAAAACTGAAAAAACCCATGTTAGCCAGGGTTGCCAATTTAGATGTGATATTTCAATTTTTGGATTCCGAAAGTCACTCTCGAATTCGAAGAATTAAAAACCCACATCTCAATTGGCAACATTGGATTTTGAATCATGAAAAAAAATTATGTATTATCAACACTGGACTCACTAATTCAAGAAAAAAAATTTAAAAAAAAAAAAAAAACCTTACCCGTCAAAATGACGGAACTCTTTCTGTAGGGATTGACACTAAGGAGCCTTAAAGTTATTTCTAATAATCCAATGATCAATAATAACCAAGTTTTTTTAATATCAACTCAACATTAAATATTTCTTTCAGTCACACTCTTTTTTTCTTCTATTTTACTTTCAAACAATCAGCTTTTCTGTGACATATTATTCATTGATATATCACAAAAGATCCTCTCATTTTATTACAACCCTTTAATTGTTTTCATTAACTATGTTAATCTATTTCACATGGGCCAATCCATTGCAACTTTGAGGATATAACAGGACATACTACCAAAAATATATACAATTAAGCATACTAATTTGCATAGATGGCTTTTCACATAGAGAGATTCTGTGTGTATGTTGGTTAATTATGATTGAAGTGTAAAACTAACGCGTTCCCTTCACGTTTTATTCTTTGCATTTGTCATGAGGCGATTAAACAGACCCAGGGTTGTGGAAATCATTCTAGTCAAGCTACCATATGAAGCATTTTGTGAGCCTATAATTGCTGCATGTGTATGAATCACTATTTGATAGGCGCTGTCGATATTATTAGACGTTATTTTGTAAGTTTTTATGAAAATGCTCATTTTGAAGCAGCTGTCCACTGCAATAAAATGGCTGGGTCTGGTCGATCGATTTTGGATTTCGCTCGTGAGCTGGATTTGAACGATTGCACTGTGAGCAGAATTATTGTGAATCGTCACGAGACTGATACCGGGCAAAATATGAAATGTTGTGACTGGCCAAGGAAGACGAGTGAAAATTTTGACCGCAAGACATATATCATCTCAATGAATGAACCCTTCATTATAGCTTCCGAATTCCTGAATGAGATGTGCTATGGCGAGGGGCCACCTGTTTCTTCTTGCACTTCAAGGTAACTGCTACAAAGAGTGAGTTATAAGGCTGTTTGACCGAAAAGAAACTACCTATCAACCGTAAAAACGGCTTCCCTTTCCAAAAAAAAGAATATGAGAATCGGACTGAGAAAGATTGGATCCATGTTAGCGGTGCCAACTCTACTTTGGGGATCAAATGCTTCCAGGTCTCATTCCGAAATACACCAAGCAAAATCAGGGAACATCGACTCGTCTGATCACAGAATACGGCTCCACTCTCCCACAGTTCAATCTCATGTTGTTTCGGATTTTTTTTTTGTTTGTTTGTGTGCTTTATTTTTGTTTGGGGGGTTGTTTTTTGTTTTTTTGTTGTTTTTGTTGTTTTGTTTTGTTTTGTTTTTTCTTTGGGGGGGGCTGAAGAGACTCCTCTTGCGGTTTAGATAAAGGATAAATGGCTTCTGTAGATACATCTGTGTGTCTACACGGGCGCATGTGTTTTAATAAAAGGTCATTTACCGTGTGATAAATATTACACTATGATAACCAATAATAAACGTAACTGTAAGACAATATCAATTTGGGCTATTTATATTCTTCAGGACTTTTCACCTCTAAGTTGGGTTTGTTTTCTTGTTGTCATATCTTATTGAAAGTAAGATGAACCAGCAATTAAGTCTCTATCATCTGAGTCTCTAACACCAGTTAGGGAGGTTGAAGGCTGAACAATGAATAAAAATCGATATGTATCTTGTCCAAGTTTGTAAGACGGAATGTATTAATCACTCTGAATTAATTGGTCAGATTATTTTCCCTTTCTTTGTATTCATTTGCTTACGACGTTTCGGCCGTGTATCCTCCGGCCTTCGTCGAGTGTTGTTGGTTCTAGAATGTGGAAACATTTCTTAGGGTGCATTCTCGATTGGACTGGACACATCACATACGTTTTTGTACAATCCAAGTTGTGTTTCTAAATTGTGTTTGTGTTTGTCAAATTCCTAGTTGTTTCCTTTGCATTGGATGGTCCGTTTGCTTTTTTTCGAGAAGTCTCTTATGATGAGAGGTTCCCAGATGCTATTGATATCGATGCTCGGTCAACTAATTCGTTCGACTGAACAAAGTATGTGTAGTGAAACATTGTGAACGAATTAACACATAGACAAAGAAACTGGCTATATATATAATGTTTAACATGAATCTATTTGAACATTTCGGGAATTAATTTTAAAAAACACGTGAATTTAGTTGATGGAGTGCCACATCGTCATCGATAGATGATGTACCACCAGCTCTTGTGATGCCATTTACCAGTCTCTTTGATATTAGTTGTTTTACTGGATTTTCGTTTCTTGGACATATCTTTCGTCTAATTGGTATTTTTGTAAGTTCTGGTCAAGTTGGGGGGGCATATTTTACCGTTGAATGCCTGACAAATGAGACGCTGTCAATCGGGGTTAGTCTGACCGGCTCAAAAAGTTTTATTTCACTGATAATTAGTCGATTATTCACCATTCATTTAATCCTCAAAGAATTGGCACGATGTACACGTTGTTTATTTTGGAAAATGAGTGTATTACCTCTGCCAACGAGGTTGGAGAGGTATTTGTTTTCTGTCCACACGATATCTCCGAAAATACCCAACGAATGTCAATTTCGGTGGCCAATGGGGTGAGAAAGAAGCAGATAAATTTTGAAGCAGTTCAAGGATTATTCTTTCTGAAAGATATTTTTGTTCGTTTTTCTTTTGTTTCATTCATTTGTGGGCTAATGACTGTTCACAAAATATCTCCAAAACTCCCCAATGAATCTCAAAGGAATTTTGTATGTGGTTGACAATAGACTATAGAAGAACCGATTGAATTTCGAAGCGGATCCAAATGCAATCACCTCCCCTACGTCGCAGTGATCCGTCCAAACCTATCTATCGAGGCATGGCGTGTATTTTGGACGTGTGATTCATTGTCATGAATTGTTTTTCTATTTCTCACACACAAGACTGTCAGTTGTGAAGGGGGGGAACGGTTCCAAAGTGTGATTAACATCTCAAAACACCCATCACACGATGTTTAGCAGGTGAACAGGCATTGTGAGCATTCTTGAGAAATGATCACATCGCGACACCCAAACTGCACATCTGGTAAATGAAATACCCCGTAGGCTCGCTGATATATTCACCATTAAATAACTTCTTTTTTTCTTTATTGTTAGCAACCTGATCATCGGTCCAGGAAAGAACCGAATCTTCTATTTCAAAGAATGGCCTTATCATGATAATATACCGTCGAATGGTGGGTCGGTCTAATATGAAACTTTCTCTTCTCTACCTGTTCCTCTTCTTTTACTTACTTCCCTCTCGTTTATTTTGGCTGGTTCTCAAGAATTTTTTCTCAGAAAACGCAAACAGAGATAGGCTCGGTTGTGGAGGTAGACGTTACAGGCATCATTCAATGTTTTATTTTAGTAGTTGTGAAATGAGACAGATATTTGTACATAGAAATACCTACTAAACTTTTCTGCTCTTAAAAATGTCGATATTCATTATTGTTAAGGTTAATATTGTTCCATTTTTATACTTTTGTGTTGGTATTGCTGGTGGGAGTTTAAGACACTTTTCTCGGTACTACTCTGTCTGAAAAAGTATAGTTAATATGTCTACGTCTACACCGAGATTTTCAGTATTTCTAGATCTCGGGTTGTTCTAAGTTTTCACTATATTGTTTGTTTTTATTCTGATATCCCATAGAGAAGGGGGGTCCTTTTTTCCTGTGAGAGCTGCTGCTATTATTATTATTATTATTATTATTATTATTATTATTATTATTATTATTATTATTATTATTATTATTATTATTATTGGCAATCTCACACCGGTTGCCCAGTGGTTATCGCTGAAGGCTGAATGACAATAAGTCTCCTCAGGTCTTCAGCCAACTCCTCTCTTCTCTCTTTCGCCCATCATGCCAGTGCTGTGGTTTACGTTTCCCCATTCATTTCCCTTCCTTTGTCAGGTCACTGTTAATGAATAGTGTTGCAGTCTTTATATTTCTAGCACTTTCCTCAGTATTCGCGCAAAATCATTATTATCATTATTATTATTATTATTATCATTATTATTATTATTATTATCATTATTATTGGTCTTTGTCCTTTGCAATCTATTGTCGAGTCATTACCAACAACTTAAGGCGAAAGATGGTTCAAATGATTTCTTTTTTTCTTCCTATAGTCTTCGTGTGTGTGTGTGTGTGTGTGTGTGTGCTGCAGTTTTTTTGCATTTGTGTTGCATTTTACATTAGTATGCAACAGATGATAGTGCCCTTCTCTTCTTCGGCCTGTAAGCACTACTCTCGGGATTTCACAGAGGGAAGGGTCGCCAGGGATTTGGGTGATATGTTTTTCGGTGCCTATCTTGGTCATCTCCAGTGCTCCGACAATAAGGAAGACAATTTTTTTTCAATGGCCACATCTTCTGAATCTTGATTTCAATATCTATGTACTTGCCTTGTGTCACAAGTTCCTTTTCGGCTAAATTTTGATCCGCACATTCATGTCAATTAACCGGTAAGTTCTTTTCTAATGGTCCTTGACTATGTTGGGTCTATTTGCTTTGATGGTCCCGTCTGTATTTATCGTAAAGTCATCTAGTATCGTGGCATTCTGTCCTCCGGTCACTGAGTCAGGTTGGTGTCCATACCAGCTATCTTTAGGTATCCTGTGATAATGCAGACTATCCAAAGTAGATATTGACTCATCATGTCTACCTTTGTATTCTAAAGGTATCAAAACAGAACAGCCAGAATCAAGGTGGTCAATTGTTTCTACATGGGGGTCACAGAAGCGGCATTTTTCATGATATTCGCTTGAAAGTTTCGAGCGGGCAAGCTTTTGTCTTAAGCAGCCAGTATAAATCCCTATGTTTCTGCTTTCAATTCATTGCTTAATTGCCACTGATTTTTTTTGTTGTTGTTTCTTGTTTGTTTGTTTGTTTGTTTGTTTGTTTGTTGCTATTTTTGTTTTGTCTTTTCTGGTGTACATCAGTGTCTTTGCTTTAAAAGGCGTATTGTCCGTGCAGAGGTTTCTGTCTCCATTTTACTTCAAATGGTTTACGACCCCGCTCCTTTGCATGTTGTCTCACCTTTTCTCACGTCTATATTCTGTGAATACTCTCTACTATTCAATTTTACACCTAGTTCTCTTGAAAACGTCTTACTCTCCCCTTCTATCGAGTGCAACTTTTTTGAGCTTTTATGTTCCTCAACTAGTTATAACATTCAGCCCCAAGTGATTTCGAAGTATTCTAATAATCCTATAATTAAAAGTTGAAAAAAGTGTACTGTGTTTTCTGTCAAGGAAAATATGACTCGAAAGTCACACATTAGAGTTTCGATAAATGTCGTGTATTTTTAAATCTTTGGTAAACAATTATCATTTTTATCATTATTATTATTATAAATATTAATAATAATAGTAATAATAATAATGCAGCTGCTATTTAATCACCATTCAATTTATTTCTTTTTCCATGTGCCATCAATAATTTCAGATGATTTATATTTGATATTATGAAGTGCGATCGGAGTAGCTATTGGAATTGCGGTAGCGGCTCGGACAATGAAATCAGCGACCTGGGATCGAGGCTGTTGATAGTCACTGACTTGTCACTCCCTGCTTTCCTCTGGACTACATCATCGAGGTCGAGAGCGGGATTCTGACGACTGGGCCTCCCAGGATCTCCATACGCTTTCCCCAGGCATGCACCCTGGAGAAGACACTATTACTCAATAACCATCCTCTTTTGATTAATCTTTTGCTTACGCATATGTTCCATCTATAACTTTATACAATTTATGCTTGATTTTCAAGCGATGTAGGTGTTCGGGTCAATGTAAAAGACGAAATTCAAAGAATCATGACTGCCAGACAATTTCCTGTCTTCGAATCGTTGGCTCAATAAAAATCACTGCTAGCGAATCATTTTGATTTGATTTCCATCTCAGCTAAATTGTCCGACGATCTTTTTTTTTTACAGAGTTCAACTATTGTAACATAATTACCGTGATCATGAATTGAAATGTAATTAAGTTCAAATGACTCACGATTAATTTTAAGAATTTTATTCTATTTTTCATTTATTTTATAGTAAATCAATATTATTAAGTAACATTTACGATGATGAAATGTAAGAAAGGAGATAAAGATATTTTAAGGTGATTCATCATTAATAATTCAAGAGTCCTAATCTTAATTTCTTTTAATTCTCAACTCAACTCAAGCTGATTTAAAAGGTGGTCGGACTTAAAGTTTCGAGAAAAAGTCATATGAGAAAAGTCACCAGTGATATTGTACATAAAAAGAATCATAAGAAGAAACTTATATAAATTAAAAAAATGACTCATTTCATTACAAAATAAACTCTAACACTCATTCTCTCTTTCTTTTATATCAGTTTCTAATGACTGGCATTTTTGCAGGATCTTTTTCATTGTAATGGTAACAGTCTGATTATAGAACCTTTTATTGTTTAATTGAATCTGTTAATCTATTTCACAGACACCAATCCATTATATTTTTATTATAGCAGGGCAGGACACAGACGGCAATTATACAATTAAGCATACTAATTTGTATATAAGGCTTTTATATGGAGAGATGCTTCGCTGCTATTTAGCTTCATCTTAATTGTTGTTGCTTTTGGTCACAAACTAAATGAACAATGCAGATTGAAATAAAGAATAAGTTCCAGATGAGAATCGAACTCAAGACTATCACTGCTTAACGCGCGACTGTTCTTGACACTGAACTACTGGAACTCATTGGTAAGCGCCAGTCTAAATCAAACCCTTAAACTCACTCCCTATCCTGATTTCCTCTGCGCCATGTTTGTTAATAATGGGTAATTCATTTCAATCCAATTTTATTTTATTTCTAATAATTTATGGAGATGAATATTGTAATTCATTCTTAAGGATTTTTTACTACTATTTTTTCTTGAGGAAATCCTAGCCTGACTTAAATTACAATGAATAGGTAAATAGTAGAAAAATAATAATAATAATGATAGTTTCAAGAACGTAAACATTTACTGGCATTTCGTTTCTTTTATGGACATTTATAACATTCATTTGCTAATTGAACAATCGTAGCCAACAAAAGTGGCAAAGGGTTCTTCCTTTTTTAAGTTTGCGTGTGATTCTTTGTTTGTTTGTGTATCCCAGTGTTCCTGGCTATCCTGCTTTGTCTGCAGACTTGAAAATTGGCATCAGTACTCCACTAAACCCTTCCTAAAATCTTTTTTGATTTTTGAGAAAAAAAGCTTGCTTACTTTGGCCTCATTTTGACGGGTATAGGTTGTCAATAACATCTTGATTTCCCAGAATGTAGATTTTTCAAGTAGAAAATCCCAGTGATGTCATGAATAGAATTTAATATGACCATATTTATTCTTTGATGGACATTTTTGAATGACTTCTAATTGTGATGCAACTATTGTCCAGTTATTGATTGTGGCAAGTTTATCAACAGTCCATAATTTATTGTCTTGACCTTTGGCCTCATGCAATACTCTCTCACCTTCTACATAAATCAAACTTCTTTATAAACCAAGTTTTTTCCCCCATTTTCTGAGCATGTCTCGTTTACGTATCATCTAACTTCCTTTCAATACAGAGTGGATTCCGGTTTATAGGACCGCACAGGGCATTTGCATCGATTCCCCCACCCCGTATCAGGACTCATCCTCGAGGGTGAGGGGATTTGAAAGTTGGAACCTTAGAGTCAGTGAAGGATAATGTTGTAGTGCAATAGTTTTACGTAATCACAACTTGATGTTCCTATTTAAAAAGACAGGGATGCTTCTAAGATATATTCTGAATATATTCTTATTTCACCCCACCTAGAAATATTGCCTTTTGCCACACCCTGTGAAAGTGACAGCAGACACCCTTGCACACTATATATATGGTTAATCTTTTCTTTGGCTAGTCTAAACCTTGAACAAGTCTTCCACGTCCTATCCAACATAGAATCTCCGAGAAACGTACGAGAAACTTTATAAACAAGCGAACTACTTGGGTACGTTTGGACACACGCACGCTCGCGTGGGCACACACACGCTAACAAGCCAATACACACAAAAAACACATCTCCACTCTCTCTCTCGCTCGCTTTCTCTCTCTCTCTCTCTCTCTCTCTCTCTCTCTCTCTCTCTCTCTCTCTCTCTCTCACACGCACACACACACGCACATGCACACACACATACATACACTCAAGCATGCCCTCAAGCATGCCCTCATGGATCACGTTCATTCATACCTACAATCGCTCAACCTGAAAACAAAATTGTCCTTTTTCTGTTCCAACGAGAAGCAATAAAAGAACAGTCTTAATCCAGATTAACTCAATGATTCGAATACCGATTCAGGACTACTATAAATCGGTGTCATACAGCTCTCTAAAACACGTCCCCTAGTGAACCATTGTACCTGAATTTTCTGGAAAAAATGAAGATCAATTCAAACATGCAATAATATTCAACTCAGTGTTGTCGTTTTTTTTTTAATTTAAAAATTAATTAGTTGTAAATAAATTTATTGCGCAAAAGTATATTCTTTCTTTTTTACATCAGATGACTCAAATTTTTATGTTGTTTATTTGTTTTTTTTTTCGGTTTTTCTTTTAAGTGCAACGCCTCGAAGGATTTAAGCTTGAATTACATGTGGCTTGGGAAGATGTAAAGGAAACAAAGGCTTCGAAAGAACTGAAGAACAGTCTGCAATGGTCTTGGTGCGAGGAGGTATCAAAAAATAACAAGGGAGCTGGTTTCGATCAGGCAAATCCACAGCGGATATTATTGATTATTTATGGATCTGGTTGGACGGGTCACAGAATAGGGGTCATAAGAGCTCCATTATGCTCTGTATGAATGAAAGGGGTTTCGGGGTGAATATTACTGAGAATGACCTTGACATTAAACAAACAAAAAAAATTAATTGCTCGCAGAAATGAAATGAGTTGACTACAAGCAGAAATAACAGATCATCGCATGTCGGCATTCGTTCTGTATTTAAGCCGCAAGGATCAAGCTGTCATCAAAACGAAAGTTCAAGTTTGGAAAAAGATCACCACAGCCTGGGATATTGGCTGTATGGATCGTATGCCACAGAATATCGGCAAATAGCGATAAATAAAACGTTTTAAAAAAATAAATAAAAACAAATTCGATATTTATACATTGAAAAAGGACAGAGTGATACGTTCCAGATTATATACATATATATGTAAATATATATGTATATGTATATATACATATATATATACATACACACATAGTATATGTATTTATATGATTAGTTTGTCGATAAAATATAGCCAACAGTATGTATTAAGTTGACAATAAGGGAAAATAGTTGTACTTGGATAAAATTCATTCAACCGACGTGTTTCGCCTTTCGTCTTTATTAAAGTGGCAATTTCAAATCAAATTTGAATTTAACACTTTGATGAAGCCGAAATATGAAACATGTTGGTGGAATGAATTTAATTTAAAAACAACTATTTTTCTTTATTGTCAACTTGATACACATACATATATATATATATATATATGTAAAAGTGTATCTGCTGTGTTGATGTCACTATCATAACATTTTCAGAGCGTCAATTTCCCAACATTCTCTGTCACATTTCAAAAATAAAAATTAAAGCCACTTTTTATTTCAGACTTTTCCGGATATTGGACTTTCAAAAAAGCTCGTGTAGGGAAAACGGCGTAGCATTGATTATTCAATTTCTGGCTCATCAAGCTTGGCTGAAAGAAATGTTTCTATTTTTGACCTTGACCAAACGCCTTCTGAATGGTCTTCTTGTCTTCTTGCAAGTATTGAGAACGATCCTGTTTCTTACGGCTAAATATAGAAGCTGGAGGTGAACCTGTAACCAAAAATGAAATAGAATATTTTAAGACTTGAAAAGGAGAATAATGGTTGAGAAAATAAGAAGAATATCCAAATGATAAATACTAAATGACAACATTGCATTATTTTAACTCGTTTACTAACTTAAGAGGTCTGAGAAGAAAGTTATGAGACTGATTACGTAAAACGGTATTATCAACTTGATTAGAAATTAATTTCATCTCTTTCAGTATTTTTCACTTGGGAACTCACACACCGACAAGGACGTTGTTTCCTCTCTTGGGAACGGTGCTGGGAGCCTTCAACCGTCACTGATCTCGGTTGGTTCGTCACGACTTGTTAGATATTCTCAATAGTTCTCAAATGGCAACCAAAGTGTGGGGTTACGATTTGGAGGAACAGATAATAGTTGCAAGGACTCAGATCAGGGGATCAAGGGGGTTGTGGTAACACAGAAATATTTATTTTCGCCCAAAAAATCTTGTTCAAAAAGCGTGCAGTGTGACATGTTATTGCGATAAAACATCCAAGAATCAGCGATCTCAGGTCGGACGAACATGACCCTTCTCTGAGTCATTCAAGGACCCCACTTTAATAAATTTGGTTGACTCTCTGTACTTGAGACTCCCTAATCCCCTGAGCTGAATCCTTTCCCATTTCTTAAACTGTTGAGAACATCTAATGGACTGTGACGAACCAACTAAAAACAGCATCAAGGTAATACTTCACGCTCTGTGGGTGCAACGTCTCCGTTGGTGTGTGGCTTCCGGCAGGAACTATTTTCAAGGGGATGAAATTAATTTGTAATCTGATTGATAATGAATATTTCTACACAGTCTCATCACTTTCTAGACAGACCTCGTTTAATAAATATTACATGAGCTTTTATGAAAACGCACTGCTTGAACTTAAATCAATCTAAAAGAAAATACATTCACATGAACATACGTTCATTCATGGAGTTTTCTTCACAAAAGTATTACAACAGAACGAAATAAACTGCTCGAGCCAAAAAAGCTTCGCTCGGTAAAACACATAGAGGGTCCAGGGATAGGTTGAACCCAGAGTAAGACGGACTGCAGGCTTTTATTTGAACTATACGCAGTTTTCAGTCATTTTGATCACGAGTCACATGATCGTCTGCCTATTCACACTTGTAATTTGGTGAGTACGTGTTGCAGATATTATTGCAAAGAAGCTGATTTCGATCATTAAAAGAGAACTTGTTTAAGATTTGTTTGGATCAGGCTTAAGAGCTAGCGGGTAGTATCAGTCGTATATGCTAAGCTTGGAGGAAAGCCTGTATATCAAAGTTATCATTGTAGATTTACTCTGTTGCTTTATCAGGGGTAATTGTCATCTTCCCACTAAAAAAATACTATGCATTTGGCAAAGTTGGTCCTTTTTGCCATCAGGCAAGTTGGTCCCTATTTATGGTAATCATGCACTGCCAAAAATACACCTATGTTTTATCATATTCACTGCTTTTCAAAAGATGTGTTCTGATGAACTTTAATAAGGACTTTTGTTTCCTTTCGTACAATTTTTCTTGTCATCTTGTGCCAAAAATATTGCCCAAGTATTGTTTTCATTTCTGGTTGCATTTGTTTGATCACGTATCCAGGTCACAAGGAAATAATGCATTTGTTATTCTCAAGTCATAGTGTAAAAGAATGAAGTGAAATAATTTTATATTTTTCACTTGAGTCTTTTGAAGGTGTGCCAAATATTATTGTAGTCTGTACAAAGATCTTGGCAGTGTAAACACCACAACTGAATGTTTCTAACTTTCTGGATTGTGAGGGGGGGAGTCGACATGGAAAGACTTAAAAACTGCATTGCTCGGCGTTCTTATAATTTTTTTTTCTTTTTTGCTTATTGAGAAAAAACTTATGAGAATGTGGGAATATAAATAGTTTTAATCTATAAGCTTCAACGCAGTACAAAAAGTTTTTGTTCAATTACTCGATGAAGTTTATAGGTGTACACCAAACAACAAAGGTACGTGTATTCACACAAGCAGATAGGTAATTGGAAGAATATGCAGCTAATCAAACACTACGTTTGAATAACCTTTCAGGGGAGAAAAAATGGGGGGACTTCTATTTTCTTAATCGTAGTCGCCATACAGTAAAATTATTATTTGAGATATCTTTTTAATAATTGCTACAAATCTACAAAGATTAGTGGCTTAAAAGAAATTCTTTGAATCAAGCGTAGAATTCGGATCCCAGAGTTGATTCGAATCAAAAGCACAAGTTTTCAGATGACACCGTGTCACGATTTACGTCAATGTTCTTATTTCAATAGATTCAGCGAGGTTTGGAGGTGCTTGTTTTTCCTTTTACTAAATAAAA
This sequence comes from Thysanoteuthis rhombus, assembly GCA_963457665.1. Classification (NCBI taxonomy): domain Eukaryota; kingdom Metazoa; phylum Mollusca; class Cephalopoda; order Oegopsida; family Thysanoteuthidae; genus Thysanoteuthis; species Thysanoteuthis major. The sequence continues at coordinate 46,807,676 of OY735226.1, read as the reverse complement.
AATAGTTATTATTCAATCAAAATTTCATTTAATTTATTCAAAACAAGAATCTCCCACGTTCGAGTATTGATTCAATAAAACTTTTTTGTCGATTTCAATGGCCTCAAATCGTTTGTGCGTGTATTTCAGTATTAATGTCAATAAAACCAAGCAAATGAATAATTTTCAAACCACGAACATAAGATGTTAAAATGGTGCATAGATAAAAAGAAGAAAATGAAGAAAAACCGAGGATTCATGGAAGTGAAAATTGTATTGAAATTTAGTAAAAACACAGAACCTCAGTGAAAACGAAAAGCAAGAAAAAAACTCATTAGAATCTATTATTATTAACACCTTGATATAATGTGGTACACGTGACGTTATATACGGTGTCATCTGAAATTTTGTGCTTCTGATTCAAATCAATTCAGAGATCTGGATTTCACATTGTATCCCATTTTTCATGTTGGATAACCAGTTAAATTAAGTCTGTCTGAACCGAATGATATTGACTTATGTGCAGATAAATATATCACTGGGATATCACGAATTTCGCGAGTAAAGAATCGTACTGACTGCAACGATTTAGCATCTTGTAGAAGGAAGTATTATCTACCATTCATGCACCCCAAATCTTGTGCCTACCGTTGAGTTTTGACTTTTACGTTGATCTTTATAACAAAACGAACTCCCATAGGCTTTGGGGGAGAACCAGACCTGCAACTTCCAATTACAAGTAAAGATCCAATGGAGTATATCATTTCCTGAAGTAACTAATAGAAAAGTTTTGCTTTCGAGAGAATTTCGCCAATTGTATGAAACTTACCGCTACCAGCTTGTTCCTCTTCTTTCATCACTTGATATGTCTTTTGGTTGACCTGTCTGAACTTTGAACCTTTGTTCATCCCTGGATCGATACTATCTTCACATATTTCTGAACGGGGTTCTGCCGCTGGGGCTGCGGCTGGCCTTGGTTTCATCTTTTTCACAGCCACCGCACCTCTGTAGGGAGAAAAAGAAAAGAATTAAAGACCCGGAGATGCAGAGCAGGTCCAGTTTGTTACTCAATAGAAATGGTCGCGTGAACACCTTTTGGCAGTATGCTATGTTGGGGGTGATCATTTAAAAAAATGGAAGGCGTTGATCAGTGAACAACTTACTTCTCTCGCCTTTTGTTAGATTGTGATCACTAGAGTAAAAAGTCTGAATTTTTAAAAAAATCATGACTGCTGCGAAAACAATCTAGTGATCTATTTATCATAAACTTATTGGTCAATCCAGGGCTGGCTACACTGCAAAAATTTCTTTCTAACCTGGAACACTCTATGAACCACAATGCTGAATGTTCAAGCCTCAAGTTTTTAAAAGAGCATTGTTGCTCAAAAATTACAAAGACATCATCATTTTAAAAAATGGACATTTATCACGCACGGCCACTCATTTATTTTCACTCACCAAGGTTTTCACACCACTAGTAATTTGTAGCTTTCACTGAATTCTAGTGATTGCAAATATCTTCAATATTTCTGCACTCTCCACAGTATTCAGGGGAATATTAGTAATGCAGCCATCTTTATAATTTCGATTCTTCCACCGCATCAAAAGGTTCTTCAGTACTCTAATAATGATGGGGTGTACTAACCCATCATTTTCCATAATACAAGGGCCTGAATTAAATCACTTTTAGCTTTAGAACGTATGCAAGACACCAAGGAATTATCTCGTATGATGTTAATATTAAATTTTAGTGATTATAATTTATGGACTTTGTAAATGTTAAAGGTGCATACTTAAACAAAATCAAGGATATTTGCATTAAATTGAAATGAGGATTTTTTTCAAGGTTATTGGAACCCACTGACGACCCGGTAACTCCCCGCCTTCAGCCTTGTGTTCTCATCTGAACTTCGCTTGCAACTCATTTTTTGATTCAAGATTCCTTTAATTGGATTGTTGAACGGCAAGAAAATTGTAACATCACTCAAATAATATCTTTTTTCCAATAAATATATTCATAATTTGTCTTTTAAAGATTTATTTCAATGTCGATTCCATTTTAGGCCATACCAGTAATTTTTGGCCTTTTGTTACTCGGTTCTCCATCACGAAAGATCAACAAATTTGAAGTCTCCCTTACAATGAAAACAATTATAATAATTATACATTGTATGCCAATGTTTTTGTGAAAAAATGATAGTAAATGAACTTTGGGGTACTTTATAAAAATTTTGTAATTTTTTCATTGTATGAAATTTAGCAACAACACAATTACTTCATCACTTTTATACCTCACAAAGTATTATTTACTTTGGAATCTGTAGTAAGATTGGTAATTAATAGTTTTGTGCAAATATGAATTAATATTATTATATTATTGGAACTAATCTATTGAGTCTTATCTAGATTCAGTTTAGAGCCGTGGAATGCGTTCCGCTCTTTATGCCCGAATTCCAAATTGCTCACAAATATATCCGAATGGCTTTTAGTTGGGTGTTGGGTGTGGGCCCCAAATTTAGAATCACTGGGCTACATGTTTTAAGGGATTTTTAAATCAAATTTTTTATTGTTCTTTTTTTTTCAAGTTTCTATCAGTTGAATGCGTGTTGGGCTTACTCTATTTCCGACCGTGCAGTTCAATCGTTGTCGTAGAATAGAAAGTTGCGATAAAAAAAGCAACGAAAAATTAATGATTAAAATAAGCCAAAATTATTAACACAATTGAACGTAGTTGAAAAAGTGCTTTTTTTGCAATACAGAAGCAATCAAACCAATTATCCAAAAAAATGATTAATAATCAATACTATTGTGTAATTGGAATTTAGAAGTATTATATCAGATTGAGAAATAAATGTGCTGTTTTACCTTTGGACGACAAAAACAATATCATTGCCAGCGCGTATCAGGGCTGCTTTAGCTGCTTCGTGAGTCCAGCCAGTAACATTTTCACCGCAGATTTGAATGATGCCATCTCCAGACTTCAGTCCTGCCTGACCGGATACACTCTTGGGATTACACTGAAATACATTTATGGGAAAATACTGTGTTATTCACTTGTATAATTCGCTGCATGATTGGTTACATTTAGTAAAAGTTGTCATTTGTCAAGGGAGATAACTCATAGATGTCAAGCAGAGAGTATCCTCCCTATGAAAATGAAGAGCAACGTGATGTTTTTGAAATCTTTTTTAGTACAGAGCAATGGAAAAATGTTTTGAATACCACCAGCATTTTTTGGAGACATGGATAGAATAGTTTAAAGTAAATGAGTACTCCCTACCTCCCTCTCTCTCTCCCTCTCCCTCTCTCTCTCTCTGCCTATCTGTCTTTTTGTTCTCTCAGTCTCTCTCTTTCAGACTCTTTCTTTCTGTCTCTCTCTCTGTCTGTCTCTCTCTTTCTGTCTCTCTATCCCTCTCTGTGTCTCTCTTTCTCACTCTCTCTTTCTCTCCCTCGATCTCTCTCCCACTCTTGCTCTCCCTTTCTCTCTCTCTCTCTCTCTCTCTCTCTCTCTCTCTCTATCTATCTCTCTCTCTCTCTGCCTGTCTATCTTTTTGCTCTCTCTCTGTCTCTCTGTCTCTCTTTCTGTCTCTCTATCCCTCTCTGTGTCTCTCTTTCTCACTCTCTCTTTCTCTCCCTCGATCTCTCTCCCACTCTTGCTCTCCCTTTCTCTCTCTCTCTCTCTCTCTCTCTCTCTCTATCTCTCTCTCTCTCTCTGCCTGTCTATCTTTTTGCTCTCTCTCTGTCTCTCTGTCTCTCTTTCTGTCTCTCTATCCCTCTCTGTGTCTCTCTTTCTCACTCTCTCTTTCTCTCCCTCGATCTCTCTCTCTCTCTCTCTCTCTCTCTCTCTCTCTCTCTCTCTCTCTCTCTTCCTCTCTTTCTTCATGCACTCATGCACACTCATGAAAACTGAGGTGACAGGATATTGTCTAATTTTTTTCTAATGTGAGGTTAAAAAATCTTAAACCAAACCATATTAGCAACGTAACGCTCAAATCTCTACAATGGATAGATTTTTTTAACGGATAATATCTTTGAAAAAATATAGAACCAACCAGAACCGACCGACAGTCGCATAAACCCTATGCATTACCATCTCAACATACTTGATTTCATCCCTCGATACAGCTTTTATACGATAGCTCAGATCTTATGCAAAACATTTGCTCTTACAAAGGGTAGAGGTCTAAAAGCAGTTTCATTAGATTCTTTAGCATTTCCGTTGGCATATAAATGAAGTATGATAAAATGAGGAGTTGAGAAGTGAACCAGACAAAGAACAGAATCTGTTCAAAACTTGCGACGTTGTATGTACAATTTTTGAGAGCACTCAGTTTTAGGGTAAGTCTCTTGGTTAGGTTCAATGTGTCAGTTCGATAGGTGACTATCGGAAGGATGGATTAGTTGTATACTCTTCTCTTTAGGACTGATGGGATCTTCTAACTCTTGTAGGTTGAGCTTGCTCTAACGAAGGCTTGCCACCCTAGAGTGATTCTTCGCTTGATTTCTTCTTTTGGGGATTTCATGGAGATTCGTTGTCGTAGGAAGTTGAAGTGATCTAATTTCTCCAGCTTTGCGTTTTCGTTGCTGCTTTGTAGATTATAAGTTCGAAAGGATAATATGTTTTCCTGTATAACCTTACTAAGAAACGGTGATCTGTCAATTATATAAATATTTATGTACTTACTTCATCAGATTATCAGCATTGTAGATGCCTCTACTCATTCGTAGCCAATCGCATATTTGTGATACATAGGCGATCTTCCCTAATATCGGTTCACAGCAAGTTGAATTCTAATTCGTCATTGTAGATTTCTGTAGGCCCTCCTTCACACATGGGATTAAAGTGTTGATTTTTTTACGACCAACACTTCGTTTCCCCACGTGTAGGAGTCCAATCAAGTAAACATAATGGTAATCTTTCGGTAGACGAGCGAGCTTCATGACCAAAATTCTAAGACGTGACTCAGACACGAGATGAGGAATTGGAATGCAGCCTGTTCTTCTAACTTCTCTGTTGGTGACATGATGAAAGTATCTAACGTTGAGTATTTCTTGGAGACAAGACTGTTGAAATGATTCATGGCATTAAAAAATACTATGAATATCTACAATTAATAAAAATCTATTAAAAAAACATCCAGACTGAGAAAAAAAATGTTGCCAGTTTTTCAATGAACTTTCTAAGAAAGTCAGCCATTTTGAAGTTCAAAATGGCCGACGGAGAATGTACATTTCTTCCGGTTATGACTAATTCATGGTGCATGGATCCTTCCAAACATTTAATCTCTTCTTTCGTAGTCTATTGCCCACGCTTCCACAGCATTTCATTGAAAGACATTCCGTACGTTGTTTTAATTTAGAACATAATATCTCATCAACATTTTTTGCTCTTGTAATACGAAGTTACGATGGAGTACCAACAAGATACATCAGAAAATACAAACCCCACCATAAGATCAAAGTCGTTACTGTGTTTGATAGAATGAATTTTGATAGAATTCTGATTGATGTCTTACAAGTTTGAGAATGTACCAACGATTAAGCGACTTAGACTATTATGTGGATATAACATCAATGTTCTTATAGAATTCAAATCATCTTTAAAAGTTTCTGGATTCGGATTCCAACAGCTAGATTAGAAACCGAACTTACAAGCATTGTAACCACAGAGGATAGATTGATAGATATCAACAAAGATATATTGACATGAACATAGATAGATAGATAGATACATACATACATACATAGATAATTATGAATATAGATAGATTGATAAGACCATAGATAGATAGATGGATAGATAGATATAAATATAGATAGATAGATAGATAGATAGATAGATAGATAGATAGACAGGAGGGAAGCACCCCGTGTACATCTGCAAACACAAACAATACATTCACTTGTTTACAAACACGCACACACACACACACATACACACACTCACTCATACATAAATACATTAATTTATAGAAAGCACAGACTTACACCTATACACACAAACGCAAATCTATACCCACAGAGATTCGTTCCAATTACATATACTATTTTAACTCGTTTGCGAATATACTGAGAAAAGGAATGTTGTGTATAAATACACACACGCACGTTCGTAGATGCATTGAGAAATACAGGTTGATTTCTGTTTGCATCTTGAGTTTAGGTAAAATATCCCCAAGCGGAATGCAGACACCTGATCCTTGATCGTCCAGTCTTTTTCACCCGTTACATTTTCTCTCCAAATACACAAGGAACAGACGATAACGCTCCTCCAATCTATCTTTCTCTCCCTTTTTTCTCTTGGTTTACTCTTACCATCTCTCTCTCTCTCTCTCTCTCTCTCTCTCTCTCTCTCTCTCTCTCTCTCTCTCTCTCTCTCTCTCTCTCTCTCATACACACACACACGCACACACACATACTCTCTCTGTTTACTTCTACAATCTCTCTTTCTCTCTCTTTCCTCTAAGTTTACTTTTACAATCTCTCTCTCTCTCTCTCTCTCTGTTTACTTTTACAAACTCTCTCTCTCTCTCTCCCTTTTCCCTCAGTTTACATTTACCATCTCTGTCTCTGTCTCTCTGTTTACTTCTACTATCTCTCTCTTTTCTCTGGTTTTACTTTTACCATCTCTCTCTTTTATCTCTGTTTGCTTTTACCATTCTCTCTCTCTCTCTCTCTCTCTCTCTCTCTCTCTCTCTCTCTCTCTCTCTCTCTCTCTCTCTCTCTCTCTCTCTCTCTCTCTCTCTCTCTCTCTCTCTCTCTCTTCATTTCTTTATCCGACACTTTATTCAGTTCCTTCTGGTTCCTACTCTCTCTCTATCTCCCCCTCTCTACGTGTACACGTGTAAATCAACTCTGCGTACACGTGTCCATCAACATCGAGTACACGTGTGAATCAACATCCATGAATATGCGTACTTGCCTTCGGGTATCTTGTGGTGATGGTGGGGGTCGGGATGTGAAAGAGATAGATAGATAGAGAAGGATATAAAAACTGTGTCTGTTGTTTAATCTCAGTCAACCATAAGCTTATCTCTTCTTCATCCTCGGCTTCGCATTCTATATCAGTTATATTTCTTTGCTCCGTTTTATGCACTGACCGACTTGATCTCTTTCTACAGCTTCTAATAATACTAAACTTATTCTTACTTTCCCTTTTGCCCCTCTCTCCATCTCTCTCTCTCTCTCTCTCATCCTTTAATTCATTTTTTCCTTTTTCCTTCAGTTCGTGTCAGCTTTGTGAGAAAGTGCTTTCTCTTCTGTATTTCCTTTCTCTCTTCTCTTTATTCACTGCTACTGCTTCCCGTCAAACGGCGAGTACAGTTTGATCCCAACCAACTATATTTGGACATTCTGTAAACCGACACGCCTTTAGATTTCTTTCCCACTGACTACTAATAATACTAAAACAACTTATTCTCGTGAAAAGCTATGCCTCTATCAGTCTGTGATGGGTTTTTTTTCTTTTTAGTTTGTTATGTTGCACTGCTACCTTTCGCCATGAAGCAAAAGCCAGAATATGTGCTAGGAAGTCCTTGGGGGCGCGGGGATTGAAAGGAAGATCGCCAAATACTATTTGAAATAACATAGCACGCCTGGAATCTTTTTTTTTTAAACCGGTTAAAGGAGAGTTCAAAACAAACACTTTATTCATGCTTTCTGTAACGACGAGTTTTTCTTCTCTGTGTATCAGACAGGATTTTCAAGTTTTTTTTCCTCTCAAGCAATCAGTTGAAAGTATCATGTTTAGATTCTGGATTGGATTCGCTTCGCCGCAAATCGTGCAAGAAAATATTTGGGTAGTAACCATTGACCAATAAATGTCTCCATCCGAAAATCGTGACAATGGAGTTATGTTGGGCAAAATCGCGTAAAATCCCTCTAGATACATACACACATAGTGAACTCGCCATCAAAGTCAATAATTGAATAACCGTAGCTTCAAAATTTGAAGTCATATAAAAAATACTCATCCAAGAATAATATGATCAGAATCAATTCTATTTATGAAGTCTCACATTAGGGAAAAGAAACATCTAGAAACATCTAGATTCTGGAGAATCTAGATGTTATTAATAAACCCTTCAAAATAAGACTCGAGAGTGTCAAAAAGTTTCCTTTTTTTTTCTTTTAAACCAAAAAATTGTCTTTAGAGGAGATCTAGTGAATTAATGGTGTTGATTTTTATGTCTGTTGACAAAACAGTATGCTCAAGAGGGCTGGAACACAGAAACCAACTCAAGAACATCGGAATCAGGGTGGAACACTTCACCACCTTTACTGGCTACGGTCGTTCAATAGCATTTAGTAATTCGTGATGGTGTAACATTGACAATAGCCCAAATTATTACGTATCAATTTCACCCATTTCACTAAAAAGTAAGTTTTTTTACGCCAATTCCACTTTTTTAAAAAGATTCTACTGCTTGAGTGGCTTTAAAAAATTATTTCCAAATTCAATCGTTTGGAGTTCAAAAGAATTCCTAAAGTTCCAACCACACTGTTCACTTCAATATATATATATATATATATATATATATATATATATATATATATATATATATATATATATATATATATATAGTTGTTATATAATGAATTCTAATGAGGGGATAAGCATAACTCGATCTATCTTGAAGTTTGTCTATTATGCTGTGTTATTGATTATTCTGTGAATTTCGTATTTTTCTCAGTATCAACATTTTGATTTTACGCTTCGTAAACGAAATGTTTTCGTAAAATATAAGCACTGTTTGTAAAAAGAACAAATCAATAATGGATTCATCATCACGGTTTGTTTTTTTTATGCACCCAAGCTTTTTGATTTGGACAATTTGTCACCATGGAATCGTTTATATCTGTGATCAGATTATTTCTGTAGTAGAATACAGCTCCTTTCGCGATTTCAGTAAAATCAACCCAGGTTATTTCACGAAACCATCAAAGCTTAACACTCTCATTTTGCTCTTTTGATGAGGTAAGTTCTTTTTAAAAAACGGTGTAGAAGCCAGGAGGAGAAATGACCCCACCACCACCATAAAATTGGGGGAAAATGTGTAAAATCTCAGATAAGTGTAATTCGGACAAAACTGTAAATTACTCCAACTGTAATGGACACGACTATAACTGGCTGATACTACTTATATACTTATTTAGTCGTTTGCACAATTCCCAGTGACTGTCCTTACCCTTTCAAGTATATGTTTTCAATTCTTATTGGGCAGTTTTGTTGAATTCAGTCATGATATGGTTTGATGTTGTTTTTCCTTGTAAAGGCGGTATCATGTTATGTTATTTTCTACATTTTGGCTTTTTTCGCGTTGATATCTGGTGATTAGTCATAGAGATCAAGTGATAACAAGTACTAATGACCTTCTCTCAGTAATCTCGTCTCGCCAACTAGCTTGATCTAAATCGTTTCAATTATTTGTTTGATCTCTAATTCCTTCCAGCTTATTGGAAGGGTTTTTTGAGCCTTTTTCAAATGAACGATCATCAACACACACACACACACACACACACACACACACACACACACACACACACACACACGTCTTAATATACCACAATTTCCCCAATTAATTATCTAGTAAGGTCGTAATATCTTTCCATTCATTCCTCAGTTTTAGCGGGAGGTCAGCTGAAACAAACAAATCCACTTCCTTTCCAACAATCAAGTCTAGTTTCCCGATTCTGATAGAGAGGTTGGTTTGAATCTCAAATGGCAGCTTCTGGTTTGTGCTCATAGCGTTTGATCGTCTGGTCTAGAGCTTTCCAAACTGTTTGCATTGGCGACACACTTTTTAAGATAACAAGTTTTTCGCAACGCAGAATTTTTTGTTAGCCAAGCCAAATGAATATCAATCAAAATTTGGGTTATTGTAGAAATTACGTAAGACTTATTCTGATATGGTATTGTGTTCTTTTTTCAGCTTATATTTAGATACATTATTTCTTAATGCAAATCAGCACTAATCAAAACCTCGATATTAAAAGTATTCCAAGATATATTATCTCAGCAGTTCAAGTGTTTGAGGAAAAAGTACCCCATGAATGATATCGCAAACTATATTTAGTTTCACGACATACAGTTTGGAAAGCTCGGGTCTGGCCTAATCCAAGTAGTTACTCAAATTCCCAGTGAAGGTCCTTGTGTCAGACTTCAATTCTATGTTTAGATATTTCTTTTCCGCCCTTTCATGCCTCTTTCTTCCGTTCCTTTCTGGCCAGATTACAGTTTTCACTCAAGTTCTCAGTAGATAACTTTTCCCGCCATATTTGTTCTCTTCCTGAGCCAACATTAGGCATTCTCTTATTACATGATCTCCTTCACCCTCTCTCTCTCTCTCTCTCTCTCTCTCTCTCTCTCGCTCCATCTCTATCTCTCCCTAAATCTCCCTCTTTGTATTTAATTCCCTCTCCCCCTTCTCACTTTATTTATCCACGCATGTATCTATCAATGTTTTCTCTCCCTCACTTCATCTATGTCCCTATCTATCCAACTATCTCTCTCCCAAACACATATACACTTTCTCTATCCACCTATATATCTTCCCCTTCTCTCTCTCTCTCTCTCTCTCTCTCTCTCTCTCTCTCTCTTCAAACTTGTGGAATTTGTTATTTTCTTTCGTTTTATGAATTCTCGTCTTGATGTAATTAGTTCTGATCTACGAGAACTTGGCAACTCACACCAATAATTTCCTTTCTCTCGTCAAAATTCTTCTGCGCAGCTGCGTTCATGTCCTTGTGTCCGTCTTCGATTCCACAAGTGGATATTTTTTACCCATTCGTTGGTTTTTAGTTTTCTGTTATTGAGTCTTTCTCAATCGCCTCGTTTTTTTTATCTTCTTTGTCGATTGCAACGTGGTTTTTATCCGTTAATATCATTCATTCTCTGCTCTGCTGTGTGCATTTGCTATTAACAACATGGGCGTTCACTTCTACTTTTCCAGGAAAGAAGGCAACAGAATATATTCAGAATATATTCAGAATATACATTAACGGCAACCCTTTTACCAGCGAAGAATTATACCATCTTTTTTTTTTTTCATAGGTACATCAACATAAACCAGTTTTGCAGCACGATCATTCTTTATTGACGATGAGATTCCAACCTTCAAACCCTCTCACTCTAGCAGAGAAGGCCTGGTCTGGGGGATGGTAGATGTCAATCGCCCCAGCAGACGACTATGATTATCATCATATTACTATGTGTGCTATTGTCATTATGAATTATTAATTATATCATGAATTCCTGAGATGAGGAATTATCAACATTACGGGCTTGTGTATTCGAAATAATGTTCTCATCTTAGTTTTTATAGTCACAGCGTTTCGGCTTTTGTATCCCTTGGCCTTCTTCAGATACCTGTCATATTCAGTGACGTTCTGGAAAATCCAAATTGAACCCTTTATCCACTCCACGAGAGTAAATTGTTCACACTCCACAGCCAATGCAAGGGGATATCTCAAATTAATCAATTCCCCCTTGTTAATTAACCACTTCCACTGATCCGAAGTGTATGGAGTTCACAGCCTGACCAATGGATTAAACTCACGACCACCAGGTACATTGTATACGCTTAGCCAACGCTTATATCCACTATAGGACAATCAGATGATGGAATTTCGGAACCATAAACCTAATATCAGTTCTTTCCTGATCAAAATCTCCCATATGATACTCAATTATATGCTACTGAGGAGGGTATCAGAGCTTAGTATGTGCGCTTTTTCATTCAATATATTCCATCTCCACTGTTGTTCTCTATAACTCTGTCTTCATTCCGTGGGGTTTGATGACTCCCCATTTTCCCTTCACACATGATCAGCCAGACCTGACTTTATATTCTTTCCACGGACAACGGTATTATTCCAACTTTACTTTTAGGAGGCAGCCAGTCTTGCCTTTACATCCCTTACCAAAACTGCATGGAATGTTATATATACAGTTCAAGGTTATTTTTTCGTCTAATGGAGTCTTTGTATTTGGAATTTCTTTGGATACCGTCCAGATGATGTACAGACAATAGGTTCTCCGAATCCTTTTCGGTACGCCCATAATGTGAGGTTGACAGATCCTGGCAGTTTTCCGACCATTGTCATCCACTCTTGTACCTCTGTTCGGGGAAGCCGATATTATTCCTGCAGAGCATTTGTTACTCTGAATCGTGTTCGTAATGCTGATAATATCCTGTTGGTATGAGTATTGGTTGCAACTTATGAGTTTGGTTCAATCTTATAGATAACAGACGATCTCTGTCTTTATATTTTGTGGGTGTTTGGAATCAAAATTCAGATATTGTCCAATGATGACCCACAATATACGGATGTCTTGAACTCCTGCTCGGTGATAGTTATTGATAGATCTAGGGAGACCAGTTTATCACATGTTTCTTTTTCCATCGTGAACTGCATTCAAGGTTCGTATTGATTTCAAATAGTGGAGTATTACTCGCAAATCTTCGTGTTAAGGCTAGAGGGTGAAGGTGCCAACCACGATTCTCAGCTAGATGTCACTCTTAAAGCCATTGCCTCGTAATATTCGGTGCATATATTGGCTATCACCAGGGCCGATTAAGGCCTTCAGAGGTTCTAAGCAATGAAAAGATTATGATACCCATATATATAAATATATATATGTGTGTGTGTGTGTATGTGTGTGTGTTTGTGTGTGTGTATGTGTGTGTGTTTATAGGAAATACAATCGCATAAAATTCAATATTTCAGAATTAAACTGAACTTATAGTAAGGTTTATTTACAATTAGTACGTTGACACCAGTATTACGTTGCATAAAAATTGTGACATTAGATTGAGAATACAAAGACGACTCTAAATCAAATAAAGGGGCAGTCATTCAGTAATGCTACATGAGAATTGGATACCAATAAATATAGAGTGGCTCATTACAAAAGATCAACATTATAGTGGACAAAATTTACCTTAGCAAACACAATACACACCCTTTCATTTTCGTTTCCTAAAGAAATTGTTATGAGGGGAAAAAACACAATTTCAACCAGGGTCAATGGTAAATCCAGGACTTGGAATAACACTGTGTTACCCACCTTGATCACCTGCTTATTCTATTCAGAGATTAATCTAGGGTTGGTTATCAATGGAGACAATGCTGAACTTTCAGCTTTGACAGCGGAATTGGAAAAATCTACTCTTGTGGGTTGAACAAGGGGTTCGGTTTGGAATACCCACAACATTACCAAACAGGTCTGGTTGGTCACTCAATTGAAAAGCGTCACGTGACTAACGTATTTTGGCAGCAAGCCGAGTAGTGGGTGATCAATCAAACAATTGGGGAAAAAAAGGGATGATACATGAACAAATTTCTTATCGCGCCTTTTGGTGAACATCAAAACATCTTAATTCTTAAAAAAAAAAAAAAACAGGCATGAACGCGACCAGACATAAACAAGGGATCAATTTTGCATAAACTTTGAATAAGATGGTGTAAAACTATGAAATAACTGTAATAATGAAAAGAGCAATAGCCCTGTGTAGTGATAAAGAGAAACAATGATAAGTTAGTTAAAACTATAAAATAACATTGTAAATTGAACCCAACCAAAAACCTATTTTGAGAAGGAATTTCGAGAACCGTCTGACTCATCTGACAAGTTTAATCATCATCACCAGTCTTTTACTGTCAGTCGTTGGACATAGACCTTCCCAAGGATTTGCTTGACCTCTCTATTGTGGGCGTCACGGAGCCAGTATTTTCTGAATTTGTCTAGTTCGTCTCTCCATCTTTCGGCCTCAGTTGCGCATGTGATCTCCGGGGATACATGCTCTGTCATGATGTCCATCGGTTACCTGCCATTCTTGAAATATGACCAGCCTATTGCCATTTGGTTTTTCTAGTGGATTCTATGATGCCTCGGATACCTGTCTTCTCCCGGATTAATTGTGTTTTTTCAAGGTATCTCCGTGTGAGGATGAGTATTATTCTCTCATGTGCACGCTGCATGCTTCTTGGCTTGCCTCTTGGTTAGGTTTCCTGTTTCAGCTCCATAGGTGACTATCGGGATGATGCGCTGGTTTGTATGCCCTTCTTCTTAGGACTAATGGGATCTTCTTATTATGAAACCCGGAAAACCAATTTCTTGTTGATCTTCTCTCTCTCTGCCTACGGCAAATGGTATAAACAAAACCTGATGTTATTCAGCGACGCCTACACGGCAATATTCCTAGGCAACACCCGAATCAGCGCTCAAGTAGAGCTACCTTAATGACTAATTTTAGTTTGATTTCCCTCAGGTAAGAAGCTATCATAAGAGACATGTGATCTACCTCTTGAACCTGTCTGCTCTCCAGGTTGGTCTCCCACTAAGCCATTTATCTTACATAAACATCGCTCAATGTCAACCCTTGTGTGACTTCTTTAGTAAACACACGGTACTAGTTAACAGACCATTTACATTAGATGTAACGTAAACACCCATACCTTGCATAAATGAATCACTGTTGCCCACGCGTGCACTAGAACTAAAAATAGGTCGTTTATCTAAAATTATCTAGAAAAATATCATCACAGAACTTGGGCATTTTTGGTTCCAGAATGACCATAGAAACCAAAGAAACTCCTTTTTTTAAATGATAACAAAAGAAACTTTTTAGAGGGTGTGAAGTAGTATACCTATGCATGTAAATATGCAGTTGAATAGTTTAGTAGTTAGGAAAACAAACTAAAAATAGGTATCTAAATCAAAAGCAAGAACCAAGAGTTCAATGAGGCATCAACGACGAAGTCTAAACGCCGTTATTACCAGATCATGTCACCCTAAATTGATGTTTCTTTTAGATAAGAAGCATCCTATCAAAGAACACGTTCCTATCGAGTTTCAAGTAAATCTTACCCAAGGCAGCCGAAAAAATCGATTTTAAAACATTATTACCGGATTAGGTGGCCAAGATTGGAAATTTTTTTCTTGGTAAGGAGCATCTTATCAAGGCATGCCTTTCTATCAAGTTTCAGGCAGATCTGACTTGAAACAGCTGAGAAATGATATGGGGTCAGGCTTACCAACGGACGGACAGGGAGGCGTTAACGCCTCGAAAAATACTTATCTTAAACCCTAAAAACTATAGACATTCATGAAGGTAAATACTGAGGAATCAGTCGAGAGGTTAGAGTTTATATCAAAAGCCTGATATAGACACAGACAAGACAACCAAAATCGTTCCTCTTTGAAGCGAAGAAGAATATCAATTACAAAGTGAAAGTTCTTTTATTTTCTTACGAGGAACTTTTTCTCTTTTGGCTTTCCGACTAAGTAGTAACAATAATGAGACTTCCGTGTTAAATATAACTGGCAATCTCTGGCTATCATATCTCTCTCTCTCTCTCTCTCTGGAATATTTATCTGTGTTTGTTGTGTGGGAAGGAAATCTGACAGAATCATGGTCGTAATTCGACAATGTGGAAGTGAAAGATTTGAGAGGAAGGTGTGCTACATTTCAAAAAAAGTTATATACGCCTTATCTTCATGATAGTTTTCATTTTTCAGGTGTAACATACTTGTTCTCGAATCTGTCACTTCCACGTTGTCATATTACTACCACTGGATATCTGATTGTGACACTCCTCCAATTTCAAAATTCCTGTCTTACACTGGGTGTGTACAAATGTTTCCAACGACAAACCGATTTTCAACTCTGTATTCAGTCTTTAGTTCTCAAAAGAAGCACGGGGAACTTCAATACATTCAAGCAATCAGAGGAGACAGCGGCAATTAATACAAACCCCAGAAGGGAGTCAATATGTTTATATGAGCAATTGATCAAAATTGAAGGTCAATCCAGGGATGCAGATTATCTATGGTAGGGAATTATACAATGTGAAATACGTTAAGATGATTAACAGATAGACAAAAATGTTATCTCTACAAAGAAGAAAAATTTATTCAACTTGACAACATGAATCTAGAGAAACAAATTTGATATATTCATAGAAAAAATTGTAACAAAAATTGAAATTTGGTATCCTCTTCATTGACAGTTTGTCGGTTCCCAAAGAAGAAATCTGATAATGTCTGTCAAAATTTTCTGGTTGAAAAATCATCGATATACATAATTTCTTTCGTATTGTTGTCCTCATTACTTCTCTGTTCTCGAAAACCACCAGAAGCGAAGGTTCAAATGACCCATACAATTTACTAAGAGCGAAACAGGGAAAGAAGAGTTATCTACCCCTAACTATTTCCCAAGATGGTCACACGTTGAGTCAGTAAATTCTTAACAACTTCGTGTTGTTGGAATAACTTTTCCAACAACCATAAAAGACGGCGGAAATGAGAACATTCTACCACGGCACTTGGAAAAAGGCCCGCGTCCCATCATTCCAATCATTACTCTCTCATTTGCATCACACACCTGAGGAAGCCGTAAGGTACAACGGCTGAAACGTTGTTCAAAAGAACAACCGGATCTAATCTCTGAAAGTTGAATTACGAACTTGGCAGAATATGTAGTCTGGTAATTGACGAGGATTTGCACCAAACGATCTTCTTCGGATAAATTCAAACGTGGCCATTTATATTACAAAAAATCCCCAGTCCTTGCATATTACAATGTTTCGACTCTTCAATTTGTATTTCTACTCTGATCATTGAAATTAAAATCCAATTTGTTTGACTCGACTATCTTACATTATACGGACGTGATTTTCGGCTAGACGTCTATTTCGCACAGTTGAACAAAAGGAAAAGGATTTGGGGTAGCTCAACTGTGAAATACAAAGTGAGGGTCCAGTTTAGCATTACACTTACATCGTACATCGAACCCTCGCTAAACACTTATAAGGTTTGGGAATTTTCGAAAACCAATATGCTAGAAAACGGGTTCCGGGTCTCATTTATAATCACAGAAGATTTGGTAGCCATAGCATTAACGGCCATTGTGTAATGCGATGAAAGACAGACAAGCAGACAGACATTTTGTGAATTATTGTAAGGTTTCAAAGATATCAAGAACCCAAAAATCTTGTCCCGTTAAGCGAATATATATGGGCATTCTAACTAAGCTCCTTCAAACTGTTTCAGGTAGAGACACGCATAATTTGTGCTAATTTTATAACTCTGCTGCATTAGTCAAGCTAAGGCACACAGCCTGTATAAAAAGGGATCGGCTCGTAGGGTAACTTGTGTAAAACTTCGAAATTACTTATCTATCTACCTCTTTCGACGTAAAATACGCATACACGCAACACACACAAACCACGTGTGTAAACAATTGTAGGAAAGAGGAGAATCATGCTGATCTTACAAAATAAAATACAAGAACCATAAGTTCAACGATGTGTCCACCATCGGTTGTAGTAGTAGTTGCAGAAAGAGGAGGAAGAAGAGCAAGTAGTCCATCTTTGTGTCATTTGATTTTTATACGAGCAAAATATTGCGATATGGAAATATTTCACACATAACGTTTTCCTTAAAATCGTAAATGGCCATTTCCGACGTTTTTTCTGGCTAGTTTTGGCTCTTGTTCCAGTCGAAAGTATATTGGGTATTATACTATGACATCATTAAAAGTAGGTGAAAAATATGATCGGAATAGATGTTAGTTTAATGACATCACACCTTTTAATGGAATCACATCTTTTAATGATATCTTGTCTCTTCCTTCATTTCAATTTCTGTTGCTCAACTTGCATCGATCAACAGTACGACCGACCGACCGACTGACAAGCATATTATAGCGATGTGTGGACATATCTAAAAATCGGAAAAAATCTCGGAAAACTAAACGTTTTGTCCATTAGCAGCAGGAACAAACATAGATTCTCGATAAGTAGAGAAAGATGTTTTTTTTTCTGGCATCCTCTGAACTCATGTAATTCAATTCCAGACAACAGCTGATTAATGCATTTAGGTCTGAAGGTAGGAAGATTTGACTGATATTATAGAAGTGTGCCAATCCTCTCCTTCCTTCTTTTCTCTACCGTCAAGTGCTGGTCTGTCTCTCTTGAGAAAGTGCAAGCTTATTAATGATGAAGCCCGCCAGGCGTGCAAAGACGGTAAAGCCATGAAAGTATCAAATATCCATATTTACGCTGAGCGGGCCACGATACCTGGAAGTTAGTCCTACGCAGTCGCCGAGCTGCAACAGCTTCGTAATGTTTACCGTCTGAAAACCTTATGCAGTTACTAAGGCTTATTCAAAGGAAATGGTGGGCCATTAAATAAAATCTACCTTGTTCGTATCACATGTCCAACGTTTTACTTTGGTTTATATTAAAATTTTGGGAAACACTCGTCGAAATTCCTATTTTTTAATCTAACGACTTCATTCTTACCTACAACGTCAGTTTTCTACAAAGTTTAGTACGGCTGTCATAATGATAACACAGATGTTGGGCTGGTGAGCGAAAGTCTGAAAATTGTTAAGATATGCAATATCTTTAAAACGCTACATTTGGTAAATCGTTCGTATAAGGAACCATAATCTAAAGCTGTCACTGAAACTGTCAACATAAGTTTCTTACAGTTTTCAAGTTGGTCTGGCTGGCTGTGTATGTACCACGCGTACAGGCCGCACCAGCAGAGCCAAAGGGCTGAAATTTTGAACATTTACTCCTTACATCTAGAAGAAAAGTTTTTTTTCAAAATCCCTCCTAATAACTTTTTTTAATTTAGTTTGACATATAAGTTGAATTGATAACTTGTGTCCACTTAATTTTGTTTTTGTTTAAACTTAAACTGTTTTAATGATCCCTGTCTAACAAAAGGCCAAAGAAGTAACTAATTGATTGATCACCCCCATTTCCAATTTTTTTAATTGATAACCCCCAACACTGCATGCTGCCAAAAGACGTGAGTTGCACGACGGTTTCTATTGATTAACCAGACTATTTTTTTGTAGTAGAGATAAATTCTAATCTTCTCTCTACTCGTTTGAAAAAACCTTGGCTATTCAAACTTCTTATCCTCAAATCATTTTTGTTTTTCTATTTTAAGGAATATTCTTCAAACTTCCCTCTCTTTTCCTTCCCCTTTGTGAACCACGCCAAATATGCAAAGGTTCATGTTCTATCAAGGATTTGCAGTCGACCATTTCCTGCTACGAGTATAAAAATATACGATTGGAAGGTATAAGTTGGAATTGTCGTAACCACAAAGATTACTAACGTCATTCATATCAACATTTTTTTTTTCAATTTCCCCTTATCTCCAAAGTAGTCAAGATGTCTCGGCTAATTCATTTCTCCGGCCTTCTCCATATCGTCACTACATCGAAGATGAGAAGAAGTGTTTAAATTGTCGGATAAAAATGGCACGCCAATGAAACTGTTCAAAATTGTAAACAAGTCATTCTCATCTTTTCATGAAAATGAGCCAACAGTTTTGCAATGGTATGCTCTCGTGTTAAAACTCAACCCTTAGGGAAAGAATGAAAGCATTAGCCAGGTGAATAGCGATTCACGTCTTTAAAAAATATTCGGATTTACTTCTATATCTTTATTGATAAGCTTGTATATGCGTATGAACGTCCGTGTGCGTTGCTATTAAACGTATAAACATCACCTTTAAACCTTGATAATTTTACATTTTTCTTTTGAGATATAAATATTTTATGATATTCCATATTTATGGACGTGAAATGGACGTCTTTGCCCCTGTGATGTTTCGTTATTTGCTTTGTAAATCATATCAGCTGTACTGATAACAATTTCCATAATTAGCATACGACTAATAAAAATAAAATGATGGGTATTAATATGTTTATGATCTTGTTTTACAATTATGTAATTATTCAAGCATTTATAATCAAAATGTTCTTATCTAATTAAATAATATGAGAAGACACAGAGGGTCGATAAACTGACGTCAGAAATTAGTGACAATTTCTGAATAATATTAGCAATAATTCATCACTAAAAACGAACTTTTTTTTCAATTTTTATTCTATTCAATTGAGAGACCGGGAGAACAAAAAAATATTAAGCAACAAGTACGTTCAGTACATCAATGAATATTTATTTTTTAACATAATCCCCTCCCTTGCCAATGCACTTAATTCAGTGGATGATATTAATCATATTGATCAAACATTATACAGTGAAATTTTCTGATCAAAATTCAGCTTATAACGTATCAGGCTATGGACTTCAAACTCATTCTTTCTTTCTTCCTTCTTCTTCTTCTTCTTCTTCTTCTTCTTCTTATTATTATTATTATTATTATTATTATTATTATTATTATTATTATTATTATTATTATTATTATTATTACTATTATTATTATTCTGCAATCTCACACCAGTTGCCTGTTAGTTACCGCTGGAGGTTGAGTGACAGCAAGTCTCCTCAAGTCTCCAGCCCTCCTCTCCTCATTCTCATAGACCACAGTAATAATACAGTTTCACACCAGTTGCCCGGTAGTCATTGGTGAAGGCTGAGTGACATTAAGTCTCCTCGGGTCTTCAGCCAACATATCTTCTCTCCCTCGTCTATCATGCCAGTGCTGTGGTTCCCATCTCTGCTTTCATCTTCCTTCCTCTGTTAGGCCACTACTAACATTTATCGTTACAGTCCTTATATTTCTAGCACTTTCCTCAGTATCCGTGCGGTTCATAGCAGTGCTGTGGTCTGTACAGTCTCAATCATTCCTTTTATCCCAAGCTCCTCTAGTCTCACCCTCCGTGTATTTGGGATAGTCCCCAGTGTATTATTATTATTATTATTATTATTATTATTATTATTATTATTATTTGGAATCTCACACCAGTTGCCTGGTGGTAACCGCTGGAGTTTGAGTGACAGCAAGTCTCCTCAAGTCTACAGCCCTTCTCTCTTAGTTCTCATAGGCCACAGTAATACTGCGGTCTACGGTTTCATTATTATTATTATTATTATTATTTAAAACAGTTCAATCAGTTTTCCAAGTTCAAGGGACATAACCGATGATATGAATTGTCTACACATATTTGTAATACCATCTTTTAAAACCTCACGATGCTTTGCGATAATTGAGTCAAAGGTTACAAACAAAAAAACATTATGACGACGATTATTGTGGTACGTAGAACAATAAATGAGCATTACTCATATTTTAATGGAAACTTCCCCCCTTGAAATTACAGAGAACTTTCTTCCGCTAAACTTACTAATTATTCCCTTGGTTTAACTCAACGAACCTATTATTATCAAACCCCACCTGGTCGGAAATACGATACTCAAAATACAATCGCGCTGAATAGGACGTGCACTGGAAACCCCGGACGACCAATACAGGGAGTAAACTAACAAACTCAGAATGAGAGTTATAAATCATGAATATTGGATCATTTATCCAAATATTACCGCACACTTACGAAATCAACAAATAATAACTATAACCGGACAGAAAGGAGGGAAGAAAGAAAGAAAGACAGAGAGGGAAAGTGTAAGAGAGATAGAAAGAATGAAAGGAAGAAAGGGAGAGGGGAAAACCGTATCGAAGTCCCCAAGAAGCCAGCACAAAATAGACGGAGATGTTACTTTAGAATCCCAACAGTAATAATAATATTTCGTTTCTTCAGAAAGATATGTCGTTAGTTATGGAATTTTTTTTATAAAGTAATGGTTCAAATTATTCTCGGTACAAAGCACGAAGTGAAATTCCTTCAAATAAGTTCGATTTATACATTTCATTGATTTGACAAAAGATTAAAAGAACATTTATCACTTGACTCTGCCAAAAGAAACACACAAAAAAAGGGCACAGCAGACCGTTCTTTATGTAGTAGCTATATACATTTGCACCTAATGAGTTGCAACTTACCTGAGCCACGTGTAAAGGTGCATTGTGCTCCGATCCTCCTTGCAATTTGAAGCCCCACGGTTGCGTAGTATCAAATCTCTGAAGTTTAATTTCGGCAATTTCTCCCATTTTTTTTTTTTCTTTCGCTTATATTGTGATTTCTATTTTACAAACGAAAAGTATTCTTGAAAAATAAGTGAGAGAGAGAGAGATTAGAGTCACTGGTAAGTTAAGCAGCACCTCACGAACGGAGTGAAAAAAGAATGTCTCGGCGAGTTTTTATACCAACCCACATTTGAGAGCGAGGTTGGGGTGGCTGAATAAGTACGGGGGTCGGCATTTTGGTGGAGTGGCGAAAGGTGATGGTGGGGTGAGAACTCACTTATCATTTTGCTTCCTCACTGACATACCATCATTATTCAAGAGGAAACAAAAGTGTCGCGGCCTAAATTAGTAACTATATATATATTTATATATATATTTATATATACATATATATAGATATAGATATAGATAAATATATATATATATATATGTGTGTGTGTGTGTGTGTGTACGGTGTGTGCGTAGATGTGTTTGTGTGTGTGTGTGTGTGTGCTTGCGTATGTATGCGGAAGTTCATGTTCATATGTATGATATCTGATGTATCAGTGCGTATATACACACACACTCACAAAAACAAGCACACATATATATATGTGTGTGTGTGTGTGTTTGTGTGTGTATACGCTCGCGTATTTATGCAGAAGATTATGTATGATATCTTATGTGTCGGTACGTATACACACCCACCCACACACACACACGCACACACACATATACATATATATATATATTGAATAACTGTAGCCCAACAAATGGCCCACCCGACCAACCAATGGGCAAAAGATTCTTCTCTGTTTACCCGTCTTTGAGTGCGTGACTCGGGCACTCCTGTTCACATTTTTCGAGGCCTCAACCTTGAAAATGAACGTGAGTACACCATTGAACACCATCACTAAATGAACATGAGTACACCATAAAACACCATCTGAAACCCCCTTTTTTTGCTGTTGTGTTTTAAGATCTTTATAAATCTTTCGGACCAACAACGTCTGCTGGTATTTTTTTCGAACATTTTAGATAATAGAGCTATTTTTCTTTCAGATAATATTACATGATATTTTTAAAGAAAAAATAGTTTTGGTACACGTGCAGGTTACGGTGATTCACTCATTTGAGATATATATTTATATATGTATATATATGAGTGGGGGGTGTATTTATATGAGCGTGTTTGTGATAGTATTACAGTTGTAGCAGTCTGGAATGATCAGATTCTAGAATATAGACGTTCAGCATGAATACGTTTTCATTTTACTGATTATTTATCTTGAGTGCCAAGAGTTTGAGTAACCTCTCAGACACAATGCCATAAAGGGGTACAGTTAACCCAGAATAAGTTAATTACCAAGTACATTTGATTCCCAATCGACGCTCCCCACTTCATTCCTCTCCTTAAGCATGACATGGGGCAGGTAAGGACCAGTAAAAAAAAACCCCTCTTCTCGTGTCTCATGCCTACTTGGGGAAAGCTTATAACTAACAACGGATCTTAAAGCTTGATGAAAAATAAATAAATGAAAAAACTTTCTTCGGTGTAAGGGTGTGATAGGTATCTATGGACATGGACACGTTTTTGTACTCGTCATGGGCGTGTGGGAACTATTTGATTGGGGGAGGCTTGATTCGCCAGAAATTTCACTCAGTTTTGCCTGAAATACACAGATTAGCCGAAATTTTTGGGTTAGGGTAAGCACTTACACTTACCCTTTCATCGAATACATTAACATAATCATATACATATGATTGTTTATTTTATATGATTGTTTATTTTATTTACGTTGTCTTGGCCAAATGACGCCTTCAGTATATATATATATATATATATATATATATATATATATATATATATATATATGTTATAAACTGTAAAGAGTGAGACAGACTCGGGAGTAGAATGTTTTGAAGTTAGGTTTATTTATCCATCGATGTTTTTTTTTCCTTTTTTTTTTCCTTTTTTTTTTTTCCTTTTTTCTTTTTTTTTTTTTTGTTGTTGTTGTTGTTGTTAATGGTCCAGACATGTTTCGGGAGGTATTCCCATCTTCAGTGCTGTGTGCTGTGTGAATATATATATATATATATATATATATATATATATATATATATATATGTATATACATATATATATATATATATATATATATATATATATATATATATATGTATATACATATATATATATATATATATATATATATATATATATATATATATATATATATATATATATAAATATATATATGTATATGGTATGAGGTCTAGTAGAGGATCAGATTACGTTGTACTAGTCTTCCAAGAGAGGTGGGGTTATCAGGATACACACACAAACTTACGTACACATTCACACACACACACACACACACAGCGGTTCTGAATCAAAACATTGCCCGTCTTCAGTGGAGAAAATTGTGTATATTTTGTGCTAAAATTTTCATAGAAAATTCCTATTCCTGTTCGTTTTCAAATTAAACGTCTTTCATTCATCGTATTTTGATTGTTTTCTTCATGAACACACACACACACACACACACACACACATCCTCTTTGTTTAGTTTTTTTTCTCAAAACTGTGTATATGAAAAAAAAACGAATCTTAGCCGTTAAGAATGATTGAAAAATTCGGCAGGAAAACTGAAACAAAACACAAAAGTTTCATTTGCTTATTCATCATCGACATAAACAAACTTTCAGTCAAAGTAGAGCCTTAATTCACCATAATAATTCTTCATATATATATATATATATATATATATATATATATATATATATATATATATATATATATATATATCTTGAAAATTATTTTACTACCTGAATTTGCTACCTGCCACACTAGTAAAGTATCAACAGGGCACAGAGCCAGTTCAACAACTCTTTTCGATGTAAAAAAAACAAATACAATTCTTTTTTTAATTCAAACGTCTGGAAAAAGTGACCTTTTTGATAGTTAAGAGAGTTTCTTTTTAAAATACTTTCTCTCGCTCTACTGATTGCATGGTTATAAGCTTTGAAAACAAGGCAATTGACATAGAGTACGAATAATAGGTAGATGTCAAAGTTCTCAGCGCTATCTTTGTTCCAATATTAGGGAAATCTTAGATGTATCAGCTCTTAATTCTTGTGCAATAACCAACTGCCTTTCGTTATCTACATTTTTTTTTAATTAAAATGGGACCCAAGGGTTTCACGAAAAAGACCAAGGGTTCCGCGAGATAAGTTGTTTTTTATAACATTTGATATTCTTCTTATTAATCTGCTTTTACTGATTTTTTTCTCAACGATTATATATTTATAACAATCGAAAACAGAGCTGTTTTTTTAATGTTCCTCTTATAGTATGTTTTTTTATGAAACAATTGTGTTTCATTCAATGTCTTATTAAAATTATGGTTTCAGAGTTATCAGTAAAATATATGTATGGTTTCTGCGATCTTGGGAAATCGTTTACGAGTTCAACGACAAAATAAGTTAGGGAACCACTGGTTTAAACACTGACCTTTCTCTTCTTGCTTGACACAAAATGGCTAATGACAATTAAAAACAGTTTTATTATGAGATTCGTAAATAAAGAAAATAGGGACTAGATCAAGGACAGCTTCTAACATCTTTTCAAGTCCTTACCATTGTTTAGTGGGATTCAAAAAGGAAATATGCCGACTGAGTGTGTGTCAGACGAATTCTGTTTCTCACTATCACATTCGGATAGTACATCAGAAGAAGGCCGTAGGACGGATCTGCCGAAACGTTATGTTAGTTCGATCACTCAAAAAACCCTTCAAATGGACAGTTCTTTCTTTACTCACTATAGACATTTAGAAAGCTATTCTTATTGAACGGAAAACAAAAATATATTTTGCTCCTAGCGTTATAATATATATATATATATATATATATATATATATATATATATATATATATATATATATATATATATATATATATATATATATATGGGCCCCTGGACAAAGTGGGTTAGTAGTGCCTCAGTCGCCTTTGCCATTAGGGTCCCTTTGGGCCATAGGGTGCTCCCCGATTGCTTGACAGCTCAGTCTGAACCTGATCCAAGACTGCTCTGGTGGTATAGTTATAAATATCACTGCGAATAACCCTATACGAGAAGTGCAACATCAAAAAAGTATTCGAGCAAAATCTTATATACATAAGCGTATGGAAACTCTCTCCATAAAGAGGGCAAAAGTTTTGATTTGCCCGAGATTTTCCTCGGTTTTGCCCGATTTACACAGATTCGCTCGAAATTTAACACGTTTTGTCCGAATTTGGATGGAGGGGGCAGCCCGCTGATTCGTACGCCTATAAACATGTATATCTATATTTTCGTAAAAGTCATCTAGTATCTACTGGACTTACAAGTAGTGCGAGGAATACTAAATGTTTTAGTAAAACATGGGTGGAGTCTAAGACTTTTCGTTTATTTTTCTCTTTTCACCCCAGCCTCCGAAACCTTACCCAATCCCCTCTCACGCTGCTTCCTTCCTTCCTCTCGAAACGCTTATCCAAATTCTAGGCGTAATCGCCCAAATACTCACTCATCCTCACCAATACAAACACAAGTAAACTAAAAACAGGCAAAAATATGCAGGTCATATCCGATCATATCCGATCACACATATACACATTTCTAACTGGTGTACAACTCTTACACACACTTACAGTATCACGTTGTACTCCCAACTCCAGAATACAAACTTAATCATTCTTACTGCCAGACTTGTATCTTTGCTCGGATAATCTAACATTCTGTATAATCTATGTATAGAAGTTTACTATTATACATTCAAGAAGTTAATGAAGCCTTCTTATTCATTATCATCATCATCATCTTTTATCGTCCATCGTTTGACATAGACCTTCCCCAGGATCAACCACATTTCTCTATCATGGGCGTCGCAGAGCCAGTATTTTCTGACTTTGTCTAGTTCATCATTTCATCTTGTATTCTGTCAGCCGCGGTTTCGCATGTGATCTCTGGGGATGTCCATCGGTTGTCTGCCATTCTTGCAACATGACCTGCCCATTGTCATTTGAATTTTCTAATAGATTCTATGATTTTCGAACTCCCGTTTTCCCTCCTGATATACTGTGCTGTGTTGTGATCTCTCCATGTGAGGTTCAGCATGATTCTCTCATGCGTGTGTTTCATGCTTCTCAGTTTGAGGGTGGAAATCGAACATGCGATTGATAAGGTAGCCGTTTCAACGTAGCGTTGCTCTTACCATTGAGCTAAACAGCCAACGATAATGCATTGAAGTGAGTACCCTATCGGTCGTAGGCTCGATTCCTGCAGCAGCCCAATTTTCTTCAATTGTTTATTCTATTTACGTTGACTAGGCTGAGTGATACATCAACCGAGTAACGGCGGGGGTTCATTCCAAATAAGAGTTTCTATATAATATAACGTAATTCATAATCATTCTATCGAATCATATATACATTTCTTTATATATATATATATATATATATATATATATATATATGTATGTATGTAGTACATATGGTACAGATCAGAGTAGCAATATAGCATGATATGAAGCAATGTCAGATATGTCAAGTTGTTTCTGATAAGAACTGTAAAATTTATAATGGGAAGTGGGTTCTCTACGCAAACAAGTTTATGTTTTTGATCTCTCTCTCTCTCTCTCTCTCTCTCTCTCTCTCTCTCTCATCAGAGAGGCAGAAACATAAACTTGTTTGTGCAGCGAATCTAATATATATATATATATATATATATATATATATATATATATATATATTACACGAACATCTATAACAGCATTCGCTTAACCTTTCTGTTTCACACGCACTAAATATTCAGTATCATGTATTCATGTATTCTATTAATTACGTGTACAACTTGTCTACTTTTTCTGAGGCTCACGACCTTTGACACATACAAAAGTATATAACGGCGACTAATCTAACGCTTAATCGTTTACACTATCTCTGTTCTACATATCTATGGTCGTTTTAATTCATATAATTATTCATCTTTTTTTGCTGAGTATTATTTACTGAAGACCCTAAGAATGAATGAGACTGCATAAAACATATGAAATTCAACAAAATTATTCTCTGGTGCGAAATCATTTCACTTAAAAAAGTTCAAGAATGTTGATGAAATGTATGTTGGATCCAAACACAATTTTGACGGCTGTACAAAAGTGCAGCTACAGGTCTGGTAGAGAATAAGAAAGGATCTAATATACTTGTAACTGGACAATTGCAACAAACGAAATTATCATTTGCTGAAAAAACATGACCTTCGGTCAGTTATCCGTAGATATATAAAGTTTACCGCCGTAAAATATGGAATTCATGGTCATACAACATAAAATTAAGAAATGATTCGATCTCTAACCGCCGAAGGCTCCTGGTAGTTGGCGAATTTAATGAAACATTGTTTTTTTAGGAAAAAGTGTCAACTGAAATTCGTTTTAACTAATGTTTGAATCTGCTAATTTTGAAACGAAAGGCGTCCCAAGATTTGAACAGCAAATAAGTAATTCTATTTGCTTTTCTGAACAGAAATAATGGTAGAAATGGATACAATGGATTTTGGTCTTGAATTGGTCTTGTTCATATATATTACAGTTTTCCCAGAGGAGTAAATGTTTAAAATTGTCAGCCCTCTAGCTCTTTCGGTACACCCTGTAAGTGTGATATATACATATGTAGTCAGAAAGACAGATAGACAGACCGACAGACCCTCTTGAAAACTGAAAAAACCTACGTTGGTCAAGAATTGGTCATGTTCATATATATTGTAGTTTTCCCAGAGAAAAACTTTCTTGTTTACCTTGTATGTGATATTACCTTAACACTGAGAATGAAATTGAACCGTATTTAGATACACGCAGTGAATAAAATGAATAAACTAAATAATGATTCCAATTTGCTCAGTTTTGTAATGTACATTTTTCTTTAAAATAACGATACAATAATGATTGCCGTTTTCAGCTTCCGTACTTCAAAATTCGAAACGTTATGTTTGTTAAAAATGCGTTTTTGCGCTCAAGAAAATCATGATTTTTTTTTAAAGATTGCCTATAATCATATGGAGTGAAACGTCTAAACCATTAACTTAGTAAAAAAAAAAAATACTGTTATCAGGAACATACCTTGTAACAAACAGGTTAGGTAATTTTTATTACATATCAGATGAGATGTGAAGCAATTTTTTCTACGCATTTTCTACTCACTAATACAGAGAGTAAGTCAAAAGTCTAAACTGGAGGTAAATTATCAAATATTATTGTTTTTAAAGATATTGTTCAAAGTTTTTCGTTTTTATTTACACTAGATGAAGCTCTACAAATCATTATTATTTTTATTTTTGATTACTTTTTACCTTCATCTTCATTCTATTATTTGCTTTTGACCACAACTTATTTTCATACCAGTTCTATCTTGCTCACTACCGGGGGTGTATTCAGCTCGAGCCAAAAGTTGCGATAAAAAAAGTAACTGATAGAAAGTAGTCATTTTTTATATATATGTTTAAAATGCCAGGTCTGGTTAGTCAGTCAATAGAAACCGCCAAATGACGAACATCTATTAGCAGCATGCCTTGTTTGGGGTGTTGGATCACAAAAAAATGCAGCGCGGTACAAGCTGGGGACTAATTTTAGGATAAATGCACGTTGTAAATTGAACATCTTCCCCCACATGGAAAACCTATTGGGGGAGGAAACTTGAAGAAGAAAAAAATGTTTTGAGGAGTAAATGTTCAAAATTGTCAGCCCTCTAGCTCTTATGGTGCACCCTGTAAGTGTGATATATACATGTGTAGTCAGAAAGACAGATGGATAGACAGACAGACCCACTTGAAAACTGAAAAAAAACCTACGTGCACAGTTTTGATGACAGTTGTGGTTGATGGTCTCTGATTGTTAAACGTTTTCTAATTGACTTTTGAATCCACAAAACACGTACTGACACAACTGGTTGAATAGTATTTTGAAACGGTTGATGAGTGCGCGCCTATTCATACATGGCCACCTCCCTAACCCTCCAAAGACAAATACATTATCTACTTTTGACTGACAGCAAGTCATGGGCTGATTGCTGGTTGCAGGTTGCCGGTTGGATGGTTCTGGGCGTTAACGAATAAAATTAAAGATCTATCAAAAATTGACCTTTAAATATGTTCTGAACAAAGATTGAGACTTTCTGAATTTGATTATAGCTTTAGTCTCCGTCTTAAATGCACAGTTGTAATTGTTGATGATTTCGAGAATCAGTGAATGGAATTCTCAAAATCCCCTTGTACCATCTAATTCCTCTCTTCTTTTGACAAAAATTCACCCATTAATCAACTTCTAAATTAATATCATACACACACACACATATATCTATACATATCTATCTATCTATCTATCTATCTATATATATATATATATATATATATATATATATATATATATATATATATATATATATATATATATTGTTTTATATTATATTGAAACTCTTATTCAAAATTATCTTTAATTGTTCATTCTATTTACGCTGCTTAGGCCATGTGATATATTAACCCGGTAATGATGGGAGATCATTTCAAATAAGAGTTTCAACATAATATAACGCAATTTGTCATCATTCTGTCGGATTATACATCCATTTCTTTATATATATATATATATATATATATATATATATATATATATATATACACACACATATATATATATATATATATATATATATATATATATATATATATAATCATAAGGTATTATCTAGCTTCTGAGTTCAATCTGAGTAAATAAGATAAAGATGAAATACCAAATCTTATGTCCAAAAAAGTTCGATGACCGTGTGGTGTACTTATTAATTCACTTTAAAGAACCACTCCGTATCAACACACAACATAAAGCTTTTCCCTGTTGAATTAGTTACTTTATTTATAAAATCAACAAGACGTATTATTCAGAAAAATCAAAACATATCCTTTTTCGTTAAGTAATGTTTACAATGATTTCCACACCAGGAAATTCAATTGGCCACATTTCTTAAGCATTGAAAACATAATTTATATCTTTTTCTCGCATACTGCCCAATTAAGTCCTGTAATTTTATTTATTTATTTTTTTTTTTTTTTGAAACGTCTGTTCTAGGGAAGCTTTTTCCATTAATACATAAATTAGAAGCAAATACTGAGTGATCTGTAATGTTGAACGTATCAAATCGGAGACTGCACCGTCTTGTGGTGGATATTTGCAAACACTCAAGGAAGATAAGAAAAAAAATCAAATACCCCTTAAACCAAAGTTTTAATCACAGCACAGTGATCAGTTTTTATCCGAATCGAGGCAAGGAGTTCCCATATTACAGCAGGACATTAACAACGTCGAATTCTGTAACAAAATGAACAAACGACGGAAAGGGAGGTAATCGAAATTCATCATTGAGTTGTTTTTAAATATCTTTCACTGAATCTCGATGTTTTTGGTAGCGTCCAGGTATCAGAAATTGCTATTTAGATGATATCTAGATATTGATTTTATTTATGTATTTGGCTTTATTTCAGATGTAAATCTGAAAATAAATTTGGTATTTAATCCACTGATCTTTCGGCTCTGGTGAAAAAAGATAATAATTTAACCGCAGAAATCACCCCACAGCGGAATCAATTGCTTGTGAGTTCATTTATACATGTTTCTCAAATAGAACAAAACCTTATATCACTTTACAAAACTACTTTATCGAATTTCCTTATGTATAAAAATTGTTAAATAATATTTCCATGCGTTCATAGAAAAAATATCCAAAAGTTTTCTTATGCCGCTAAGTGCATATGGCAAAAATCATACAGCCACATCTTCATCTCCAACCGTTTCAGCACATGACTCTACCCCCAACGTTCAAAATCTGCGCATTTTGTCGCCTCTGCTATGTATAAATGATCTTTAAATAGCCGATGTAAATATGTTCTTTAATTTCTGCACGAAAAAAAACATTTTTTATATTCTTATCTCCCTCACTTCAGATGTGTGAGCTGGTATGCATATGTGCAGGCGTATTCGTTTATGCCATAGTGGGTGTGTCTCCTTTTTTTCTGGCATCTATCTACAACCTTTCGCTTTCGTTCTAGAATTAGCGCCAAACCTGTCCATATCTTCCTTTGTGAACTACTTTCAGAAAAAAAAAATGTTCGCAAAGGAAAAAAATTAACGTAGAAAAAAATGTTTTGTAAACACGGAGAGCCACATGAGGAAACATAAGAAAGCAATGAAGAGGGTAGGAAAAGAGAGTTCTTCAAAATAAGGCGCACCTGTTTGCAATAAAATTGCAGCAGGTGACTCCTCATCATTTTTTTTTTCTGGGTGGGGGTTCTGTTTTTTTTTTTGTTTGTTTGTTTTTCGAAAAAGATCTAAAAAAAAAAAACTTATGAAAAAAAAGGTGAAGTTTCTCTTTTTTTGGATTATGCTAATAGCTGTGACATTTAAAAATCCTTTTCCAAATTTTAACACTTGTATTCGAATGGCCGGTTATATTCACTTCGCACTTATGAAAAGCATCAATCGCACTGGGAAAAGCATGAATCAATCGTCTCTTGTCCCATTCTATCTAATGGCTAAAATAGCACGGAGAAGGTAATCAGTCGAGTGAAAAGACAACACTGATTCCGATTTGACTCCCAATTAGATGTCCTTCCGGCAGCTCGGGCGGCTCCAGCAGCTCCGCCCGCTAAGCTGATGCCAATCCTTTGGCATATCAGGATTTCTATACGCGTCACCCAGGCTTGCACGGTGGAGAGAACTTTCCATTGTCTGAGAAGACAAAAAAGACGCCATAATTCCAGAAACTAATCAATCGATTCTTGCGATTTAGAAATTGTAAAGATTTTATGTAGCGGGGGTCTATCATATTTAGTGGGAATCGTGCATTTGGAGCGAAGTTTTCCAATTTGCTATCATGTCAGATATGACCATAACATTTTCAAAAACCAGTGCAAGCCTGTAAGTGTCGACTTGTGATTGCCTGTGCCCACAAAATCCAAAGTGGACACCGTCGAAAAAGTTCTATCTCATGCCCCAGGTCATTTTGTAATACAACTAATTGTATGTATTCTATTACAATAAATCCATTTTTGGTGTTATTTTTTGCATTTTCAATGTTTACTTTGAGATAAAGAGGGGGGAGATTGAAAGAGTGTGGTTACATGCACAACTCGGGTAGAGAATCAACGGGAGACACAGAAAGAGACGTGGTGGTATGAGGGAGGAAGTGTCGGGAACGGGAATGGGAGAGCTCTTCCACCACCTCCCCTTTCTCTATGTAAGTTGAGCAGGCACCTCTAGGTGATTTTTTTTTAAATGGTATGGCCATACCAAACATCATAGCAAATTACAAAGAGTGGGCAGGAAGCACACGATTCTAATAAATTCCTGCTAATAAAAATGTTTGTCTGTTGGAACTCAGCTCTAATCATTGTTGCCCATCATTTATGACAAAAACGTCGCAGAAATTTCATCCTGTTTTCTAAGCAGGGAATTTAAGAGCGAGTGGATTGTTTATGTCTGTATCTACTCTCTATTCTTTTTATATTTGTGGCATATTAATCATATTAACAGAGGGGTCCATGTCATCCTCAAAAGAAGAAGAAATCAAGCGAAGAATCACCCTAGGATAGCCAGCCTTTGGCAGAGCAAGCTCAACCTTCAAAAATAAGAAGATCCCATTAATCCTAAAGAGATGGGTATATAACCAATGCATCCTCCCAACAGTCACATATTGAGCTTAAACATGGAACCTAACCAAGAGACAGATCTGCAAATTGAGAATCATGCAACGTGCTCATGAAAGAATTATGCTAAACCTCACTTGGAGAGACCACAAGACAGCACTGTACATCGAAAAGAGACAAGTGTCAGGGACCTCATAGAATCCATTAAAAATCTCAAATGGCGGTGGGCAGACCATGTTGCAAGAATGGTGGACAACCGATGGACATCGCTACTCACGAAATGGATCCCCAGAGGTCGCATGCGCAACCGAGGTCGGTAAAATATTAAATGGAGAGACGAGCAAGACAAATTCAGAAAGTACTGGCTCTGCGACGCCCATGATGGAGAAGTGTGGCGAATCCTGGGGAAGGTCTATGTCCAACGATGGACGCTAAAAGACTGATGATGATGATGATGATGATGATGATGATGATGATGATGATGATGATGATGAACCAAGGGATGCAATTGACAGAGCCTTAATGGTGCGTACAATGAAACTTCGGTCAGGGCTGTTTATGCTCACTTCGCACAGATACTTTCTAATACCTTTTGGGCAACAAGAGAAGGACAAATCTGATTCCAAACCAGAGAGGGGAACCCCCTTAAGGCAGTTTGATATCCTTTTGGCATCTCCTTCAGTCGAGCTTATACCAGACGAATCACTCTGAGAACTACATCAGCGAGGTCTAGAGGAGGATTCTGACGACTGGGCATCCCAGTACCTCCAGGCATGCTCCTTGGAGGGGGACACTCCAGTGTCGTTCCATCGTCTGTAGAGACAGAAAAAGGAGCCGTACTAACTAACAAAAGTAAGCTGAAATAACTAGCAGCGACATAGTAATGGTTAGTTTCCAGCCTTTCCCAAGAACGCTTGCACTGAAAGTGATATTAACCATGAAAATTGAATTGAATTGTCCATTTCCTGAGCTGTCGTTACTCGAAATAGCTTTCTTGGACCAACGATCTTTAATGAAAACGAAAAGGATATTTGTGAAGTTGCCCATGGCTAAAATAGGATATTTCCGATGGAAAATAATACATTTTTGTGGTGACGATGAGTGACATTGTTTGCTGACGAAGGTTTTCTGGAATTCTTTCCTGTCAAAAAAAACTGACATTGACTGGAATCTGATATACGAACCAGCGAGATATTCCGAAGTACTAAATTTGTTATCGTTTGGAATTCATTTATTTACTTGTACAAGGTCATTTAAAAGAGACCTTTCAAATCATTATTTTTTATTAGATTTTGACTGATTTTTACTTTCTTGTCAATTTTAGTTGCTTTTTATGGCAACAAATAAAAAATATACTGCCGAAATTCGGTTTTAAGGAATATGTTTAAAAGAGTGAATCAGCCGAAGCTAATTCATAAAGGTCTTAGTGGCTGATTGGTAAAAGCTGCCGGGTTTAAGCTAGACTCCCGACTGGTAATGATAGTATGAGTTTGATTCACACCGAAGGTTTCCGACCGCGCTGATAATCTACCCAAATACTGTAATTCTACCCGATTAACTCTTTCATATTTGTAACGGTTTCTATTCTGTAAAAGTGTACTGGTTATGAAATGGCAATTGTTTTTATCGAAAATATCGAATATTGTTTTTATAGGCTGGGGGATGATTTTGAATCTTTAAACCTCTATAAATCTTACTGGACACAATGACCAGACTTAGATAATTTTCTTCAGGTGCATGGTGCACATTTTTTATTTCTGAGGAAGGAAAAATCCGCAATTAGCCAGATATCATCATCATCACCAGCATCAACTTTTAGCATCCGTCACTAGATATAGACTTTTCTCTCTATCACTGACGTCGCGGAGTCAGTACTTTCTGAACTTGTCCTCTTCGTCACACTACCTTATTTTTTTTACCGGCCACAGTTTCGTATATGATATCTGGAGATCCACGTTGTGAGTCGTAATGTCCTTCGGTTGTCTGTGATTCTTGCAACATGACCAGCCCATTGCCACTTGAGTTTCCTAAGGGGTTCTATGATATCTCTGACTTTTGTTTTTCCTCTGATGTACTGTGTTATCTTGTGGTACTTCCATGTGATGCTGAGCATGATTTGTGTGTACGTTGCATGGTTCTCAGTTGTAGGGCCAATCTTTTGGTTAGGTTCTATGTTTCAGCTCCATAGGTGACTATCGGGAAGATGCATTGGTTGTAGACCCTTCTTTAATTTTGAATCTTCAAACATCTATAACTATCTTTTCGTACCCCACCACCAGAGTTAAATAATTGTTTTCTAATGAATGGCACACATTTATAAAGAATTTTCACAATTTGCCAAACCTACTGGACGTAAAGAGAAACTTTTTACCCCACTTCATCCAATGGTTTATTGATAATTAAGCTGAGTAGGATTAGATCTAGGGTGCCCGGAAGGGACGGTGGCCTCAGAGCAAAAATGGTTAAATGTTTAACAATGTTAAACTTGTTGATGGTTCTTGTTCCACATCTGGAATATTCAGATAAGTAAATCTTTTAGGATCTCTTACTGTGGCTTTTGATACATTATATGTAATACAACAATATAAGTTATTGAATCAAATGCCACTTTATTCTATTCGGCGAATGCTAGGTTAGGAGTGGAGGCTTGCTAAAGTTCAACCTTGAGACTTGACAAGTACAAAATACGAAACTGACTATACCAGAAGGAGGTCTTTTGATAAATTCCAGTATCAAGTCTGGAATTTTGTCAAAGGATTTTGTCAGCCTCCAGCACGAAGTTTGGAATTTTGTCAGACTCCAGTATAAAGTCTGGAATTTTGTCAGACTCCAGTATAAAGTCTGGAATTTTGTCAGACTCCAGTATAAAGTCTGGAATTTTGTCAAAGGATTTTGTCAGCCTCCAGCACGAAGTTTGGAATTTTGTCAGACTCCAGTATAAAGTCTGGAATTTTGTCAGACTCCAGTATAAAGTCTGGAATTTTGTCAGACTCCAGTATAAAGTCTGGAATTTTGTCAGACTCCAGTATAAAGTCTGGAATTTTGTCAGACTCCAATACAAAGTTTGGAATTTTGTCAGACTATAGTGCAAGATCTGGAATTTTGTCAGGCTCTTGTGCAAAATCTGGAATTTTTTAGACTCAAGTTCAACGTCTCGAAATTTTCCAAACTAAATTATATCGTCTGGAATTTTGTTAAACTCCAGTACAAATCCTGGAATTTTGTCAGACTACAGTACAATGTTCCGAATTTTGTCAGCCTCCAATACAAAGTCTAGAATTTTGTCAGACTGAAGTATAAAATCTGTTATATTGACTGACTCCAATACAAAGTGTGGAATTTTGTCAGACTACAGTACAATGTTCCGAATTTTGTCAGCCTCCAGTATAAAGTCTAGAATTTCGTCAGACTAAAATATTAAGTCTGTTATACTGTCAGCCTCCAATACAAAGTCTGGAATTTTGTCAGACTGAAGTACCAAGTGTGGAATTTTGCCAGACTAAAGTAAAAAGTGTGGAATTTTGTCAAACTCCAGTACAAAGTCTGGAGTTGATTTTCTTCCCTACTGTAACAACAAGAACAATCCTCACCAAAATGAGGGATCTTAACCGATATGTAAAATCTACATTTCCTCTTCCTTGATTCGAACTAGCGACCAACTGATTGCCAGGAAGCAATCCTACTGGCTAACAAGTCTTAGATATCAACGAAAAAGTATCATGCATATACACATGGGCTTATTTCATTCAAATAAACAAGTTCATTTTTATTAAAAAGATATATTTTCGTAGATATTTATTCATTATATATATACAACACAAAAGTCACAAAAATCATTTTTCGGTTGAGAAGTTCAAGTGGACTTTGATCCCGCAGCAACCAGGCTTGTTCGATGTAAAATAAACATAATTTGGACGTTTATAATTACAACATTGCAATTGTAAATATTTAGTAATTGATCTTAGATTTTGGAAGATGTTAGTGATTGAAACATCGAAGGACTCTGTTCTACAACTGTCTCTCGAACTTTAAAAAGGTATCATCTTTAGAAATCAATACATAGACAATCAGGACTTTCATAATCTAAGGCTCTATTTGACACTCAACTATTTTAAGTACAAGAAGAATTATAAACGTTCGAATGAGAAAATAAAATCGTTTTTAACGTTAGAATTTAGTAATGTCTTAAAATCTGATAGTTTTATATCAGCTTTTTTTCTTTTCCTGTTTTTAAACATCCCTATAGATCTTATGTTAGATATTACGGATCTCAATTTGTGTCTCAATCAGGAAAATATTAGGTCAGTGAGGTCAATCTATGGAGTCCTGCGGTGGTTTATAATTTAGTTCGAAAATTCATACTTGAACATTCGCTGTCCGAGTCTTTTGGGGATTTTTTTTTCTTTCTGAGCTTTGTAATGAATATGTTTATGTTTGGAGAGGAGACTGTGGCTTCTGATGGCTTCTTCCAGGTAGGAGTGGATTTGTCTGAGAAGAAGTGCTTTCTAACTCCGGTTTAGATTTGTAGCTTTTTGGTGTGACCTCTTGTTGTACTGCTAATATTGAGAAGTAATCTCCCAGTTGCTCAATCTGACTGCCTAACTTGTAAACTCTTAGAAGGGATTCAGGTTACTTTCTGTTAGTCAGGAGATTGGCATGCCAGCTTTTTTGTGACTGATTCAATGGAATGACCTACTGTTTAGCAACAATGGGACATATAAGCCAGTATTACTTCAATGCAGTGTTGCCAATTTAGCGCTTTTTGTGCTAAAATTAGCTTGTTTCTTGTTTGGGCCGTGCAAAAAAAATATTCAGCATTTACAGTATTTTTGTCCTATTTTTAGCGTTATTTTTCTGCCATTTTAGCCATTAAAATGGCCATAAAATTGCTAACATTTTTTTCAGTGCGTTTTAGCGTTTTTTGACGCTTTTTTGTGGTCGATTCGGTACGAAAAAAACCTTTTTGCGCTGGCAACGAGGCTTCAGGGGAGTCAGCTCGCAACAACCAGAACAGTTGAAGAAAAATAGAAAAAGGTATCAAGAAATGAGGTTTGTTCATTCAAAGATTTAACACCCAGACGTCAATTAGACCGTCATACTCTTCATCCCTACATCAGAAATCTCATTATTACGCCGAGTCAGTTCAGGTTTTGTGACAGCACTCCTTTACCAGGAATGAGTCTGGGTTATTTCTACAGAGAAAAATGGGTCGACGTCTGGTTAGTCTCTCAATAGAAACCGTCACGTAACCAAAGTCTTTTGGTAGCATGCCGTGTTGGAGATGATCAATTAAATTTCAAAAAATGGAGAAAGGGGTGTACAATGAGTAGGTTACTTCTATCGCCTTTTTGGATCAGTAAAAAGTTCGAATCTTCAGATAACAAGCGGACATAAGTATAGCGACCGATATAGCATAAACTTACATTTTAAATTGAAACTCAGACTAAAAACCCGATTGGTGGGGGTAAAAACAAAAATAAAACTTTTTTCTTCTAGATACAATAAAGCATGAATGATTATATTTTCGACTCTCTAGCTACGTTGGTTCGATCTGTACGCGTGGTACAGACAGACAGGCTGCCTGGAAGACCAGCTTAGAAACTGAAGAAAACCTATTCTGATAGTTTCTAATAAGCAACCTAGATTGTAAAGATTTCAAAAATATCGATCCATCACAACTCAGAAGGAAAATGATGGATTTGATGGATTCCTACGTGGCCAAAGAAATTTCATGATCTGAAAGATACTATGCTTTTTATAATTTCTATTGTTAGAAATCTGATGATGCCTTTTTATTTGGCCAGAATGTTCATTCTGTGTTTGCTGTTGAATGACATTAGGAGTGTATAGTTTTAACTAACTTCATTCGAATAGATCGCGTTTTTGTGGCAACAGTCATATCAGTGAGTATATGTTGTTTTTTTTAATTGCAAATATGCGAGGAACGTAGTTTTGTTTATTGGATTTAAATGTGAGGATAAAAGAAAATAATAAATGTTTGGGCCTATTAGAAGCTGTCAGCTATAACCTTCATCAAAGCTGTCAACATAAGTTTTCACGTTGGTCTGGCCGACTATGTATGTATGTATATATCACGCTTACTAGCTGCACCAATGTAGCGAGTATGTTGAAAATTTAAACACTTACTCCTCACTACATCTAGAAAAAAACGTTGTTTTTTTTTAACTCCCGACCCGAAATAGCTTTTTTAGTGAAGGTTCAATTTATAATATAGGTTTATGCTAAATTGATCAATATTTTGAGTCTGTCTATTTTTTTTTCTCAATTAGACGTTCCAGTGATCACTCATCAAAGAAAAGGTGAGAAAAATAAGTTATTCATTGATCACCTCCTTTTCAATTTTTTGGTTCGTCACACTCAACATGGCACGCTTCTAAAAGATTTTTTTTTCAAACCAATTGTGGATACTTTACGGCAACATGAAATGAAAGGAATCGTGGTATAAGTGAAATAAACCACCACTAGCAGTGCCAAAGGTCCATCTTTATCCAAGGAAGTTGATGTTGTGTATAAGGTGGAATTGGAAGCAAATCCTGTATTATGAGCTCCTTCAAGAGTACCAAACGATTGAACCAGCTATTGAAGCCACGGAGAGGGAATATTATTCCATCGGTATAACACAAGACTGCATGTTTCTTTGGTGACTAGGCCCAAGTTATCACAACTTACCTTCGATGTTTTCACTTATCCATTGTATTCACCAAAGACTACGAGAATTCTCCTAATGAAACAAATCCCTATTTCCTGGAAGACTGCAAAAGGCACCTAAAGCAGTTCTTTATCCAGAAAAATGAAACTTTGTGGAAGGATAGTATAACGACATTGCCCAAAAGATGGAAGATGATAGTGGAAAAGCTGATGAACATTTTCTTTGAAGTTAATTTTGAAAATAGGGAGAAATGTCGAACGGGCTTTATACGCTACCCAACGAGTGGCGTATTTATTCGTTTTTAATCATCATTTTAAACATATCCTATATTAGATTTTCCAAATTACCCATTTTTACATCAATAAGCTATCTTAACATTTTCTTACTGGTTTAAAATCGTTGGTATGAGTAACCTCCTCCTTACGAACTCTTTAATGTGTGAAGTGAACGAAAGGCCTTGGTTAGGGTGACGAAAAGTATTCTGCTAGATACGCACTGTCTAATCGGCTATTCATTATGATAAGAAAACCTTTTTCTCAACTCAGACGATAGTTTTCATACACACCTGTTATTTGAAGTATTTTCCAAAATTCCTTTCACTACAATCGTGTTCTCAAGTACCAAAACGGAAATCACAAATTTCATTTCTTTGAAGAAATTTTGTGAGGCTGGATGCAAGGGTGGGCGTCCGCAATTGGGTGCATTTGTCCCTCCCCACCCCTCGAAAAGTACTAAAACTCAGTCAATTTACTCATTTACTATGATGAAGTACTATAAATGATCTTCTCAAAAAAAGAGAATGAGAATTTCAGAAAAAAAATTAAAATTCTAAATTTACTTCCCAATTTCGAAACTTCGTTTTTCATAACTTTTGATACTTGTGAGCTTTTGAGAGAAAAGGTTGAAGGCTCTGATTCTCAGTTTGTGTTACTTCAGAATAATGTCATTGGAGTCCTACAACATGTGGAAAATTATTGACCTGATCACCCTGATAGAAATGCGACTGAAAATAAAGACTAAGCCTTCACGGGTTATATCTTTTTGCCCCCTCCTCTCCCCCAGGAATATATCTTTTTGCATACACCCCAAAAAAGTCGGAGCTGACCCTCATCGAAAGCACTAAGAGGATTACTAACATTTACTCTTTATTTGCCTACAATTACAGAGCAATGTCTATTCATGCTTATTTTTTGAAAATTCAGGGTTTTTTATGATCACAGTCAAACAAAAGGTGAGAGGAGTGACTCATTCCTTGTTCACTCCTTTTTTCATCTTTTTTCTTTGATAAATCACTCCTTTTTTTCATTTTTTAAATGATCACTCCTTTTTCCTTTTTTTAACTAATCGTTCCTTTTTCTACATTTTTTGATTGGTCACTCCTTTTTAAACATTTCGTAATTGATCTCTCTTTCATTTATATTTTTCAATTGATCACTCCTTTTTTCACATTTTTTATTTGATCCCTCCTTTACTTACATTTTTTAATTGATCACTCCTTCTTTTACATTTCTTAATTGATCAATCCTTCTTTTATATTTTTCCATTGATCTCCCCTTTTCTTACATTTTTTAATTGATCACTCCTTTTACATTTTTAACTGATTGCCCCTTCATTTACATTTCTTAATTGATCACTCATTCTTTTACATTCTTTTAATTGATCACACCCTTTTTTATTTTTTCAATGATCGCCCATTTTTCCATTTTTTCAGTTGGTCACTATTTTTTCCATTCTCTTTTCAATTGATCACCTTCAACACGACATGCTGCCAAAAGATATCAAAATGGCGGTTCTTATAGAGAAACTAACCATACTTGTTCTAAGTTAAGTTGAATTTGTCTATGGTGAGGCATAACCCCTCGCAACACACAAATCATATTTTGGCTGATTTTTTTTATCATAATATGTGAGTAAATCAATAATTCCATAGCCTTGTGATCTGATGTTAAAAAAATGATAATAATCCAAAAAACAAATATCTAATTTTCAATATGAAAAATCTCCCTTTCCAATGCACTTAATTCAGTGGTGAATATTTATCAAAGAAATCGAAAATTGTATAGAATAAATTTCAGATCAAAATTTCAGCTACTGATAACTACGTGTCAGGCTATGGACTTACTGATGCAACATTGTACGCCCAAGTGCAACAAACTATTTTTTTACTCAATCCAGTGATGAAGTCATATATTAACAGATTTTCATCTTCTCGCCTTTCCTCCCCGCTGTTCTCCTCCTGGATATACTTGACACTTTACCTCAAAAATTCTTCAACATGTTTTCTCTCTCTCTCTCTCTCTCTCTCTCTCTCTCTCTCTCTCTCTCTCTCTCTCTCTCTCTCTCACACACACACACACACACACACACGCACACATTCTCTCTCTCTCACACACTCTCTATCACTTCTTTACTCACTTTATCACTCTCTCTCTCTCTCTCTCTTTCTCTTCCTTACTTTCTCTCTATTTCTAACTCTCTTTTCCTTACCCTTTTTTCCTTGTCTGTCTGTCTGTCTGTCTGTCTCTCTCTCTCTCTCTCTCTCTCTCTTGTTCAAACTCTCCCCCTCTTTCCTACACTCGCTTTTTCACCCTCTCTTATTCTCTTTTGTTTTCTCTCTCCATCTTCACCCCTTTCCCTTCTCTCTCTCTTCCCTCTCCCTTGTTCCCCACATATTGATCCCTCCTTCACTGATCTCCCTTTCGTACTTGATCACATGACCCAATTTCCGATATAGACTGAATTATCGATCTGAATAAAGATACACAAAATAATTATCGTATTCCATCCGCCCACAGACACACACGTTCACCTGACCTCGAGATCTGACTGTGGTCAGAGGTGAAAGCACTTAAAATCCTAATACTAAAAAGATATTGTGTCCCGATTTGGATAACGATAGAATCAAATCTAATTCAGATCATCTCCACCATTGTTCAAGTGTCTGTATGTATTCATATCATATTTTTACTGGTGAAAAAAATCGTGGATAAATTTGACTTTCTATGAGATTATTTTTTTTTTTTTAGAAGAGATATTACTGAACTGGAAGAGTCCATTAGTTCAATTGGTGATTTTATATGAGCAAAATCATTACCTTTTAAGTGGAAGAGTCCATTGCTACAGACAAAGAAACAGAAATTATATAATTATGATAACTATATGTATAATTATATAAGTAGATAAATTTTCGAGTAACATTACCTATTAAAGTATACGTATATAAATAAGCTTATGAAAATACGTACGTTATGAGCATTATGAGTAAATAAGCGCATACTAGCGTGTACTTATAACCACATACACACACATTCATAGTTAGATAAAAACGGACAGGTGAACAAACAGACTGAGAGGAGAAAAAAAAAAATATATATATATATATATATATATATATATATATATATATATATATATATATATATATATAGTTAGATAGAAACACTCATAGTTAAATAGAAACAGACAGACAGGTGAATGAACAGATAGAGAGAAAAAAAAAAGATACATATATCGATAGAAAGAAAGAGAGAGAGAGAGAGAGATGAGCAAATATACACGTAATTAAGAAGACTGACAGATGATGCATACTATAATAATAAAATGTTTACGCATAAAACTCTACGCACACGGACACGCATGCGTGCAGTGATGTCCGACCACTTGACAGAGTTTTTAGAAATACGTGGCGAACGCTGATTGGCGGAGGAAAAAATAATCAGCCGAAAGAAAAAGAGAGAGAACTTTCGAACGCGAGAATTCGAATGCATCGTGCAAGAGGCAGACGACAGACGTGTTTCCGCGCCCATCCAGAAATAGAATTCAGGCAGACGCATATTTCTTTTGTGTCACGAAAATAGCAATGAAGAATTGGGCACCACAGCATCAGCCCTGTGGTAAGAGTGGAAAAGAAACGGCAGCACTG
Source organism: Thysanoteuthis rhombus (assembly GCA_963457665.1). Classification (NCBI taxonomy): domain Eukaryota; kingdom Metazoa; phylum Mollusca; class Cephalopoda; order Oegopsida; family Thysanoteuthidae; genus Thysanoteuthis; species Thysanoteuthis major. The sequence goes on along the minus strand of OY735226.1, from coordinate 46,763,542 downwards.
GTATGCTATTCAATGAATCGCACATTCCATCTGTACCATAAGATCACAATGGCGTGCAAATCTTATCTCATATTTCCAACTTGAACGATCTTCCACTTGAAATGTTTTAAAATCATTTTCATCAACTTTTTTCCCCAGTTGAAGTTTATGTATATATTTATTATCTATTAAAATTCTTATGCAGACCACTTGCACTTCAATACGCTTGATGATCCGACCTGGGCGGTAATATCTACCTATTTGGAGCCCACCGGAGTAAAGCCTTGAGTTGGGTAATGATTAAAAGTTTTATAGTAGTAGGCTCAGTATAGGTAGGGATAGCAGCTCTATTAATGTAAATAGAAGTTGATATGTAGACAATGGTTTTTCGATAAAATTGGTTTAGTTTACATACATAACAGTTTTCATGGAAGAAAATTTACCTTTCGTGCAATATCATATAAATGATCGAAATAAATGCAATGCATCTAAAAATGATATTTTTGGATTGCTTTGTTTTCGTTCTGTGAACAAACCACTTAAAATACGATAACGATAGCCGTTTTAGGCTTTCGCACTCTAAGATTTTAAACGCTATTTTTGTTGAGCTAATACTAATAGAAAACCCATCCCCATCTTTATGTCCATCTTACTAGGTTATGTTATTTGTTTGTCATTCTTGCTGCATGACCAGCCTATTGCCATATGAGTTTCCTGATGGATTCTATGATATTTCTGACTCCTTTTTTTTCCTCTAATGTTTGGTGCTGCATTTCGATCTCTCCGTGTTATGTTGAGCATGATTCTCTCTTGTGCACGTTGCATGGTTCTCAGTTCAAGGGTCAATCTTTTGGTTAGGTTCCATATTTCAGCTTCATAGGTGACTATCTGGAAGATATGCTGTTGCAGAGATTTCATTCCGCTTGCTTTCATTGATGAAGTCTATTTTTCTGTAAATTTGTTATATTTTCATTCAGAGAAATATTTTCAAGAATCACTTCACGGTTAAAATCAATTCCATGTCTAATCTCTGTGAAGTATCGATAAGCACTCTGTTGCTAATTTGCCGTTGGGAAAGGCATGGATCCATCTCTTCTCCTCCAGGTGTGGACAGAATAGCAGGGAGGATTTGGGCTCTCAAGTCTTGGGAAGGCAACCAGTCTAGGAGAAGGACAACTCTGATACCAAACCAGGGAGTGGAGCCCATTTGAGGCGGTTTGATGCCCAATCTGACGCCCCTCTGATGCCAGAATCGTCGCTCTCTGCTTTTCTCTGAATTACATTCGCAAGACCGAGAGGCATCCCAGGATCTCCATACGCTTCGCCCAAGCACGTGCCCCGGAGGATACACTTCAGTATTGTTCCATTGTCAGTAAAGGATAGAACAAGGCCATTCATTTGCCAACAGACTCGTCGCATTCTTCGGATTATAAATAAATTGAAATTCATATGATAAATGAAGGGTTGATAAGTCAATTTAATTTCAAAATCAAAAACTGAATAAAAATGAAGATAAATAAAATGGTTTGTGAGATATGTGTAGATATAAAAAAAAATATTTTACACCGTTCTGTTTAGACTGCGAATTCATACAGCTCTTTTACCAAAAATTTGATTCAATTCAGTCAAACAAGGATGCCACAATGAAAACGTAATTTGAATTAATTGATAAAAGAATGTAATGTAGAATTCAGGTCCATTTGACAACATAAATAGCGTGGAGTAGAATACCGGGGAGAAATAGTTTCAGGAAAATTTTAAAAAATGATTAAGTCAAAACTAGGATTGTGGGATTACCGGTTGAGACAGGAAAATGAATCTTCCGGATGGATCATATTTGGATACTAATAAAGTCATATCGTACCGAAATTATAAATAGCTATAATCAATAGCCGGAATGAATCCAGCTATTCCTCGGAATTCCAAGCATGCAGAGAAAGAGGAATGTTAAAATCGTGAGAAAGGAAACTCTAAATCATATTAATACTTAAAATAAAATGTCCTAAAATTCCTCGGGAAGTGTAGAGTGAAATCTAGAAAATATTCAGCTTAAATTGGTCATGTCTTGAAAATAAGAACAGGGCTGACTTCTACGGAGTCAAACTCCACTCTGACTATTATTCAGATTGTAGACGATTATCACAACGTTTATATTGTATATATAAATAACAAAAATGCAGAAATATATTTGTATTAATGTATTTATTTATTAGAATGAAATAACCCTATGAGTACGTGTATGATAGATTTTCGTGAATAACCAAGACCTGTCAATTTATCTCAGTCCGTAAGGCATCCTGCTAGTAATCAGTTTGTCGTTTCAAATTACGGTAGCGGAATGTGGTTTTACAACCCTTCATTTCGGTTTGTGTTGTTTTTGTCACTGTAGGGAAAACGAAGTCAACTGCTGACTTGATGTTGGATTTTGACAAAAAATATCCTTATTTGGACCCTCAGGATCTTATGTTGATGAACACATCCAAATCATATCAAATCTCTGAAAAGATCTCCGACACCGAATGTTCGAGTATGAATTTTCTAAATAATCAACCATATAAGGACTAACTCATCTAGTATTGTCCTGACTGTTATACAAATAAAGGTACAAGGAAAAGGTTGAATAGAGAAGTTGAAGTCAAAGATTTTCTTTGGAAGTTGTTGCGACCAGATTTGAGAGAGACAACCATTTATTACGTTTCATGAAATTCAGATAACAACAGAAGTAATAATATCAGCCGTTTCGCTCGTTCGACGTCAGATTATAAAATGCAGTTATCGAAATTCAAGCTGTTGGATTGAAAGGAAAGTCATTTAAAGCGACTTCCATTATTTGTCACGTATCTTGCGTCAATTTTAATAGGAAAGGGGAGAAGATTAGCGGGAAAACTTTTATTCATTCACACATTTTGTTTGTTTTGTTTTTGTTTTTTTGTTTCTCATCTCCCTCCCCAACTCCTTTTCCACCCTCTTTAATTCTTTCTTTCTTTTGGTTCCATTTCTCTTTTCTTTTTTCCCTCTTTATCATTTCTCTCCGTCTCTTTCTCACTTATCTTCTTCTCTTTCTCTTTCACCTTCCTTTCTTCTTTTTCACACATTCGTCCCCCCTTTCACTCTCTCTCCCTTTTTGTGCTTCCCACTTCCTCTTTCACTCTCTCTCTCTCTCTCTCTTTCTCTTTCTCTCTCTCTCTCTCTCCTTTTTTGCCTATTCTTACTTCCCTTTCACTCTATCTGACTGTCCCCTTTTTCATTCCTCATCCCCTTTCTCCCTCTCTCTGTCTCTTCATCTTTTCTTCATCTCTCTCTCTCTCTCTCTCTCTCTCTCTCTCTCTCTCTCTCTCTCTTCCTATATATATATATATATATATATATATATATATATTTCAATTTTTTCATTTTCGTAATACAAGATTTGTTTCCTACATTGTTCATGCTATATTATGGTTGAACCCAACCCAGCAATTAAGAAAACAAGGTTTTAGTCAAATCGACCTCTTCCATGAATTATATACCCGCTAGTGCAGATTCCTCGGCACCCCCAATTTTAGAACAAAGATATATTTCACAAGATTGAGGAACTCCGATCTTTTGGGCGGAGAATATTGTCTGCTATGAACGTTTGAAACCTAACCTTTACTCGAATTCTAATATTTACATTTGATGCTGAAAAAACAATCTTAACTCAATCGGGACCATATTTTTATTCATCCAAATATTTTGTTGGATAAATCGATAAAATCCCAACGATTCTATGTTTATTTCTTAATCGAAAAAGTTGGCAATTCTACTGTTAGCAGGTGTGCATTCAGGAATTTTAATGAACTTTCCAGATGATATCTCACTAAAGACTGTTTACTTATGGCTTCATTCGCTGATTGGTTGAAAAGTCGTGTCTTTGAACTCAGAGTTTACATCCACCAACGAAGTTGAAAGGGGTATCTGTATTTAATCGTGTCTGTCCAGTCGGCTGTCTGTTTGATACACCACACGATATCTCCGAAAGTTTTCAATATATTCCTATGAAATGTTGTAGAAGAGTGGGTGATGGGCTATGGAAGGAGTGATTGAATTTGGGGGTGGATCCATGATTTTTTACAGTTTCTTCGCCTACATCATAGCTGTATTTCCACTCCACACAATATCTCTGTAAGTTCTCAGTGAAGTAGGTCTTTAATGGGGAAACAAAATAAATGCCTCTATCGAAGAGGTATATGCATTCATTAACGTCTGCCCGTCTTTCTACGCAGTATCTCCAAATGTTCCCAAATGATTTCAATGAAATTTTATCGATGAGTGGTAAGTGGACTCCGAAAAATATGATTAGATAAGAGGGTTGATCCATGAATGTACATCCTCCAGCATCGTAGCTGTATGTCCATACCAGACAGTATCTCCAAAAGTTCTCAATAAATTTCGATAAGTTTTGTGGAAAGCTGGTCGATGGGATAAGAAAGAAATGAATAAATTTTGGGACAGATCCAGGATTTGTTCTCCCTTGCATCGTAGTTATATGCCCACACCACACAATATATCCAAAGATTCTTGAGTGCCTAATAGACCCTGGAAATTTCGTGGCGGGTCCAGGGATTTTTTTTTCGGCTGAGAAATAATCTCTGCAAACGACTAATCGAACAACTAAAATGGCTCAAGACCAGGTTATCTGTTGCTTCCGTTGAGGAAATCTTGAAAAATTACCATTGCACAAACAGCTTAACCCACTGACAAACAGGAAATCAAATGAATGAGTAAAATTATCCGAATAGAACTGAGGGCAACGGCAGAAATTCTTTTATACACAGTAGTGTGTGAGTGCTAAATGAAAGAAGTAAGGGAACGTAGAGCTGTCTGTTCTGGCTCGCGAAATGATCCGATGAGTGAAGCAAGATGCATTCATCCAGTTGACGCATTTTAGGAGTAACTTGATTCAGATAGATAGATAGATAGAGAGAGAGAGAGAGTGATGGATAGTACATAATACATGCATTTTTCTTTCTTCTTTGTTCAAAGAATTACAAGAACAAATACCCAGTGAATGCTAACATTTCGTGCCTCTTGCACTCATCAGCAACTGGCTGTATGTTGTTTCCTGTGAATTAAACAACAAATTGCCGATTGCTGATGAATGTGAGAGGCATGAAATGTCAACATTCATGTCCTTGTAATTCTTATATATATGTGTGTGTGTGTAAATGTGTGCGCGCGCACGCCTTTTCCGTTAATCTGCTAGTACAAACAGGTAAACAGAATAACAATTGACGTGGATGTACAGTATCGCCCAAAAATGAGTACACCCATGGTGAATTTGATATTGTTATATCGGTTCCATTTTTGCTGTTTGTACATGAATAAATACGGTCAGGATAAATCTTTTTTGTGACATCAATGGCGTTCTCCACTGGAAAACTTCTAACATGGTGTGAAAAAAATATCTAGAAATACCAAGATCCTGGAGATTTTAGATGTTATTAATTGACCCGTCAAACTGAGCTTTTTTCCCAAAAATAAAAACATTTTTGTAATGGAGTCTGATGCCAATTTTCAAGCCTCTTGACTGAACGGTATGTTCGGGAGAGCTGAAACACAGACTTTGGTGGCTATGGTTGTTCAATCCTTTTTAAGATTTAACTCCCTGTGAGGATCGAAAGTATGGTCCTATCCATCCATTTAGACGAGTATACATGTTTATCCCCTTCCCTTTCTCTCTTCCTCTTTATATATACATGTATCATCATCATCATCATCATCATCAGTCTTATAATGTCTGTTGTTGGACATAGACCTTTCCCAGGATCCACCACATTTCTCTATCATGGGCGTCGCGGAGCCAGTATTTTCTGAATTTGTCTAGTTCATCTCTCCATCTTGTATTCTATTGGCCAGTGATCTCTGGGATCCATGTTGTGAGTCGTGATGTCCATCGGTTGTCTGTCATTCTTGCAACATGACTTGCCCATTGTCATTTGAGTTTTCTAATAGATTCTATGATATTTTGGATTCACGTTTTCTTCCTGATATAAATGCCCCCCTCTCTCTCTCTCTCCCTCTCTCTCTCTCTCTCTCTCTCTCTATCTATCTCTATCTATCTATCTATCTATCTATCTGCTGGCTTCGCTCTCTCACTTTTCCTTTCTGCCAGCCCCTCTCTCTCTCTCTCTCTCTCTCTCTCTCTCCTTCACCACCGTCTCCGGCATCTGTGAGTTAGTGATTAAGTATCAATGAATTATAAATGTGTGAGACGACTGATGATCAGCTTTATCCAGTCCGTATCAGGCATCGAAGTGAGACATAAAAACAGATTATCCCTAACGCCTTCTCCACACACACCCAGCCCATCCCTCCCTAAGCGCCCAACAAATGTCCATCAACAAGAGCCAAGTGACGACCGTGCCCGATGAGCCTCAGTGTCCGTCCGAGGTGATAGGTGCTATCGAATTACAAGGGCTGGACAGAGCCACTTCGACGTAAGAAGAGCTTGCCTATAGGGGAGGGTGTCGAGGCAAGAGCGCCAGAGGTGCCACACTGTGAATTTGTGTGGGAACGAAAGGGTGTTAATAAGTGGAGGGGGGTTAACATGTGACAATGAGGTGGGTGGGGTTAGAATTAATAATCAAGAGACGGAAAAGTACACAGGAAACATGATTGAGGCTCGAATTCTCCTTCTTTGAGCCCAAATCATCATCATCAGCGGCAGCAGCAGGAGCAGCATCGCCTTTATCATCACCCATTTCAATATCATCATCAATTCCATCATAATCATCATCATCAATTCCATCATCCTCATCAATTCCATCATCATCATCAATTCCATCATCATCATCACTAATTCCATCATCATCAATTCCATCATCATCATCACTAATTCCATCATCATCAATTCCATCATCATCATCATCATCATCACTTATTCCATCATCATCATCATCACTAATTACATCATCATCATCAATTCTATCATCATCATCACTAATTCCATCAGCATCATCAATTCCATCATCATCATCATCACTAATTCCATCATCATCATCAATTCCATCATCATCATCATCGATTATATCATCATCATCATCATGTATTGAGGTAGAAACAGAAGACGTAGAAGGAAACTAAGATGTTCACATGACTCTGCCAACGCCGTACAAGAATGAAGAACTGCATGAATATAGAATATCGAAGAAAGAAACGGTAAGGAACATGATTCTCGCAATACGTACACATTTTAAGTTACTTCCCTTGAAAATTAAATCCAATTGACTGTTTATTGCAACCTCTTTTCGTGCAGAATGATAAAATCTCTTTCAGTCGAAAATATATACCTTGATCCGCCCCAAAATGTGATCGTGTCTTCCATGGTCCATTGCCCACAAAATTTCATTGTGGACAAACAAACAGACGGAACAAGGAATACATAGCCCCCCAAGAGGAGAAGCAAGCGTTTGGGTTTGAAAGAGAATTAGTAGAAGTGCGAGTAGAAAAAATATTGGGGGAAGTGTAAGAGATAATCTGAAGAAAGTGAGAGAGATAATCCAGGTGAAAGTGGGAGAGATAATCCGGAAAAAGTGGGAGAGATAATCCAGGTAAAAGTGGGAGAGATAATCCAGGTAAAAGTGGGAGAGATAATCCAGGTAAAAGTGGGAGAGATAATCCAAGTGAAAGTGGGAGAAATGATCTGGAGAAAGTGGGAGAGATAATCCTGAAAAAAAGTATGAGAATAATCCGGAAAAAGTGAGAGAGATAATCTGGAGAAAGTGGGAGAGATAATCCGAAGAAAGTGAGAGAGATAATCCGGAGAAAGTGGGAGAGATAATCCTGGAAAAATGGGAGAGATAATCCTGGAAAAGTGGGAGAGATAAACACGGAGAAAGTGAGAAAGATAATGCAGGAATAAGTGAGAGATAATCCTGATAAAAGTAAGAGAGATAATCTGGAGAAAGTGAGAGGGAGATAATCCAAGAAAAAGTAGGAGAGATAATCCAGAGAAAGTGAGAGGGATAATCCAAGAAAAAGTGAGAGAGATAATCCTATGGAAAATGACCGAAACAATAGAAATTATTGAATAATAATCCAAGTGAGATAGAAAGCAAACCATAAAGGGTGAGCAAGCAGAGGACGGGTCCCAGAGAGGAAGAGGAGGGGGAAGTTTAGGTTAGGCACATTATACAAAAGTTTCTGAATCTGATGTCAATGCAAATTGACAGGTTGGTGGGAGGAGTGGAGATGGGACTTGTAAAAACTCATGTGGTGCATACACAGTCGTCCGATGCATCAACCAAGTCAGAAATGACACATCCCCCACCGAATAATCAAACGGTCGCCAACAAGTGTTAATATTTAGAGGTATGCCACATTAATATATTAAATACCCGTTGGGTAAATGCCAAATGAAGCCCCTGGGTGGAGAGTCGGGTGCGTCCGTGCGTGCGTGCATTCGTGTGTCAGTGGTGGGAGTCTTACGACTGATTGTTGGACAGGACTGACTGCTATACGATGGATAGTTAATATTAAAAAAAGGAAAAACACAGTCGTCAAGAATTTCTCATGGTATAGATAACAGAATATAAGTAAATCCGATTAAAGGTAAGAACCGTTTTTATTATCCCTAATTCTTCATCATGTTCAATTCTAGTTTGAATGTAAAATTGCAAAAAGGGGGTTTTATTCATACTCCGACAACAGTGTTCGGTTTTGGGGTCTCAATAAGAAGAACGTTCTGAAAAGGATTTTACAATACTCATTGAATGGTTTACACGCGTGCTATCATAAGCGAATATAAGTAATAATGACCCTGGTAAATGTGACATCGGTAAATGGCACCAGTAATAATGGCCCAGCTAAAAATGGCACAAGTGAAAAAAATAGTGAATGGCACATCTAAAAAAATAGTTGATTAAAAATGAATATTAACTGAAAATCATGCATTAGCAGTTTTCAGACGTAACTGAATAAAATCAATATTAAAGATACACCCAAGGATTTTTTCAAGTCACGATAAAAATCAAATCTCTCTGTTGGTCCGTTGATAACAGGATCTTTTAACTTTCGATGATCTTATTTCGAAGAAACAAGCTTGGCTACGACAGGGTCAAACTCTACTCTAATTTCTATTCCGTAGAAATTTTAAAAACATAAAAACATTCATATATTTTGCAAAAATGTATTTATCTATTTATTTGTTAGGATGAAATGAGCTCTTGCGTATGTGTACGGTAAAATTTCGTCAAGATCCAAAACTTGTCAATTCAGCTCAGTCAATGAGACAGCTTCCTAACATTATCTTGGTTGTGAGTTTAAATCACTGTAGATGATGTGAATTTCAGAAATTGTTTCACAATCCTAACTTTGGTGAGGCTTGTTCTTGCTGATCATGTTCTTGTTACGGCACATACATAATGTCAATTTCAGTTTTGGAGTTTGACAAAAAATTTTGTGAATTCTACTGACTGTTTCAAGATTTTCGACTCAATTTACGTATACATATTATATATATATATATATATATATATATATATATATATATATATATATATATATATGCAGCAGGCATGTGTCCATATCATTTTGTCAGTTATTGTTTCATTATATCGGTGAATCAGCAGCAGCTGATTTGGGGCAACGGCTACACAAATGCCTTTCTCAGCTTCTTCAACGCCAACCATAAATGTACAAACCTTTGTTATGACTTACCTAGAAAATTTTCTATCACATCTTTAGATCTTTTTTCTAGTCTTCTCCAACTGCGTTTGCTTTCCCTCGGGCACCAATCGACCAACCTTTAGCACCACCCGTTAACCCTCCCTTCTTCCAATGTGCCGTATCCACTTCGATTTTGTCCCTTCATCACTTTGATGTAATTTTTTATTATGTTTATATTTATATATTTATATAAATATACGTATTTATATAGACAGATAGATACAGAGAGAGAGAGAGAGAGAGAGAGAGAAAGATTTACCAAAGTACTAATAGTTTATTCAATGTACGATGTGTGGAGGCTTTATTTCATAACGTGCTCGATAAAAAACATTGAGTAAGAGTAGAGTTATATATATATATATATATATATATATATATATATATATATATATATATATATATATATATATATATATATATATATATATATATATATATATATATATATATATATATATATATATATATGATCATTTTATGGACGTGGATCAAAACTCATCCGATATTTTTTATACCAAAAAGACAGCTTGGAAGCCGAATATGATGTTTCAAAGGAAAATACTTTATTCAAATTGACATGTTAGATGTGCTAACTTCTTAAGAAATTTCAAAAGAAGATAGCACTTCTCTCTCTCTCTCTCTCTCTCTCTCTCTCTCTCTCTCTCTCTCCATATATATATATATATATATATATATATATATATATATATATATATATATATATATAATATCAACCTCCTTGCCTAATCTGCCTCCATAGAAAAAGCCCTAAGCTCCAACTGAAAGATTTTTTAAAAAGAGAGAAAATACAGAATAATAAGGAAAAGACAATTAACTTAGTTTATCTAGCACTGAAGAGAATCCAGTGTAAAGCCTCAGGGTATACGTTATTTGTGGAAGTCTCACTGTACAAAGCCTCACAATATATTTCAGGTAGATTCAATAGATCCAATTCTGTTAGGAGAATAGTTACCTGTATTTTTGTTTTGTTTTTTTTGGTTTGTTTTTTCAAATCGGACATTTCTTCTCTGACTTAAAACAAAATTCATAATACCGAGTATAAGTATCCAGATTTTGTTGTCAATGAAAAAAACATTATAAATAAACATAAAAATGTTTCCAGAATACTATCAAGCAATTTTTATTGGTATAGGCTGAAATATTCCGATGGCCACTGTTAAAAAGACGAAGTCAAACGGGCATTTAGAGACATACGAAGATTCAAGCAATTCAGGGGCACTAAGAGAATAATGCATGCGTATTCAATCTATAATAAAATTTCAGTATCTTTAATCATAATATTCTTGACTATAACGAAAATTTATAACAATTGTAATGTCAGTTTACTCTCGGGAATAAATGAGAAACTTAATATCCTCTGCTTTCATTGCCGTTGTTTATTTGATAGCCTACAACAGTTCTCGAACCTTTTTCCTCCAACGTACACCTTCGTCCTGTCCACTAATTTGTGTGTTTTCTTTGTGAAGAATATAGTGTACAATGTAAGGATACCATTGAACGTACAATAGACATGTAATGTCTGTCAATGATTTCATTTAATTTAATTTTAGAGTTTAATGAGTTTTCTTTTCCCCAAAAGTAACTCAATCCTAGACACAGTTTCAGAACGACACAATTGCATATCATTCTCAATAAAGAGTTTTGCCTGGGATTTTTCTAAAACAAAAAATAAACACCCAAAGTAAGAAGGGGAATCCAATGAGCATAGATTACGTGAAAACCTGTAATTACTCGTACATACCTCTATTGGTACGTGGATCCTGATCTAAGAATCCCTGGCCTACAGGAAACTATCGGTACTTGAATCTTGAAATGATATTCACATCTAAAGGCAGGGGCAGATTGGGCCGCCGGGCAACCGGGCAAAATCCCGATGGCTCGTGCTGGTTGGTGCAGTCTGGTGCCTTTTCAGTAGACTTCTAAATTGTATACTGCGACATGATAGTGCGTTGCAACTATCTCCCAAAATTTACAAATACAGAAACATATTCCAGGCCTTGAACGTCTCCTACACCTGTATTGTGTCTGTCTCACTTCCACCACGGAATTGCCAATCTAGTAATTTCATCCCGAGATTTTGTTTGACCCTCGTCTTTTTTAAAACCCGTCCTATCGTGATCTGTAATTAGTCAAATTTCAAAATTTCCTCGATGGTTCCCAACCTTTTGATTTCCCGCGGATCCCAGATTTTTGAGAGGTTTGTCTACACGAGAAGCACACTAACCCCAGGCTTTTGAAAGGTATGCATACTGTACAAGCCAATGGACCGCTGAGAATAACTATGGACACCTACGGGCTCTGTAGACCCCCCGGATTGGTAATCACTTGTCTACATTATTAGGCTGATTTTAGGTATTTTGCCGGGCTGTTTCGGGATCAGAGACCACCCTACCTTCAGGTTATTCTTTGTTATTACACAAGAGTCGTTCTGTAGGGAAAACCATTTGCAATTTGTAGCAGTCGTATGAAGTTGCTACAAGTAAGAATAGATAGGAAGATTTCACAGACTCCTATAAAAAGTATTTGGGGATTTTATTTAGAATTCATCGTTTTCTTTCCTCGAATTACATCGTGAAAAACTGCAGAATATAAGTAGAAGATGATCTTTCGGTATCAAGACGATTGCACTGTCAGTGAGCTATCACCACGGGTCTATATATATCCGTGGGGTTAATCGGAACATAACTAATGGATGCTTTTTGAAATAAGGCTAGATTGATTATGAATAACAGCAGAAATATAAGACTGTATGAAAGAAAGTTTTACATCAGGGAATAAATAGAAAAAAGACATATTTAGATAATGGTAAAATACATTAAATACGGTAATCTATTAGATGCTTCGTTACAGAGATGAAATACACATTGAAAAATCTGAGAATAAATTTTCTTATATATATATATATATATATATATATATATATATATGTATATATTAGAATAATGGATTCATTTCACAAACACGTTTATGTTTTTGTCCTTTTGGGGCTTCTTCAGGCGAATGTCGACATCAGTTTTTTTCAGGCAATTCGCCCCAAAGGTCAGAAACATAGAAGTGTTTGTGTGGCGAATCCATTATTTCACTATATATTTAAATCACTACTCTAATTCAGTGTTTTAGTATTGAGCACTCTATGAAATAAACCCATCGCATAGCATATTTTCTTTAAAACGTCTTTCATCAAGAAGCATCTTTTTACTTGTTTACCATTCTTCCCTTTTCGTAAAAGTGACTGGATCTCTGGTTTCTATGTATAAAGAAACTTCACAAAAGTTTTGGCACTACCGGCAGCATTTGACATATATCACCACTCTCACCCTTGAGCTCAACTGCCGCCGGTAATGCAGTGGCCTAAATAACTGTTTTTACTCCTAATTCTCATCTTGTTCAATCTCGACCTATATTGCTCTATTCGTTCCTTTTAACGCAACAGCTATGTATCAAGAAATGGATATATATATATATATATATATATATATATATATATATATATATATATATATATATGATGAAATGATGAATTTGCTACGCAAACATGTATATGTCTCTGCCCTGATTGGGCCTCTCCCGGGCAGAAACGTAAACGTGTTTTTTTACTTGATTATATATATGATACAAATCAGGAATATGATATAATACAATATCTGATGTATGATGGGTTTATTTCATAAATTGCTCGATACAGACAACATTGAACTTCAAGTTGAGTTAGAGTGAGAGTAGAGCTTAAAATATGACTGAGTAAAGGATTTGCTACACAAAGATGTTCAAGTTTTTTTGTCTTTTTTTTTGGCTTCTCCCGGCGGATCTCTGATTCACCTGGAAAAGCCCCATCAGTGCAGAAACATGAACGAGTTTGTGTAGCGAATCCATTATTTCATGATATATAAAGCTCTAATTTAACTTGACTTAATGTTGAATGTATCGAGCACTCCATGAAATAAACCCATCACAAATCACATATTGAATTACTGATTTGTACTTTGATATATGTATAACATGAAAATGACAGACGATGCTACCGGAAGCGCACAATTTTTTTAAAAGTATCGATATCCATTGAAATCCCCCACTCTACAGCCTAATGATAAAAAAAGATATTTATATTATAGAGCGAATATTTATTTTCCAAAATATCCCTTTCCTTATCAATGCACTACGCCCAACTTTACTTACATAGATTTAAAATTATACATTGAAATTTCAGAATCAAAAAATCAGGTATATGTATACATAAAGACAGAGAGAGAGAGAGAGAGAGAGAGAGAGAGAGAGAGAGATGTTAGTGTCTGTATGTGTGTGTGTGTCGATGTGTGTTAGTGTCTGTGTGTGTAATGTTTGTATAGATAGATAGAGAAATACTGACATAGATATAAACGCACAAACACACATATGTATGCATGTACATACGAGTATACATATAAAATGAACATAAGTGATGTACTTATACATACTTGTTATATATATATATTTTTTTAAGCCATTTTTGTACATCGGCCATCATCCATACTTACTTATGTATATAAATGTATATGTGTGTATATATGAATGTTTATGTGCTTAAATATGATTTTCCTGTCCATATGCACGCTTGCAAATGCACACATACACGTACACATACACACACACGCACACACACATATATATATGTGTGTGTGTATGTGTGTGTGCTTCAAGAAATTGAGCATACAGGGATGGAAACGCAGAAAATACCAACTCATATTTACACATATGTGTATCTATAAATGTATGAACCTACCTATACACACCTGTAAATAGACTTGCACACATATATATATATATATATATATATATATATATATATATATATATATATATAAAATGATGATTCACATAAATATATATTTGCCTGCACAGACACAAAACAAGAAATGTAAATAAGAAATAGATCATTATATTCTTATTTGTGGCTTTTCAGAGTTTAACCTAAAAATTGATTTTTATTGAAAGCGAGTTAAGTAGCTGATATGAGTTTCAGACTGATCTGAGATTTATCTGATATCATTCTCAAGGAAGTTCACATCGTGGGAATGAAATGTCAAAGAAAAATAAGAGACACAACAAAAATATAATCCGGCTTGAATAATTGACGAATAAAAAGTACATTAATGAAACCTATTTATCCGTATTCAACTCTCCAGCCATCTATGAAAAGAAGTTCTTATTTTGGTCCAATCTTTGTGCATTAAAAAGTAAAAGCTACAAGCATAGGCGTATGGGGTCTCTTTGGTTAAACAGTGCAGAAAACTCGATTTACCCGAACGAAATCTTACAGGGTTTTGCTTTAATTACGCGGATTCGCCCGAAATTTTATATTGTTTTGTCAAAAAAATGTGCTTAACTACTTAACCTGACAACTGATCTAATCATACATTTTTATTTCTAAGGTTCTTTCATTTCAGTTCCTCTTTATGTAAGCTGTATCCCTCTAAAATCCACTAGATCGGTGCCCGATAGAGATGGTACCTCTTTCCCTTCCCTTCATTTGTGTGAATACGACACAAGGTCAAGGATAAGATGAGGCCTCCAGTGGTACCCAGGTATTGACTGACTCAGTTGACCTAGTTTTGACCTGATTATCATATTATATATTATTTATTATAAACCTGACCGACTACTGACCAAGTTTTCAAAAACAAAAGATTGGTATAAACTAGGTCAAAACTGGGTTAGGGTTGAGAATTGACTTCTAGATTTGTTGCCGTAACGTGAAGCTGAATAGTTTGACCTAGTTTTTGGCTGACTATTGACCTAGTATTTTTCTCTAACCAAATTTCGACAGAATTCTTTTCAGTCTAAGCACTAGTTACGGGTCTTACACACACGCGTGTTGAGGAAAATCTTGCCGTGGGTATCAGAACGTACCAATGGCTTTACTCTGTTCGTACTCAGGAAAAGAGCTGTCTTGGAGACGAATCTTCTGGGGCTGGACAGGCTTCATTAGTACCAACTAATCCTGTCCAAATACCACAGAGTGTGTAAAATATTTATAGGCCTCCCACCGAAGGACAATTCCACAAAAGATCCGATTTAATAAGGGGGGCCCACACACGTACGTAAGGGTAGTGACAAAAACTGTCTAGTTCCACCTTTTAGCACGCCACCGACATCAAGGAATAGCATTGACTCAACTTTTTTAAGTAAAATGGGGAGGTAGAGCCTGGGGAGCAGGTCCCCTGGAATTATGTTTTCCTCACCATAACCTGGTTCCCTGTTCAAGCACCAACCGCTTGAAAATGCTTTATATATGTGTGTGTATGTGAATGTGGCTGTGTTTGTGTGTGTGTGTGTGTGCGTGTGTGTGTGTGTGTGTGCGCGCGCATGTGCAAATGTATGTGCATGTATGTGTGAGATAGAAAGAATTTTGGTATGCCTCAAAAGTAAGAAGATAATTTCACACCACTAGTGTTGAATAATTCTTATGAGAAGTTGACAACGAATCAGAGACTAATAGTAAGAGACAAGTGGAAAAAGCCTGATTGCAGCAGGGTCAAAAAAGAATCCTCCTTTTTTTCCGACTGAAGATGATTACAGCAACTTTAGTATGGTATACATGATAAATTGAAAAAATATTTTTTGTATAAATGTATACATTTATTTATCTATTTATTGTTATGAAATAAGCCCTTGTGTATACTCAACATACATTTTCGTAGATAGGTAAGACTTGTCCATTTAGTCCAGTCGGTAAGAGAGCTGCCAACCAATCAGTAGCTTCTGACTTCAAATCACGGTAGGGGAATGTTAATTTCACGTAGTCATCTGATTTAATGTGACGGGGCAGATAAGCATTGAAGAGTTCACTTCCCTTGATTGGGTTGGGATTGTTCTTGTTCTTGTGACGGTAAAAGTCAACTTCAGATTCGGATCAGAGTTTGAGAAGAACAACATCGAAAATTTCCATCTTATTTGGAAGAAAATTTATAAAAAGGAGATATTTGTTACCTTGTAAAATTATTTCCTAGTAAAGAACAGATTACAGGATCTCTACGTGCCCCTGGTGTCAACATCTGATTTTGTGAGATGGATTCAAATTGAATCAGTATGTGATGACACAAACGGCGTTTCGGCGTCATTCCATAATAATTAGGTCCTCTTTTTCTTGATCATGAATATCAAATCAGCTTTTCTTCCAATCGATGGGGTCGTTGATTTGGGTCTCATATTGCCCGAGCGACTTATTCGTATCGTTCCCTACGATATTCTCTGGTCTGTGCTGATATAATCTGTTTAAATGGTCAAACACTGGTCGTTTCCAATATTCCAATTGTAAATATGTCTGCTCCAATGTTTTAATGTTTCTCCATAGCTGCAAAAATGCCGTTTACTGTCTCTTTTTTTTTCTACAGATACAGTATTTACTGTTTACATATGATAATCATATAGACAAAATCTATTCTATATAAATGTCATGCTTAATATTAGGATATACGGAAAGTAATTTCGAGTTAGGAAGTTAAATACGTATTTTCAAATGACGATCGCCGTTTTAAACCCTTTAAATCACAAATGGGATTTACGAGCCTTCAATGCATCAGGATGTACATCACAAATGTTTCTCATTGCCTATGTAGCTACACTACCCTTCAAAATTCTTACAGGATAAATGGCGAATATCATCAACATCATCATCATCAGTCTCTAAACGTCCGTTGTTGGGCATAGACCTTCCCAAGGATTCGCCAAATTTCTCTAACGTGGGCGACGCAGAGCCAGTGCTTTCTGAATTTGTCTAGCTCGTCTCTCCATCTAATACCCTGCCGGCCTCAGTTGCGCATGGGATCGTGAGTCGTGAGGTCCGTCGGTTGTCTGCCATTCTCGCAACATGGCCAGTCCATTGCCATTTGAGTCTTTTGATAGATTCTATGATATCCCTGACTCCTGTCTTCTCCCGGATGTATTGAGCTGTGAGATTGAGCATAACTCTCTCATGTACACATTGCACGCTTCTCAATTTTCGGGTCTATTTCTTGGTTAGGTTTCATGTTTCAGCTCCATGTGACTATTGGGAGGATGCATTGGTTGTACACCCTTCTTTTTAGGATTAATGAGATCTTCTTGTTTTTGACGGTTGAGCTTGCCCTGCCAAAGGCTTGCCGTCCGAGTGTGATTCTTCGCTTGATCTCTTCTTCTTTTGAGAGTCTCATTGAGATTAGTTGTCCTCGGTAGATGTAGGGATCTACTTTCTCCAGTTCTGTGTCGTCGATTTTGATCTTAATGCTCTTATTTCCGACGTGGATGTTGCACATGATCTTCGTCTTGCTGAAGGTCATGAGTAAGCCGACTTTCTTGCTCTCTTCATGGCGAATATGTCACTCTTCAAGGTATTTATCCGCCACTTTACTATACACTATAAACGATACTCTGCCGGATAGAAGGGATGATGAACTAAATCCAGGCGTCATTTCGTGCCATCTTACCCTGGTTCTGATTTAGTTGGCTTTTAATTCATAACAATGAAATACGTAATAAACTTCTGAACACGAAAATACGTAATTACTTCCCGAACACCGTAATACATAATTGTTCAGTGGTGGATAGTCAGGTAGCTTCGCAAACCATTGAAATTGAATTCGATCCGCCCTGAATACTTTACAATTGTGAACATCCATTTATATATAAGGAGGATACAATAAAAAAAAAATCTGTCTGAGAAATTGAAAGAGAGTGGACGATTAAGAGGGGAAGAGAATTTATAAGAGGGAAAAAGAGAGTTTGTTCTTGAAATGAAGTAGCGGCTGCCGGTGCGCTGATGATGGAGCCATGAAGTCAGAGTGGCCGACAATTAACCGCCGTCTGTTCAACCTTTTACCTGGGAAGGTAGCTGGGTGGGGCTGTATAATCTCCGAATCGAATCAAACTTATTCCCCGTCGTATCAATTGCGTGAAGCCATTAGTAACTCACAAGGATTCGCTTCATAGGTTACCCGGTTCGGGACACCTCAACGAAGACACGAGTTTTCATCTTTTTGAAACTCTGATGAAGTAAGTAACTATTTTATTACTCCTTTCCCCATCCCTGCATACACACAAAAGTAGAATGTGACATAAGGTCAATTACAAAGTGGGGTCCCACGCGCGCACGTTCAAGCAACACATTCTAACAGTACCTGATGTTCAAAAGCGGTTACTCATCTATGAACTGTTCGGATTCGACGTTGCTTAACCCGTTTTAGACTGATTTTCAGGCCGATTTTGGTACAATTAGAAATATGGGGTGAATGAAAGTATATTAGCATCCTAATTCAATTTCATTTGTAAAAAAAAAAATCTGAAAACACGTTTCTTATCTTGACAGTGTTCATAGGTAATTTGATCCATTTTCTTTCATAAGTTTATTCTGTATGGCAGTTTTGTAGACTGAACTAAAAACAGGGCATTTATTCATTGATTTCTGTGTATACTTCGTTACGAAATGAAAGATGAAATATATATATATATATATATATATATATATATATATATAGAGAGAGAGAGAGAGAGAGAGAGAGAGAGAGACGCACATAGACGATTGTTTATTTCAACAAATAAAGATGCATACACACACGAGCATGTGTCGATATTTTATCTGAAAGTATCAATTCTCAGGTACACACACACACACCACATACACAAACATGAAAACAAAGGGCTAGACAGACAAATGGTGATGCTATCTGAGTTCAACAATGCTAGTGAAAATAAAACCAAACAAGACTGATTGCTGCAGGGTCAAGCTCTTCTCCAACTTCTATTCCGACTGAAGATAATTTCTGCAACAGTTGTATTGCATACATGATGAGTAAAAAAAATATAAATATTTATATGTATTTTTATATATATTTGTAAAAATGTGTTCATTTATTTGAATGAAATATCTGTATATCTGTACACTAAAACTTGTCAATTTAGCTTTGTCAGTAAGAAAGCTTCCTGGCAATCAGTTGTGTCGTGAGTTCAAATCACGGTAAGGGGATGTGAATTTTTCATATCAGTTAACACCCCTAATTTTGATGAGGATTATTCTTCTCGTCATTGTTACGGTGGAAGAATAAATTCAACTCTAGTTTGGGAGTTTGGAAAAAATTGAAATGAAATTTAAACATCAAAATAAAGCCTAGAATTTGATTTTGTGCGGTGAATAGTGACAAATTCTTTGAAATACAAGACAAAAGTCATCAGTACTGAACAGATTAACACACACTCATGATACAATAATACGTACAAAAAATATACACACATGTACTTATATATCAAGATGAAAATACGTGTGACCATAGAATGATTGAAAAGGCACTAGCCCAGAAGAAGAAGAAGAAGAAGAAGAAGAAGAAGAAGAAGAAGAAGAAGAAGAAGAAGAAGAAATCTTTATTAAAGAAAATAGCATACATTCAAAACACGTGCACTGTGAGAAGAGCTTTATCTCACCTTAAAGATATTCCGTCACCCTATTTCTCCAAAGATATTACAAGTAGAAACGAATTAATTAACTTTAATAATTACTTCATATATCAAAAAATAAAAAATAAAAAAACAACAAAAAAGACGATATCAGTCGCTTGACAACAGATTTAGATACTTGTAGGCTCACCTGATGTAATGAAATATTTATTCACATAAGTAGGATTTATATATAACAGTTAAATGCAAACCAAAATCAAAGTATATGTTCAAATGCGTTTTAATTAAACAACGTTGAAATTATCAAGTCTTCTTCATATTTGTTCGTGTGTTTGTTTATGTATTTGTATGTTCCAGCACTCCTGGCCATAACGTTTTGTCTATGAACTGGAAAATTGGCATCACCCCCCCCCCGCCTTCTAAAAATATCTTCTTTCACTTTTTTGAAAAAAAAAAGCTTTCTTCCAACATTTTCCTGTGCCTTATTCTGGCAGGTTAATTGACAACACATAGATTCTCCAGAATCTAAATAAGATATGGGTAAAAAGAATTACACGTGTTTGTGTTTGTATCTCGTTTTCTGTTTGAGAGTTTTGTTTTTTGTCTTTTCCAGAAACTTTTATTTTGATGTTTTTCTCATAGGTTGTGTAATAGTCACATTCATTTCAAAAGCTGTTCACTGTTTTAATTCTTATTATTTCTAAATCTTGATCCATCAATTTGTTTCAATTGTTGACAACTATTCGTGAAAAGAGGGCCCCGTCTTGAATTTTTCTGTTAAGTTATCTATATATTTTTGTCTTCTTTTATTCATTATAAAATCAGATGGGATGTTGATACCTTTTTTTTTTCCAATTCGTAACGTGTCTCCTTTAATCCTCCTTTCTTCTAGTCCAATTAGTTTTATCGTTTTTTTTCTAAGTCTTTTTTCACAGGGGTGGCTTTTTAGTTCTGGAACAAGTTTTCTTGTTCTTCACCGGATGTTTTCCATTTCCTTCATATCTTTTTTGCAATGAAAGGGCCATGCTTACACTTGATGCTGTAATTAGGGTCTTATGTATGTTGTGTATGATATTTTAAATGTTTTTATATCAAGGAAATTAAATCGGCTTCTTATTATTCCAGTTATTTTTGCAGCTTTTTTAGTAATATATTAATTGATTGATATGTGGTTATGAATTTGGAATTTTGATGGTATGACCAATTGTTTCTAGATGTTTTTTTTAATCTAATTTAGATGTTCTCCGGTCGGGAACACCATTGATGTCATAAATAGGATTTATTCTGATCATATTTATTCTTCATTGGAATTTTTTTTTACATGACTTCAAATTTTGACACTACAGTTGTTCAATTATTGACCGTGATGGCGAGTCTTTAATACAGTTGCGTCAAATACGTTTAAGAAAAAGTATATTATTGAACAGTGTAGGTATGTAAAAATTTCATTTTTGTCAATTTTCATTTTTATTCTCATTCATATATGATTTTTTTTTTATGATATACTCATAGCAAATTTTTCTCTTCAAGTATTTTCCAAAGATACAAGAAAATGGAGTTATCTCCCTTGGCCAATTGGCGCGAGTTCTTCAGGTGTTAATGTTGGATTATATTTGCAAAGATTTAATTGCAAGTAAAAATGTTTAAACCTGTCTCCCTCTCCACCTCTCTCTCTCTCTCTCTCTCTCTCTATATATATATATATATATATATATATATATATATATATATATATATATATATATGCAATGCTCTTCATAGGAATAGAGCACCTGATGGATTTCTGTGTAAATAAATATATCGCTTGAATTCAGCCTTACTAACCGTCCAGTTCCGTAGTCCAGAGGTAGGATAGGAAACAGCTGTCTGTAGATGAAACAATTATATATATATATATATATATATATATATATATATATATATATATATATATATAATCATTCACGTCTATTGCTATACTTATTGATCCCACGTGGTCAAATACGTTTGCAGGGATAACCTACAAGAGCAAACCCTTTGTTTCAAATATTGAATTATGTGTAGTACAAAAAAACATCCATATTTAATACATTATGATAATACCCTATATGAAATATGAAACAACGACCCTAAAAATAATGAAATGGAGATACATATTAAAAGACTAGATTAAGGGGAGGTGGTGTTTGATCAACACTGCAGAGGAGTCTTGTTAATACAACTGTTTTTAAATCCCCGAAACTGTTACGTGGTATATAAATGATGATCCCTCAAAAAAGAAAGATTCACTCTTCATATCTTATTCTCGTGTAGGTTTGAGTTAACAAAAGCTTAGACGTTTAGTTTCAATCTCACCAAAATGTATTTGCCAATTCTATTCTATGAATCTGAGTCCTCTCTCTCTCTCTCTCTCTCTCTCTCTCTCTCTCTCTCTCTCTCTCTCTCTCTCTCTCTCTCTCTCTCTCTGTATGAATGAATGAATGTAATGTGTATATAATTATACACCGGAATTCTATATAAAAAGTATAGGACATGAAAACAACAATAAACGTAATTAATTATCGGTGATTAGGTTCACATTAGTTCATCACAAAAAGTGATTGTTATTTTTGGCAAAATATCGATCTTCCATTCAGAATATACTTTGGATAAAAGATTCATAATGTGGAATGAGTGACTTGTAACGCCCTCTCTCTCTCTCTCTCTCTCTCTCTCTCTCTCTGAATCTGTCAATCTATCTCTCTCGATCTCTCCTTCGTTCTCGCTCTCTCTCAATTTCTTAATCTCTCCCATGCGCTTTCTCATTCTCACAATCTCTCTCTCTCTCTTAATGTATCAATCTGTCTCTCACAATCTCTCTCACTTTCTCTCTCGCTCCCTCTCTCTCCCTCTAAATATATCAGTCTCTCTCTCTCTCTTCCGCTCTCTCTCTCTCTCAATCTCTGAACATCACACTTTCTCATTCACACAATCTCTCTCTCACTCTCTCTCTCTCTCTCTCTCTCTCTCTCTCTGGCTTTATCTAAAGATGTTTGAGTGAATGATGCGTATTTTTCGATTGGTAAATCGATTTCGTTTTAGAAAAATGTAAAGGGAGACATGAACTCGTAGGATTATGTAATAGGTTTAAATTTCACACTTCATCCGCAGACTCTGTTCCCTGAAGTTGGCTATTGTGCAGAAAGTCAAATACTGTCAACATAGGTTTCTCTCAGTTTTCAAGTTGGTCTGGCTGGCTATCTAAGTGTGCATGACTCATACAAGCTACACCAATGTATCCTTTATACATCAAAAATGTATTCTTCATGCTTCTTTTCTTTTTTTGAAAATTCAGACTTTTTTTATTGATCACTGGCCAACAAAATGAGAAAAAAGAAACTTATTCATTGATAATCCCTTTTTCGTATTTTTAATTGATCATCCCCACGGTGATTATTCTCTTCTTCTTTTTTTTTACTACAGCACACTGGGTCGATAGACTTTTCATAGTTACTATTATTTGACCATTAGTTTCACTCCATCTTATATATATATATATATATATATATATATATATATATATATATATATGTGTGTGTGTGTGTGTGTGTGTGTGTGTGTGTGTGTGTGTGTAGCTGCTTCAACGTAACTCCTAATTCTCAGTTTTGTTTATTTAAGGTCTATATATGTTCTATTCGATGAAACATTCGTTGAAACATATATATATATATTCATATATATATATATATATATACATATATATATATATATATATATATATATATATATGTTGAAACATATATATATATATATATATATATATATATATATATATATGTTGAAACATATATATATATATATATATATATATATATATATATATATATATATATATATTCTAATTCTATTCTAATTATTATAAAACTGATCTTGCTGGCCTTTATTGGCGAGTTCGATCCCTATTGGAATTCTCGCTATTGTCCTATGATAAAAAAAACTGATCAGGGCTCACATTGTATAGCAGTGATCAACAAGCTGATCTCGCTGGTCATTGTTAGTGGTTTCGATTATTATCGGTTCTCCCCCTTTTGGTTTTCTGATACCAATTCATGCAAAGTTTGCATCTGCTCTCGATATTTCCTCGGTTTGCTGTCTGTAACACTGGAATCTTCTATCTGGGGGCTTAAAATTTTGTCCAAAAAAATACTTCCAAACCATTGTTTCAAACTAAGAACACGAATTCAGTATTTTTTTCTAAATTCAATCCTTTTTAGGATATCCCTCTATTGATGGTCTGATATGGAAATACGATATAAATAATCCGTAAAAATGTTTCTCTCCATGAAGTCATCAAAAGAAGAAGAAATCAAGCAAAGAATCACACTGAGTTGGCAAGCTTTCGGTGGAGCAAGACCGGTTTTTGAGAACAAGAAAATCCCACTAGTCTCCTCTCACCCCTGCAAAGGGTATACAACCAATATATCTTACCAATAGTCACCTATGAAGTGTAAACATGGAACCTAACCAAAAGATTGACCTTAAAACAGAGTATCACGCAACGAGCACACGAGAGAATCATGCTCAACCTCACATGAGGAGATCATGAGACAGCACAGTATATCAGAATGACAATGGGCTGGACATGTCGCAAGAATGTCAGACAACCACTGGACATCACGTCTCACAGCATGGATCCCTGGAGACTAAATGCGAGGCTGTGACTGGCAGAAAGTAAGATGACGTGACGAGCCAGATAAATTCAAAAGGTACTGCCTCTGCGATGCCCATGATTGAGAGGTCTGCCGAATCATGAGAAAGGTCTATGTCCAACGACAGACGCTAACAGATGATGATGATGATGCTGCTGATGATGATGATGATGATGATGAAAAATGTTTCAGGACGCACGTTGTATAGCAATGATCAGCAAGCCTCCATTTACCCAAACTTTCACGAGAACAGGATGTAACACAAGGTCGGTTTTAACGCAAGGGACCTCTCACGAGAGGCTGTGTGGAATGAAATTGGTCTGACACGAAACTTCTATCTTATAAGATACTGTGAAAGGAACTGAACCGGAAGCACGTCGTATGACAATGATCAGCTGGCCGTTGTTTATGGGTTCGATCCTCATCGGGTCTCTACCAACTCATGCTCAGTTAATATGCAACAATATTGAGTAGAGCAACTTTTTTATCGTCTGTCCATAACACTGGACTCTTCCACTCAGGTGTACAAAAAAAAAAATTTTTTTCAGAAAATTGAAAAATTACCTCCCCACCCAACATTCAAAACTATGGACTCTACAAAGAAAGGAAATGCACTATATTTTTTCCTGGATAATCGTTTCATGGATATTCAGGTATATCAGTGAACTCATGTTTTCTGATGGTTCATTCTTTCATGATGTCTTGGCCTAGTTACACATTTTCTGATTTTTCGAATAAAGTTTCAAATTGTATAATGCATTCATAATTATTCTGTAAGATTATGTACCCATTTCTTAATATTTTATTTATATTTATAATACAAACCAGGAACATAATATAATACAATGTATGATGGGTTTATTTCATAAAATGCTTGATACAGACAACATGAAACGTTAAGTTGAGTTTGAGTAAAGCTTAAGATATGATTCAGTAAAGGATTTGCTACACAAAGATGTTCAAGTTGGTTTTTGTTTTGTTTTGTTTTGTTTTGTTTTGTTTTTGTCCTTTTGGGGCTTCTCCTAGTAGATCTCTGATTTGCATGAAAAAGTCCCAACAGTGCAGAAACACAGGTGTGTTTGTGTGGCAAATCCTCTACTTCATCATTTATATATATATATATATATATATATATATATATATATATATATATATATATATATATGTGTGTGTGTGTGTGTGTGTGTGTGTGTATATATATATATATATATATATATATATATATATATATATATATATATATATATATATATATATATATAATCCCAATAATCTCTTGAACCACTCGGGATGTTGGGAGAGAGAATGTGCGTGTGTAGGAGAGTGAAAGAAAATGGTGAAATGGTGTTCACTGCCTCTATTAAATCTCGCTGCAAACCGAAAGCTATTTTCGATTCGTTGCTTGTTTCCGTGAAAAAGAAGAAAAATAGCATAAAGCGAACTTTTGAAAAGCGAATAATACCTGTGATAATATATTACCAGAGAAAGAAAGCCTTCCTTGAAGTGAACGCAATACCAAAATGAACATAGCTCAGCAACACGTCCTCTCACGCGCATGTCTGTTCGTACGCTGACTCACAAAGGATGCTGCAAGCGTACTTCTCTGCTCCTACGGTTCAAATTCCTGGAACATTTTGCTAGCACCTCGTATTTCATATTTTGACAATCACCAAGTGGTAAATACGCTTACTATTAATTACTGAAAATTCTCTAACATCTTTACAGTTGTTAAACTTGTGTTCCGAAATTTTGCACCGACACAGCAACACGTTTTGCACTAAAATAATTATTTATATCCGACGGCAATATTTTCCTCATATTTTCAATCTGGCAAGTGCTGAGATACTATCTATGATTCTGGGAAGAGTCATTATCATTCCAAAGGTTGTTCGGAGTCATTCTGCCGGTTGCTTTAGTTAGTTAAACGTTTCGCCCGATCCAACCTTCGGCCAAAAAAGTTGTGCTGATAACAAAAGCAAAGCAACGAATCAGTTCAGTAGTCCGGGCAACTCTTGGGGTAACAATTGCTAAATATCACAGGCAAATATCTTTCGTTTATTCTGAGCTAAAGTAATAATAACTGTAGAGGAAATAATAAATACCAACGGTAATCTTTTGCTTTTCTTCTACTAAAGATATATTTTTTGCATAATTTTTGCTATGTATTATATATTATATCACAATTTTTGTTACAATTTTAGAGAAATATGACATTAGATAAAGTATTTCTATAAAGCCATATAATGTTGCATTTTATTTGAGAAAACTTCTTAAGTGGATTCAGCAGCAATTATTTTCGTTGTGGAATTATTACCGCTTCCGAACGAAACCGAAAGAATGAATACCAATTATTCCAGGTCTAATGCCAAATTTATAGTCGGATTCACATCTGAAAAAAAACTTTCAAGAAAACATAAATAAAATATTATTTTATTAAAAAATCATCTTAATAGTAATTTTTAGTAACCAGATGCAACCGAAAAAAACGTTTAAAAATAAAAATTTGCACAGTCGATTTCAACGACCTCTTTTTAATTACCTCCCTTTCCCTGTCGTCTGCTTTTGGGGGAGCAACAGAATTTGACGTTGTTATTGTCCTATTGTGTAGTGTATGGACTCGTTGCTTCACTCCAAATTAGTCAATTAGAGAATTTTTTTGTTGCTTTTTGTTGTTGTTATTTGGGGATTATTTTTTTTTTGCTTTACTTGTTCGAATTATCATTGCAGCTTTATAAACCCCATTGTTTGTGTTGAAATTGTTCTCATTTTTTGAATGACGTGACTTTCACAAAGATGGCAGATTTAGAAGACGCCTGCATGGAAGAGATTTTCTGTAGAGTTATTCGTGCTTGGGGAAAAATTCCAAGCAAAGTGAATTTAGCTCTTCGTTTAGCGTAATTAGATAATGTTTCTGGTAATGATTATAATGTAGAAGAAGAGGGCGTAAAAGTTAATCTTGAAAATTATAGCAGAGAGAGCGGTAATAATGATTATTATTATTATGATGATAATGATGATGATTCCCTACGATGGTGTGAATAAGATAGAAATGTGGTCGAATTGTTGGTGATGAGAATGGAAGAAATATTGGATTCTGAAAATAATGATGAGGTTACCGATGATTCAAATGATTTATTTATTCATTTTTTTTTCTTTCCTCTGAGATGAAGAAGCAATTGCTGGATGAAGAAGTCAAGTATAAAATGAGATTTAGAGGAAAGAGCGGGGCTAAAAAGGAAAGAAAAAATAAAGGAAGGTGGATTGGATGGGGGTCTAATTTGTTGTTGCTTGCTGCCAAACATTTGCAAAACTTGAGGAATCCGAATTATGTTATCCAAGCAGAAAATGTTGTTCGGTGAATCTGATTCGATGTGATTATATCGATGTCGGTTCTTTTGCCAGGTAATCAGTCTCCAAAAAAGACCGGCTTCCTCTTTGATAATTCCTTCTTCTTTTTTTTTTTTCTTAAATGGTTTCTTCTTCTTCTTCTTCTTCTTCTTCTTCTTCTTCTTCTTCTTCTTCTTCTTCTTCTTCTTCTTCTTCTTCTTCTTCTTAATACTATTATTATTATTATTATTATTATTATTATTATTATTATTATTATTGGTGTGGTCGTAGTGGTGGAAGATGTGGTTATCATCATTGTTCTTCTAGTTAATGTTGTTTTTTTCATTTATATATGTCTGTCTGTCTTTCTGTCTGTTTGTCCGCCTGTTTGACCTCACTATCTTCAAAAGTTCTCAATGAATTTCAAAGACATTTTTTGGGAGGATGGACCATGAACTTAAGGAATCATCATCATCATCATCATCATCATCATCATCATCATCATCATCATCATCATCAGTAGTGATAATAGTAGTGGACATCAGTAGCAGCAACATTATTATTATCATAGATTATCATTTCTATCATCATTATTACTCCCATTATCATTAACTATTATTACATTATCATTATCATCATTGTCATTATAATTATTAATAATGATATTATCATTATTATCATTTTCATTATCATTATTGATATTATTATCATTACTAACAATATCATTATTGTCATTATTATCATTATTGCCATTAAAATTATCATCATTATTATCATTATTATCATTATTACTATTATTACATTTATCATTATCATCATAGTCATTATCATTATCATTATTAATTGTAATAATAATATCATTATTGTCATCATTATTATTACTGCCATTAAAATAATTATCATCATCATCATCATTATTATTATTATTATTATTATTATTATTATTATTATTATTATTATTATTATTATTATTATTATTATTATTATTTTTATTATCTTTGGATTTTTATTACTTTTATCCGTTGATTCCAAGTCCTTGAATCTGATTTTTCTTCTGTGTATTTATTTCTATTATTATCTTCTTTATTTTCGTTTTTGTTTCTTTTATTCATCACTTTCCATCCCTCCGTTATTTTTCTAACATAATTTCCTCTTCACTGTCCAATAAGATAATCATCCAACTGTGCACCTTCCAGCTAGTTCACCAGCCAATCAAAAAACACTTTGTTATTCCCGAAATACGATGCAGGTCGCGGACCCCACACTCTTCCCGTCCTCCGACAACTCATTTCGTTTTCTTCTCTTTCATCACAGACATTTGCCATGGCCTGCGGTCGTAGGCATCTTTCGATTCTTGCCTTTACCCTTGGGGCCTTAACCCTTCTCTTCCTGTCGATTGCTGTGGCCACGGACTTTTGGATTTACGTCAGTGAACCAGCCTCGATTGACGCAAAAACTGAGATCGTTTTGGAGTATCAAATTAGCCGGATGGGCCTTTGGAGAAAATGTTCATTGATAGGTAAGGTCATTATTACTTATATCATTATCGTTTTTCCTTTGATATTTGCTTTTATTTATTGCCAATTGAGTTTCAACCAAAACTTAAAGCAAACAACGATTTTATGACTTGGTATATATATATATATATATATATATATATATATATATATATATATATATATATATATATATATATATATATGATTATACATATATTCAATTCTTATTCATAGAGGTCAACTTGATTGATTTCCTTTATGCATTTTAACACAATATACAAAACGCATTCAGTACATAAAGATAAAATAAGATTTATATGGATGGTTCTTCACGAAAAATATAAGTGCCTGAGAGCAAATTTCTAGATTTCGTAGATGTTTGAGTTGTCTGGTATTCTATCGAGAGATTTATAAACACCCTTTTTAATGACATCGAGGGCTCTTATAACAAAAGGTATTGTTCAAGTTTTGAGATTACCTGAGCTGTCAAAAATGACGGAAAATTTAAAATATATGGACATTCATTGCTTTTTATATACGTGGATTATTGAGATTTGCATAGTAATGAGCTTGGAGAACAACCATTTATACTCTTTGCATTATATATAGGTGGATTATAGGGATTTGCATTGCAGTCAGCTTGGAGGATAGCCTTTTTTACACATTGTATTTTATATACGTGGATAATAGAGGTTTACGTAGGATAGCAGTGAGCTTGGAGAATAGTCTTCTATACGTATTACATCTTATGTACGTGGATAATAGAGATTTACATTGCAGTCAGCTTGGAGAATAGCGTTCTGTTGACCACAAACGGATTTTTATTCTTTTGAGGCTTCGTTTCTGTTACTTTTCAATGTTTTTTTTTTCATTGTTCTTTCAAATTAACATTTTTATTACATCATCAGAACATGAAAGTCTATTATATTAAGCCAGTAGCCAAAATTATTTTTTGTTTCACTTCGTCAGTTACGTTCCTTACCGTGACTGAAGATATCTGCATATCGGTAAGTATTGAATGTGTGGATTTTATGTTGATTCTCCTTTCAACGATTATCCTCCTTTATCTAAGCTACTGAGACGTTCGATTATTTCCTGAATTTCGTCTTTTAATTTTATATTTCTTTGACATTTCTCCTTTGTTCTCCACGCTTCACTCTCTTGGAACAGTTGTGAGCTGTCTTCAAAACATTTGTTAGTGTTTTATTATTATACCAATTCAACATAGTAATCTTGAAAGTCTGGCACTTTTCTATCGTTATTTCCATGGAAAGATTTCAGATGAACTATAATCCTAGTCCTTCCTGTCCAGGAATTTCTAGTTAAAACTCGGTCTGCAATTTAGGCACATCCATTCTTTTTAGATACACCAAGTACTCGTAGCAAGTTAGCTTCTTCTAAAGAACATCTGCTTTGTGGAGTGAGTTCCCTTCCGTATGTTTTCCCGGCGAGTACAATCTTGACATTTTTAAATCTAGGGTGAACAAGTGCCTTTGATTTGTTTGTTTTTAAGGCCAGTCAAGCCCCGGTCGAGGCAATAGGGGGCAGGGGGATTTTTTTTTTCTTCTTTTTATCGTTTTTTTTTTTGTTTTTTTTTGTTTTACTCAATGTTGGTTTTGTTTAATTCTCGTACTGCACTTCGTTTTTAGTTCTTCAAAATCTCATAAGTCATTAAACTCTCTTATCTCTATTTTGGTCATTTTTAGTCTTCATTTCAAACATGTCAAGTTCAATAGTTTCCAGCTTAACAATTTTAACATTTCAAGCTATTTTAACATGTTTTCTACTGATCTATATTCTGTGGCATAAATAACTCCTACCTTACAGATCCCAACTGATTGGTAGGGGGCTCTGTTACCAGCTGGGCTAAATTACCAAATCCACCAAAATTTATGTTAAGAAGACGCAAGGGCTTATTTCATCCTAACATGATAAATAAACACGTTTATGAAATAAACAATTCCCTACCGTGAGTTGAAATCATGAGCAGGTGATAAGTAGTCAACTCTCTTACCGGCTGAGCCAAACTGATGAGTCTTAGATATCTCTGAGTTTATTTATCATATATACAAAACAAAAAGTTGCTGTAAGCATCTTCAGTCGGAATAGAAATATGAATGGTTTTAGACGCTGTAGCAGTCAGGTTTGTCACTTACAAGTTTTTCTTCGACCAGTATGGAAAATACTCTTTCATTTTGAGATTTCTTTGAACTACTGAATTCACTCTATTTTGTTTTTACTACAACGTGTCAGCCGATCTACTCCACAGCCTGCTTGGAATGTACAATCCATGATCCAAATTAGGTTTCTTTTAATGCAAAATAACCGCACGGGAAAGGAATGATGGCTAATATACTGACTGGCTTGGTTCATTCCCAGCAACACTGGTCACAGAGCCGATACCGTTTTTACCACCCGTGTAGCATAGGTACATCTATATTATATACAGGAGTACTCTCCAATTGCTTCCCTGTTGAGCAAAGAAAACTACTTCGCGCAACACAAAGAATGATTTGAATGGTCTGAATAATTCTTAGAATAGTATGATCGATTCTTATAAGGTGTTGAACAACCGTAGCCATCAAAGATGGTCGAAGATTCTATCTTATTTCATATGTGCGCGTGTTTATGTGTTCGTTTATTTGTTTGTGTGTTCCAGCGCTCCTGGTCACATACTTTTGTCTAATGACTTGAAAATTGGCAAAAGAAAATTGGCATCCTGACAAGAACTTCCGAGAAATCTTCGGTGGGGGGGGCTTTTTTTTACCTTTCAGTGGCCTTATCATGACGAGTTTATTCATGATATCTAGATTTTCAAGAATGTAAATGTTTGTTGATGTTTTTTTCCTCTAAGTTTCTAGATGTTCTTTTTCCCTCTATTCTGGAAGTTTTGCTGTCAAAAACGCCAGTGAAGCCATAAATAGAATTTATCGTGACCATATTGATTTTTCGATGGATTTTTTTTTTTTTTTTTTTTTTTATATGACTTCAGAATTTTGACGCCACGGCTGTTTAGTTATTGACTGTGAGTTTTATTTTACTTCGTTGCTTTTAAACTCGCCGATGAAGAAATAATATCATTAGAACAAAATGCATTATTTCTATTTCAGTGAATCAAACGGCCGATTGCCATTCTATTGAAAGCGTAGAAGGCGACAGGCATGCAATTCTGAATAAAACTCTCGGAGATCTTGTTGCAAGTAAGTTGTACGAATATTATTATCACAGTTCCCAATAAACCTTGTACGAATATTCATTACAGTTCTCAATAAACCTTGTACGAATATTCATTACAGTTCTCAATAAACCTTGTACGAATATTATTATCACAGTTCCCAATAAACCTTGTACGAATATTCTTAACAGTTCTCAATAAACCTTGTACGAATATTCATAACAGTTCTCAATAAACCTTGTACGAATATTCATAACAGTTCTCAATAAACCTTGTACGAATATTCATAACAGTTCTCAATAAACCTTGTACGAATATTCATAACAGTTCTCAATAAACCTTGTACGAATATTCATTACAGTTCCCAATAAACCTTGTACGAATATTCATTACAGTTCTCAATAAACCTTGTACGAATATTCAAAACAGTTCTCAATAAACCTTGTACGAATATTCATTACAGTTCTCAATAAACCTTGTACGAATATTCTTAACAGTTCTCAATAAACCTTGTACGAATATTCATAACAGTTCTCGATAAACCTTGTACGAATATTATTATCACAGTTCCCAATAAACCTTGTACGAATATTCAAAACAGTTCTCAATAAACCTTGTACGAATATTCATTACAGTTCTCAATAAACCTTGTACGAATATTATTATCACAGTTCCCAATAAACCTTGTACGAATATTCATAACAGTTCCCAATAAGCCTTGTACGATTATTCATAACAGTTCCCAATAAACCTTCACTGAGGTCGGAAGGCAGATAATCTCTCAAATGTGGCCATAAATTAATAGCACGTCCTGTTAGTCACTCAATAGAGACTGTCGCGTGACCAACGTTTTCTGACAGCATACTGGGTGGGGAAGATCAATTAAAAATCGAAAAAAGGGGTGATCAATCAATAAGTTACCTCTATCGCATTTTGTTTTGCAGTGATTACCTAGAAGTCTCAATTTTCATAAATCATGCATGAATGCTGCTGGACACAAATTAAGGGACCAATTTAGCATGAACTTACGAGCTAATTGAACCCACCGACTAAAAAGGGGAGGATTTTTTTCTGTTTTTTTGTAAACATGAAAAGGATCAAATTTTTGAATTTTCAATTTTCTGGCTCCATTCCTGCAGCCTGTATGCGTGATACATACTCAGCCAGGCAGACCCACTTGAAAACCAAAGGAAACTATGTCGATAGTTTTGATTAACGGTTTCTGATAATTGCTTAAGAATGTGTGTGTGTGTGTGTGTGTGTGTGTGTGTGTGTGTGTGAGTGAGTGAGTGTGTGTGTGTGTGTGTGTGCATAAAAAAGTTTCAGTGGGGTTGTGTCCCTTCTCTATGAGCATGAGAAAATGAGAATGACCAAAGACAAATACGTCTAACGTGAAAATCAAAACATTATCTTAAAGTTAAAAACTTACGGAACTCGGAGATGAAGTATTCATTATGATTGTAAACAAGAGACTATGTAATATTGAATAATATCTAATATCAATTGAACGACCGTAGCCACCAGAGGACACGAAGGGTTCTTTCATCTTTTTATAAATGTGTGTGTGTGTGTGTGTGTGTGTGTGTATGTGTGTGTGTGTTTGTTCGTGTTTTCCAGTGATCCTGGCCATACTGTTTTGTCTACAGACTTTAAGATTGGTATCAGTCGACTTTGGAGACCTTATTTTGATGGGTATGGTCCATTTATAACATCTAGATTTTTCCAGAATCTGGATGTTTCTAGATATTTTTTTTACTCCATTTTAGATATTTGCCAGGGGAAAACGCCACCGATGTCATAGATAGAATTTATTCTGACCATATCTATTCTTCGATGGAATTCTTTGTACATGACTTCAAATTTTGACGCAATGTTTGTTCAATTATTGACTGTGATGGCGATGGTTCTTTAAATTAAAACATTCAAATTACACTTCAAGTAGTGTAAAAAGTGAGTTTAAGATTCGGAAGCGGTCAGCGGGCACGTGATGGTGTCTATTGGGTGACTAACCAGACCTGTTTTCTCTTTTAAAAGCACTTATTACTTTGTATACGACATATTTGCATTTTTTTTTTTTTTTTTTTTTTTTTCATTTCACACTTGGTGGATTCGGGAATTACCTCGGGTTCCCGTATTCATAATTACAGACATGGACGTCTACTGCCACTTTCCCATTGGGTTGGGGGCCAAGGATGTATCCCAAGGGAGGGTAAAAAGATATATCGGCAGTAGGGAGTGCTCAAGCTGTGACTCGTCCTAAGCTGTCTCTGTTCGAAGAGAACCCTTGATTTCTATCCTCTATAAGGTTCCAACATTCAAACCCCTTCGTCTTCCCATACTCTGTTGGCCACCATTTCACAATGGACGTCCATGATCGTAGAATCCATTTTTTTTCTCCTCCTTTCTATTCCATCAGTAAATTACTGTCCGTGACTTCTTGAAGAATGGATCATTAATTC
Source organism: Thysanoteuthis rhombus (assembly GCA_963457665.1). Lineage (NCBI taxonomy): Eukaryota > Metazoa > Mollusca > Cephalopoda > Oegopsida > Thysanoteuthidae > Thysanoteuthis > Thysanoteuthis major. The sequence goes on along the minus strand of OY735226.1, from coordinate 46,728,327 downwards.
AAACAATTTCTCTAGGAAACTGACATTATCACGGTTTCATAAAACATCTGAGTTCTCTAATCTGAAAATCATTCGAATATCCGTACCTCACTGTAATGAATCACTGTGGACCGCGTGTGTACCAGAACTAACCATCTAAAACAATATCTGAAATTATCTTGGAAAAAAATTTTTATTCAAGATTATCTAAAAATAAAAGAAAAGAAAGATGCCAGCACAAAATTTGGGCAATGTTGGTTGGAAATGAGGTTTTTAGATGGAGCTAAGTGGTATACTCATGTGAATATTTAAGGTTGTAGCTCCCCAAAAGAGAGACACACACTGGCAGACATACAGACGAGCAAAACGAGAAGAATATGTAACACACTTGGCTGGTTGGTTGAACGGGTCATTTGTAGGACTACAGTGATTCGATAACTGAACTGATTACACAAACGTCTAAGTATAAAAGCTTTCATAAACTAATCCACTCCATTATCCCTTTGCTGCGCTCAAATTTGATATAATGTAGTTTCGTAAAGGCTGAAAACGAATGACCCTTTCTGTGAGCGTTTTATTACTACGAAAACCCTGAGCGAAATTAACAAGAATAGACCAGTTCTGAAAATTGCATGAGATTGGGATCTTTTTAAAATCTCTTTTTTTGTTTCAGTCTCTGTCAACTCCACAAGTGCCTTCCCTGTTTCTGCCCTCCTTCTTGTGCTTCTCTCCGTCATTGTTGGTATTGTCAGCAGTATTCGGCAGGAAAAACACATTCTACTCGCATCAATTGTATTCGTGATCGCAGGTAAACAACATCGATTATTATTCTTCTTTTGTATTATTCAAATACATTATCAGCCGTATTCGCTGAGTTACAATTCATATTTTCTGGGTTGTTTTCCTTTATCTCTGAGTCATTTTCTCAATCCACATTTGATGGAAATATATGGGAGTTCACTTTCCTCTAAATTCTTAAGTTCTCGCCACTCTTCGTACGCTAATAAGGTACTTTGAGCAGCATGTATTGTAATCGGATTTCCTAGAAATTTGGAGTGAACATCCATTCTGCATTAAAGACGATCTTTTACTGTTTATGCCTAACTCCTACTGGATTGAATTTATTTTTACTTACCTAACAAAAATGACATCCGGTTAAGACTAAAAAAAAATGAAAAGTTTGAAATGATGGATGGAGAGAGAAGGAAAAAGAGGGAAACAGATTCTATTCCTACGTCATTAATGAACAAAGAGAAGGAAGGGAGAGAAAGAAAGAAAGAAAAAGAAATAGAGAAAATGAAAGGAATGTGAAGAGAGAAAGTGAGAAATAAAGAGAGAGAGAGAGAAAATTGAGAGTTATGGACCCAACATGAATCCTCTTTTCATTAAAATTTATTACTTCTTTTTTTTTTTATCATAATTCTTTTTCTTTTTCTTTCTTCTCGACTCTTCTAAGTTCCAATTTGAAAATCACCAAATAAAACACCCTTCAATTTTTGGCAAAAACGTTTTTTTAAATTCGGCTCAGTGGCTGGAATAGTTGCATTCAGAGTGAATTTTGACCCTGAAGCAGCCAAACTTGTTCACTTTTAACATTTTGAGTGTTTACTTTTTTTCACTCTTTATTTAGTAAAGATGATAGGGTGATGTTTTTCAGTTTGTTATACAAACACGGCTATAGTCGAACTTTCTGGAAGTTTTCCCGAAACATTATTTTACTGATTAAAATTGTAATTTTTCTAAAGTTGGACTTTTATTCATTTCAATATATTTTTGTCCGCTTTAAATTTCATCTTAACTTTTCCATACCCCGACCAGAACGGGCAATGGTTACCTATCCCGTTTTAAATTGACCATCACAGAATAACAGTCCTCGGTAACGTACTAAACCCAAGCCCAACCCTACAAATACTAACCCAAACCCTGACCATCTGGAACGGCCGCCATTTATAACTGGACAGGTAATTACCAGAAAATTCAATAAACATTTATTTCATTCCGGTGCGTGTACATTTTTCCTCAAAATTAAAACTTCCACTTTCGTTATTCATTAATATCTACTAAACATCATAATTCTCTTTCAACTTTCCTTCCCCCAGGTCTCGCCATGATTGTCGGCTTGATTCTCTTCATCTCGGCAGTCAATGATGAAGTGGCTCCTCTACCCGGAGCCAAACTCAAGAACCCGACTATTCGTTATTGGTACTCTTGGTCATTCCTCTTGGCTAGTAGCAGTTTTTTCTTGGCCGAAGGGACTGGAGTGACTGGCATCTACCTTTTCTTCAAAGAAAATTCCAGCCTTGATGACATGATACACATCATCCCGGGCCTGGAAGACATTATCCCAGAAGATCAACGCAAAGATCAAAGCTTGGGTTATACAAACTTTAATGTGATCTCGTAAATATTGAACCGCTACTTGACATTCTAGTTGCCTTCTCTGCGATTCTCATTGAGTTGAAATAAGAAAACAAAAACTTGTTTCTGAATTCTGTTGGACGGTATACATTAATAGTACCGTATGATATGGTCGGGCCATTTTCCATGTCCACGAGTCCATTGTTCGACCGTGAACTCTCCGGCCTTCGTCGGGTGTTGTCATTCAGCCGAACCAAATAACCGACCGAGCATCGATATCATTGGCATCTGAGAACTTCTCATCTTAAGGGACTCTCGGAAAATTGCAAATATATCATCCAATACAAGGGAAATAACTTGGCATTCGACACCGAAAACACAACCCGGACATACAAAAACGTGTCCCATCCACTTGAGCATTCCACAAACCAACAAGACCCGACAAAGGCTAGAGGATACACGGCCAAAACGTTGTGGATAAACTAACACATAGACGAGGGAAATAGTCTGACTATATCATGCATGATGATTTTTTGAAAAAAAATAATTTATTTCAAATGCCTGATGTGCTTTCTTAAGATTAATTTAAAAAAAAGATACATTATAACTATGTGCCAGCACGTAGAAAATGACGACAGCAATTATAGGGAGGGGGTTGAAAAGCTTGTATTGGGGGTGAACGGGAAACTAGATTCAGAGAAAATTATTTCACACCCGCATTATCACTTGACCTACCTGTTGCCTAATCTAATAATCGAAATCTTCGTCATAAGATAATTGAAACTCTTCAAGCGTACTTCCTGGCATTTTTCGCTTTCCATTCTCCTTTTGGCAATCTTTGTAATAACTCATCAAGGACAGCCATTTTTTAATCGGCCATTTTGAATGGCTAAAAGTGAGCAGATTTAATTTTCAGATAACTGGATTGCTCTCATTTCCAGGTAACGCTCTAAAAAAACTCATACAAAGGCTCAGAAAATTATAGATATATGACGTATCGATAAGATATTACCATTTAAATAAACTTATATATATATATATATATACATATATATATATATATATATACATATATATATATATATGTATATATATATATATATATATACATATATATGTATATATATATATAAATATATATATATATATATATATATGTATATATATATATATATATATATATATATATATATATATATATATATATATATATATATATATATATAAGAAATGGATATATTTGGTCCGACAAAATGAATTACAAATTGCCTTATATTATATAGGAACTTTTTTTAAATGATCTCCAGTTAGGACAATATGAATAGAATAGTTTAATTGTTTTGATTGTTTCTTCATTTTGCATTGTCTAAATTGAGTGATATATTAACCGTGTAACGACGGGAGATCATTCCAAATGAGTTTCTACATAATATAACACAATCTATAATTCATCGATATATATATATATATATATATATATATATATATATATATATATATATATATATTGATCAGTTGTAAGCAAAATAATGAAAATAAAACCGTTGTTCGAATAAGGTTAATCTAGCCACTTTTAGCCGTTCAAAAATGGCCATTCCTGATGTAATACTACAAAGATAGTCTTTATTTCTATGCAGTGCCGGATTAACAAGGTAGCAAAAGCTGCCTACGCTACTGGCTCCGCATTCTCTAGGGCTCCACGCCAAATATTTGCACGCATTCAATTCCGATTCAGGGATTTTGCATTTGTTTTATTACTAAAGCCAATAATCGCCTTTCGTTAGCGTTATTGTTGCAAGACACTAATTAATGGAAGAGTGGTATCTATCGTATGATTGCCAATAGAAATGAGTGATTATCTGGTTGTGTAACAAATTTCAAAAAATCAATAACTTTGCTATGCATAATTATTGTACGTTCCAAAAATTCATAACAAATGCTACAGGCCCCGCTCTAGATTAACCCGGTCCTGTTTTTATAGATTTTATCATTGTTTATTTTTCACGTAACAAAAAAAATCAATATTTTTTGAGAATTATCAAATGCATATTCCGAATATGAGGCCAGGTCAAAAGCATTTTGCAAGACGTTATGAAATTAACAAGATGGCGCTTGGTAGGGTGTATATCTTTGCTCATTCTGAACGATTGTTACGCCAAAGTTGGGTTATGAACTACACACTATTCAAAATCTAACATATTAATACACTCCAATAGAGATTTCCCTTTAAAACTATTGCACAGCTTTTCTTTGCAATTGACCAAATAATTTTTCGCAGGGCCGAATTCTAATTCAACCGATCAGGTGACACGTATTTCACGAATGCTACTTCGTCATGACTAGTTTTTGATTTCTGAACATTATAAATGTTGATAATTTTCTTTCTCTAAACAGATCTTAAGCGATATCATTTATTTCTTGCCAGACGAAAGCTTTGCTTTCTCACAAATTTCAGTTGCGTATCAGTGAGTGAGTCTAACAGAAATTCTATACTTTTTTCATTGGCCATTAAATCATTGAAGTATGAAAATTATTTCATATCAATAACAATTATTGTTAGTGTTTATATATAATCATTCTTAATTAATTGTAAATACAAATAGATCGTTGTTGCTTCATTTAATTCATGGCCTTAATTACGAACTGGTTCTTTGTTGCATACTAATGATAAGAAAATATAAATTTGATTAGGATTATCTTTATTGTATAAACTATGAAGTCAATATCCAGACTACATTGCTTTTGCAAAGTAGTTTTAAAGCATTGTAGCGACCCGTATTCTTTTAGTTAGGAATTAAATGCGAAACTCTTCTTTTAGCTAGATATCAAAAACGTCACTTCCGACGACAACCCCTATAAAACCCCTGGACGCCCGGGGCCAGAGGCATAAGCATTGAACCATGTGCGTCCAGGGGTTTTATAGGGGTCATCAGAGGAACTGACGTTTTTGATATCTAGCTAAAAGAAGAGTTTCGTATTTAATTCCTAACTGAAAGAATAGGGGTCGCTACAGTATATTTAAACAAACAAAATTAAGTATTCTATGATTGTCATGAAATGTATTCTTTCACTAAAGAAAACTCGAGGTTTTGCAAAATAGGGGGGTAACTATTATAGACGCTGTTCATGATGAAAGAGTTGAGTGTAAATTACTCAGACAATTTAGAACAAATAGGAGAGCGATTCCTCTTTAGTTACATGAATCCTTGTGGTAAAATGTAGTTAAAAATCACAAAGGAGATCTATTGAATCATTTTTATTGTTGATTTCAACTGTATATTCAATTTAGTGATATAGTTACAAACACGAAAAAATATCTGATCTTTTTCTTTGGTAAATTGCAACCCGAACATTAACCTTAACACTAACCCTAAACACTAAACCTTACCCTAACTTATATCCATTATAGCTAAATTTGATAAAATACACACTTTTTATGGTCAGGTTTTCTGTGTAATTAGTGCTAACGCTTTTCTCATGTACAGAGTCTTTTGTAGTCGCCTGTGTTTTTTTTGCGAACCTTGTCCAAAAATTACCGAAAACTCATCTTGATGCGAAAATTTTTATTTTGGTCAGCGTTGTTTGAATTCGTTTTTGGATTTTTTGTCTTTTTTTTTTGTTCGTTTTTTTTTTTTTCTTTCAATTTTGAAATGAATGAGAATGTTATGAAAATTCCGGAAAAAAGATTTTTCCCACAGCAAGAATTTGTTTACAAGAAATAATTTCCTATGCATAAAATACTTCTTCTGCCTTTTTATGGTAAATTGTTCTTTTTGTATTTATTTTTAAATGATTCATTCCACCTTCCTGAAGACAATCAATTCAACGGTTTAACGAATAAATCTCTCCTTTTAAATCCTTCGCAAAGTTTCATTTCTTATTCTGTATTTATAAAATAACTTTCAGTTTATTTTGCCAGTAACCAATGACCCAATGAAAATTATGAAATCTTATCTAAAACGGTGTTTTGCCGATAATGGCCTGTCTCTGTTTCAGGAAATATTCTTTCAATTTTTAAAAGAAATGTCAGAGGCCGATCCAGGATCTCAAGCAAGAGGAGGTGTCCATTTTTAAAAATTCTTTTTATTCCGTTTGTCTGATTAGACAATGGATATAATTCATATTTTGTTTTCAAGGGTAATTTTCGATGGCTCGAGATTATTTGGGGTTTTTATTTATAAATTGTCTTTATCGGGATCAGAGCTTTCCAAATTGTGCGCCACGTATAATACCTTGGTGTGTCGCGAAATGGAGTTAAATTTTGTATATCTTTCGAAATATACTTTTCCGGGGTCAGTTGAACAGCTGGGATGACATTTTATCTTTGGCTTTGGTCAACAAAACATAAGTAATATTATTATCTTATTGCGAATGCCGTAAGTTTGAAAAGCTCTGATATAGATGAAAAAAAAATGTAATTTTGCTTTGTAGGAGCTGAAGAGGGGTCTGGACCCTTTGGATCCGCCCCTGAATGCAATGCATTACCCACTCGATAATTTAACCGACATTTCTTCATTAGAACATTCGCAACGCTTTTCTCTTCTAAATAGTCTCTCATTCATTATCTATGTAAAGTGTATTTTTGTTATAAACAATTAACTAAGCAAACTGCCAATAAGTATAGAACACAGTCTTCGTTTAGTAGAAAAAAAGTTATCTCATAAACGTACTACTCCAGTATACAGGCACACCCTCATCATCATCATCATCATCATCAGTCTTTTAGCGTCCGTCGTTGGACATAGACCTTCCCCAGGATTTGCCACACTTCCCTATCATGGGCGTCGAGGAACCAGTACTTCCTGAACTTGTCTAGCTCGTCTCTCCATCTAACATTTTGCCGGCCTCGGTTGCATATGTGGTCTTGGGGGATCCATGTTGTGAGTTGCGATGTCCATCGATTGTCTGCCATTCTTGCAACATGGCCAGCCGACCGCCATTTGAGATTTTTAATGGATTCTATGATGTCCCTAAGTCTTGTCTTTTCTCGGATGTACTGTGCTGTCTTGTGGTCTTTCCATGTGAGGCCCAGCATTATTCTTTCAAGTGCACGTTGCATGGTTCTCAATTTTCGGGTCTGTCTCTTGGTTAGGTTCCATGTTTCAGCTCCATAAGTGACTATTGGGAGGTACTGGTCGAAATTTCGCTCTATGCCACTTTGCTTTTACGAAAGACCAACATAAGTTCCAGTTTTCGCTAACCGAAATAAATCCGTTTTTACGATTAAAAAAGAAAAAAAAACAGAGAGCGAAAATAGTTCCCCATTTGTTATTTATGTAAAGTGCATTGTAAACAAGTTACTAAACAAATGAAGATAATTACAGTCTTCGTATAGTAGCTTTGCAACGTCTGGTTTGAAGCGAGCAATTACTGAGGCAGTGAGAGAGGCATTGCCAACTCCTCCCCCATGAATAACAATCAGCATCTCAGCATCAAACCGCCCTAGCTCTAAACTCTATTTGCGAGCAAGTGTTATATCTCAATTTATTTTTTTAGAAAGATGTGTCCTGAAGTATCAGGAAAACCTGAAAGAGCTAGTTCGGCTTTGTTCCAGTCTAAACAGCACTTACTAAATAACCATACATAATTCTCGGAGAATGAAAACCCTAAATTCGATGAAGATAAAAAAATATATCATGGTTGATCAGCGTTTCGTAGTAAGCTGGAACTTGACCTCTGAGAGAAACAAGAAGACGATGACTTATTTTCGTTTTTTTAGAAATCTAAATGACAGTGTGGAAATATTTTCTTTGTGTTTGCTGAATATTTGCAAAGAATTTCCTTTCTTCTCTCGATTCTATCACATTCTTTCTAGCCATTATTTCCTGGAAATTCTCCCTTTTCTTTCATTTTCAACCTTGAGTCGATTGTTCCGTCACTTACGTCACTCATGCAATTTCCGACTTTTAGGCTATGTCCATATTCGTCCATTCTACCAGTTCTTCCTTCTTTCATTCTCGTTCTCGGTTTATTTATAAACACTACATCGCATTAATGATTTACAGAATGATGAAATCGTTTTGACATAGAATAAATATTGACGTATCTTGAATTGATTGCCCTAATATCATTTTGGATTGACGCCAGGGAACTTTGGCTACAACACAACTTTACTGTCAGACCTTCTTCTGACTAATCTCGCCAAATTAATTCTAAATGAATACATAGTTATAGCTCTGAATAAATATAGAATTTGAAAAAACTTTAAATAATCAAACAAGATAGGTCTCTTAAAATTAGATTAAATGTCGAAAACATGATATATTTTATCATAAGCAACATGTCCGTCTGTCATACTGGGATACATTTCGGGGTTTTTTTTTTTACAAGGAAGATAACTATCAAAGGCAAGAGGGGAGTAGTTCCCCTTATTTATTAATTTGCAAATGCGTAAAAATACGAGCCAGTCTGGTCAAATTGGATAACATTAATTTTCTTGACTTCATTTTGAAATATATAATCCGAACTATAGGAATGCCCGGACGTCATAATGAAGAAGAGGAGAAACTAACAAGAACCGTCATCTACATAGAAATAGTTTGTTGATATGCCTATAGATACGTAATATGACACATCAAATACAATGATCTTTCATAGAAACGTAATAGCATTAAAGTGTTGTTGGTTTAGGGTTGAATTCTTCTCAAATTATCCCTTGTACAATAAATCAGTTTTGATGTTTCTTCATCATAAAATTTTATTTTTACTCATGATAACCGTTATAGATGCGACGGGTCGTAGACTAGATCAACGATATATAAACTCGGCAATAATAAGACTATATTTGGAGTATTTCGTGCAGGCTTGGGTCCTATGTACTGGATATAGTAATTAGAATTTGATTTTGAAATTGGAGATAGTGCAGAGGAAATGTACCGGAATAATACAAGACATGAGAGATCTAAGTTAAAAGAATAAACTAGAAAAGTTAGGCATGACTACATTGTTTGTGAGGGAAAGACGAGATTTAATCGATATTTCCAAGACATTAAATACTTTTACGAATTATGGAATTCTAATATTTAATAAGTCGGATAGGACAGAGAGTTTACTAGCTAGGTCCAATACAAAAACATTTTTTTTTTAAGTCATAAAAACAATTATTTCTCCAGAACGATTTTGAAATACCAGAATGTTTTACCATTTTATGTAGAAATAGTAAAAGTAAAGATAGTTTTAAGAATAACTCTAGATAATCTAGGATAGAAAACAAATAAATGGGGCAATTTTGGAAGTTAGCGGCTAGAATATGTAAAAGAATTTAGAAGAAACAAACAAATGAATAAATAGATAAAATGTGCTTGGTAAATCTCTGTACAGATAAACATAATTTTCTCATTGAATTTAATTCATTTTTCATCACTTGAATTAATGCTTATTTCAATGTTGAATACGAATTTTCATCGTAAATTGAATACGAGGAAGCCCATATAAGCGTTTTTATTTCATAAATAAATAAACGGAAGTTTAGATAAGAGAATGAGTGAAGCAGTAAATAGAGATGACGATTAAACAAAAGTATCCACTTATACAAGCAAACAGAAACGTGATTTATCCCAGATTCTTATAAGTTTTAATTTAAACAGTTTCGATTCAAAGCACAGCCCAGTCTATGCGTTATAAGGCGATTTCCATTCTTCCTTCACTTAAAAACTTCCTCACAACTAAATCCTTCTCGAAATTCTCACGACGGGCCCATTTTCAGACACACACACACACAAGAATTCAAAACATATCTTACTCCAGGGGGTCACCAACCAGGCTGATACCTCCCACTAGTTGGCGATTTAAGCTTTTAAGTGGGCGAGAGATGCATTCATCATCATCATCATCATTGACCTTTTAGCGTCCGTCGTTAGGCATAGACCTCACCCAGGATTTGCCACACCTCTCTATCGTGGGCGTCGCGGAGCCAATACTTTCTAAACTTATCTGATCCTTCACACCATCTTATATTTTGCCGGTCACAGTTTTGCATCTGATCTCTGGGTATCCACGTTGTGAGTCGTAATGTCCATCGGTTGTCTGCCATTCTTGCAGCATGACCAGTCCATCGCCATTTGAGTTTTCTGATGGGTTCTCTGATGACCCTGACTCCTTTTTTTCCTCTAATATTCTGCGCTGTCTTGTGGTCTCTCCATGTAAGGTTGGGCATTATACTTTCACGTGCACATTGCATGGTTCACAGTTTGAGGGTCAATGAAAGTTTCTGTCTTACATCCACCATGCAGATAACACTCTCAATTCGAGGACCCGGAACAGTGGCTTTTATTTTTATCATTACCTCCATATATGATAAATACGCCTTTGTATGAATTTGTGAAGCGCATACGATTACCCAATACGCAGTTACTTTACCTAATTGAATATACCAAAATCTAGCCATTTTCTGATAACTATAGCAGTTCTAACCATTTAAAATGGCCATGATGTTGCCAAATGGATTTAAAATATTAGTTGGCGGTAAAGAAATTTTATTCTCACAAAAGTCGTTCAAGTGTGCACTAGACATAAAAAGACTTATGACCACTGTCTTCATCATCATCAGTCTTTTAACGTTCTTTGTTGGACATAGACCTTCCCCAGGATTCGCCACACTTCTCTATCATGGGCGTCACGGAGCAAGTACTTTCTGAACTTGTCTAGTTCGTCTCTCCATCTAATATTCTGCCGGCATCGGTTCCGCATGTGATCTCAGGGTATCCATGTCGTGAGTCGTGATGTCCATCGGTTGTCCGCTATTCTTGCAACATGATCAGCCCACCGCCATTTGAGATTTTTAATGGATTCTATGATGTCACTGACTTTTGTCTTTTCTCGGATGTATTGTGCTGTCTTGTGGTCTCCATGTGAGGCGCAGCATAATTCTTTCATGTGCGCGTTGCATAGTTCTCAATTTGCGGATCTGTCTCTCGGTTAGGTTCCATGCTTCAGCTCCATAAGTGACTATTGGGAGGATGCATTGGTTATACACCCTTCTTTTTAGGATTAATGGGATGTTCTTATTTTTGGAGGTTGAGCTAGCTTTGCCAAAGACTTGCCATCCTAATGTAATTCTTCGCTTGATTTCTTCTTCTTTTGAGGGTCTCATGGAGATTCGTTGTCCTCGGTCGATACAGAGTATTAACTTGCTGTTTATCTCCTTTTAGTTTGCTCATCTTAAAAAAACTCTGAGAAATGCGGCCAAACGGCTAAATGATTGTTATACTGATCAGATTTAAATCCGTTTTAAAGATTCAAGGACAAAATGAAAACCGTCCTATAATTTCATACCTAAAAAGATAAAAAAATTACCTCCCTTCTCTTGCTATAATCTCGTGTGCACTGTAGCAAAGTGATATTTCGTATTATCCAAAGTGGGCGCTACCGAACCTCCGTGGGTACTGGGAGACTCAACGGGGATACTGGTAGGTAAGTCGTGGTAGGAGGTGTCGGGTAGCCGACTACAAATAGTTTAACTAGTTGGTTGAAGGATAATGCTTACCAATATTGAACTACACGTGGGAAAATCAGTTTCATCATATCAGGCCTGTATATCTTATCTATCAGGTAAAGGCATCAAAATATGTACTTTTTGAACGTTGGGGGCAAGGTCACGTTCGGAAACGTTGGTCGATGAGGGCGTAGTTGCATAATTTTTGCTATGTATACGTAAAAATGTTCAGTAATTATTCCAGTGGAATTATTACATCTTAAATAGAGACAGAAAACATGAATAAAAATATCATTTTATCAAAAATCATCTGAACAGCAATTCCTGACATTTACATGCAACTAGAAACGCGTAAATTTGCATGAAAATTATCTGAACACACGCAAACAGTGGAATTCAATTTCAACCTTCCTTTAATTACCTTTTTGTCGTCTGCTTTATCTGTTATAGAATTTGATGCTGTTACTGTCTTGTTGTAGTATGGGGGGGGGGGCTCGTCGCTTCGCTCCCAATTATTTCATATCAATTAATTGTGTCCTTTCAGAAACTGGGCGTGGATCTAAAATCTAAAAATATGAGTATTTTAGTTGGTGGGAAAATAAATTCCAACCTAAACACATGTTTGTCAGTGTAGTTTTCTATTGTATTTTTTATTTAAAGATTTTTTAGTGATCCATCTGGAGGAAAGACATGAAACACAGAACATGATAAAATGTTAGCATATCTTTGGTGATACTTTACAAAATAAAAATGAAAAATTAAACGCCTCATTAATCCCGGTATGATCAAACAAGGTAAACTCTAGAGACAATTCATGGGAGGGAACTGTGTTCAGAAACTTGAACGAGCTGAAAGGTATCCTAACGATTTCGACAAAACAGACAGGTCAGCACATCCTGACAGAAATGTATTCGATTTCTCTATAAATGTTATTAAATCACCGGAGCCCAAAAAATGGATATATATATATATGTGTGTGTATGTGTGTGTGTGTGTGTGAACAATAGGAAATGAGGCAGACTCAGGAGTAAGATTTTAGGGAGACTTTGTTTATTAATTAGTTATTCCATAAATTGATTTATTTGGTGTGCTATACATGTTTCGAGTGGTGATCCCATCTCCAGTAGCGTGTGGTGTGAGTAGGTGTGTGTAACTTTTAGTGGTTAAAAGGTATCCGTAGAAAATAGATTTACCATTGGATGCTTTGCTTTTGAAGCAAAAATTGGAATCAAGGAAGAGGATTCCTTTAGGGTCATCATGATGTGTGGGACTTTGTTTTCTCTGTGGTGAAGCCTGTGTTGGTCAGTGTCAAGATATGATAGTAGCAGCAGTGGAGAGGTCATAGGATATCAGGGTTATAGAGTAGTGGTGTAATATTAGATTGTGTGAGTAGGTTGGGGAAAGTACATACATATGTGTGTGTGTGTGTGTGTGTGTGCGTTTCCGAGTGCCCCTAGGGGGGGTGCGCTACAACCTTGAAAATGTGCATGAGTACATCATTAAGTACCCTCTAAAAAATGCTCTTTTCTTAATTCCTATAATGGGACCAACAATGCCCGAATCTTGTAGTGGTGATTTTTAGATATTTTTAGATAAAAGATGATTTTTTGGACGATGAGTTCCAGTACATCAGTGGGCTACGGCGATTCATTTATGCAAGGTACGGATGTGATATGTCATATGAATTTGAAATTTAATTTAGTTTCCATATAATCTAATGTATTTTCTTAAGACTCGTCTTTTAGAGCAGTTTTGGGTGAAAAATTACATGAGTATTATTTCTCATGAATTCTCTAGAAGGAAAACCTTACTTCACAACAAAACTTTTCAGCTAATTCTCAGAAGAAAGGCGAAATATATTGAAATACCAAAATACTATTTGAAAGCTTCGGTTATGATATTCCGGGCTTCGTATTCTAATCCTGTCCTTATTTCAGTTTATAAATTCAGCTATAACTATTAACAAAGGTAAATAAAATTTTGGTATCTAATTTGTAATAATCCAAGATTAGCGTTTTAACTTAGTATTATCTCCCTTGTATTAATAACCCAGACAACTAGACTTACGAACACGAAATGTGATTTAATGAATCATATAAAAAATTCCTGAAAATTTGTTTGTTTTTGTTTTGTTTTTTTTGTTTTGTTTTTTCCAAGTTTACGTTTCAAATAGAAAAGTGTCTATTGGTACAAGGAAGTCATCAAAAGGGTCTTTATTTTTTTACATGTATTAACATATTGGAAGAAATTCCATTAAACGTAAGGTAATACTTGCCTGGAACAACTTCATAAAGGTTTTTCCAAACATAGATCTAATTAACATAAGCAAAACCGGTCTCAAAACAACAGTCAAATGATATTTCATGGAATCTTATTCATGAATTATTGTCCACTCAAATTGATTTGATTTTCTACACTGAGAATGTTACCTTTACTCGCTGGCTATTCTATGAGTATTGAGGTATTGAATCCCTTCAGCCCCAAAAATATGTATATTGTTTTATAAGAAACCACAAATGTGGGTAGGACTTGTGAGACGATAACCCTTCCCACCAATGATGAACAGAAATGAAGGAAAATTGTATGTATGTTATGCGGTGAATATTGGTAAATTATTATTATTATTATTATTATTATTATTATTATTATTATTATTATTATTATTATTATTATTATTATTATTATTCCCACACCAGTCGGCCGGTGGTCACAGCTAAAGACTGAGTGACAGCAAGTATTCTCAGGTCTCCAGCCCTCCTTTCAACACTCTCACAGTCCACAACAGTGCCCGGTGGTTATCGCTGAGGGCTGAGTGACAGTAAGTCTCCACAGGTCATCATCCCTCCTCTCATATCTCCTTCGCCTATCACAGCAGTGCTGTGGTTCGTACCTCCACCACCCTCTGTATTTTTTGTTTGGTTTTGTTTTTGTTTTTGTTTTGTTTGTTTTTTTATTTTTTTTTCTCTCCTTTTCCCCTTGTGAAGTAACTGCTAACAGTTTGGGGTCGTAGCTTTCATATTTCTTGCTCTTTCATCAGCATTCGTGCAGTCCCCTAGTAGTGCTGTGGTCTGTATTGTCTCAATCCTTCCTCTTATCCCCAGTTCTTCCAATCTCGTTTCCAGTGTCTTTGGTACGGTTCCGAGTACACCCACAATTACAGGTACTACCCTGACTTTCATGTTCCACTCCTTCGACAGCTCTTTTGTCAGGTCTTGGTATTTTCCCAGCTTTTCATCCTCTTTCCTATTTACTCTGTAATCCGTAGGTACGGCCATGTCTATTCGGCAAGTTCTTATTCCCTTGTCTAAAGGGAAGCAACTCATGATGACAACATCTTTCGTAATTGCAGAGGTTGAAGTTAAAACTAAAATCGAAAGAAAATAAACGTTTCATTTCAAGAAATCTCAAGCTTTCCTTTTCAACATAATATCTCATTATCATTTTAAATGAATGACAGCTTAATATAGAAATTTGATTGATTTTTTTTTCAGATCAAATAGCCTTGTTATTTTTCGATTATGAAATGTTGTCATCGTGAGTTATTTCCCTTGGATAACTATCGCGTATGAAGGGAGGAGATGCAAAATGCTTTACTCACGTGACTTAGTCACAAGAGAGGGCATTGGTATTGTTTTACGTACCTGTTTATCTGAGGGAAGACAGACCCGGATTTAGGGAGCGGTAAAGCCCCCCCCCCCCACCTTACAAAATTATGTTAATCAAAAAAATTGTTTTTTTTGATGATGAAATTAATGAATGATACTGCTTGGAATGTATTTTCATTATAACACCTTCAATTGTTTTTGATGGATCAATAAAATTACAGCTTATAATTCGGGTCTGTAGTAATTGGAGTACGGATTACGAGAATAAATTTGTCTCATCTAAAAAATTTATCATTGGTTTTGCTGGTATATATTCACGTGTAAACAAGCAGCTACTTCAAATACATATTTAATCTAACGTTTCTATGCGTGTATAAATTGTCAGTTCCAATCACACGCTATAAACGGACTTCGATGAGTAAATTTTTCGATTTGCCGTCTATTTTGATTTCTGAGTATATGGAGCACACCGGACCTGAAGCGCTCCGCCCCCATCTGGTCTAAATGTGCCCCTTTCTGAACTCTGTCCTTTCTAGGGGTTTGGTACGTCGGCATTTTGAAGGAGAAACGGGCGTTAATTATCACTGGTGGACAACAGATAAAGAGACCGTATATATTTAAGCAGGAGGAGATACTAGCAGAGAGAATGAAACAGTGAGAAGAAGACACGAGATCGGCTTTTTCCACACAAGAAAGCGACTCTCTCTCTCTCTCTCTCTCTCTCTCTCTCTCTCTCTCTCTCTCTCTCTCTCTCTCTCTCTCTTGAAATGCGAGGTCCCTGGTTCACAAAACGAGCTCTGCGATATCTTTTTTTATTCGTAAGGGGTAGAGAAAGATTACACCCACGGTGCACAACAATATTTTTTTTCCTTCTGAAGGTCTTTTGACAAACACGACGGTAAGCCGGCCATTCCTCGAACAGTAACCGCGCCGTACCTCCATACTTTCGACTCCACCAGAACCACCATGAAATTATCATGACTGTGTTTCGATTTGCGTGGTAACCATGACCTTAAGGGGACCCTTTCGTTAAAGAGGGCAGAAGGCTTTATTTGCCCGAAATTTCACACGCTCAGTCCGAATTCAGGGGAGGCGAGAGTCTCCCTATCCCCGCTAGTTCGTAGCGTACGGTGGTAAGACAACAAATATGAATCACCGTCTTCCTGATGATTAGTTATAAACACTTTGTCCCAAGAAGAGTTCATTGTTTCAAATGGTGAGAAAGAGATATTTTTATCAGCAAAATTGTCATATTTAAGAGGCTGAGGCAATAGTTGCGGATATAGAAACAGAAAATGTCACACTGTTCATTATGTAGAAGGCAATCTTTGCGATAACAATTTTTAAAATCTAGCCACTTTTAGCCATTCAAAATAACCGAATGAAAAAAATGGCCGTTCTCCCACTGCCATGCAAACTACAAGCATTTCCTCATTACAAACCCGAAAGGTATTTCAGAGCGCATCACAAAGCGCGTTACAAAGCGCGTTTCTCTTCGGAATTACAGCAAAACTCAGGGCTACCTTTTGAAATCTCCAGCCATTTCGAATCAATCTCTTCTACAATACTATAATGATATCATATGTACATATATATATATATATATATATATATATATATATATATATATACCCCATGCTCTTACAGCCCTGGAATGGAGCACTCTGGTGGATGGGGAATTATGCGTAAGTAAATACATTGCTCGGTCTTACTGACTGTCCAGTTCTGCAGGGATAAATGCCAGCCTCTGGGTCTGAAGCGAAGTGGTACTGGATGGGATATTGGATAGTCTATAGCCACACTGTAGAGTTGTAATACAATGATACAGCCATCTGTGGATACTCAATTATCAATTATATATATATATACATAACACCAAAACTATTAAAGTCTGCCAATTACTCAATGGCACAAAATGCCTATGTTATTTACGACCACAGCTCTAATATCAAAAGTAGCGACATCATCTACCTCCACGAATGTGCACAATGCAAAATACAGTACGTAGGGAAATCTGAATGGCCTTTCGAAATCAGACTCAATAATTTCAGACTTATATCTACCAATTATGACAATTTACTCTCAATAGATCATTTGTTTACATTTTTCGAGGTCAAAATCAAATGGAATTTTTTTTTCACTTTTAGGCATCTTAATCGAGGGTGATTTTTAAAAATCACTTTTAGGGGTTAAAATCGAGGGGTTGTTTTTTTCCATCAATGTCGAAGGGATTCTTTTTACTTTAGGGTGTCAAAATCGAGGGGGTGGGTATCAATCTTAGAAGTCTAGATCCAGAAAGATTTTTTTCTCTTCACTTTTAAGGGTCAAACTCGAGGATGGAGATACTTTTCTCAATTTCAGCGGACAAAATCAAAATAGAACTTTTATTCTTTTTTACTTTTAGGAGTCAAAATATCTTTTTCACTATTAAGGATCAAGATCAAATGCAAATTTCTATTTCTATTTTTAGGTGTTAAAATCGTGGAGTAAGATTTTAGGGGTCAAAATCGAAAGGATTTTTTTCTCTTTTTGGGATCAAGATCATGTGGGAATTTATTTGTATACTTTCGGTGGGGATTTTTTTTTTTTTTTCATTTTTAGTGGTCAAGATCTAGATTTAGTTTTTTTTATCACTTTTAGGGGTTGAAATATAGGGGAAGATTTTTCACTTTTAGCTTGAGAGCAGCAGCAACTGTCGTCTTTGAAGTTTAAATTTCCTCACGATTGATGATTTATTCATATAGCAATGACATGGAAACATCTTGAACTAATTGAAAAAAATGTCCAGAGAAGAAAAAAGACTTGAAAAATTGTACGGGAATCTTCACAAATAGCAAGTTTCACTTCGCTCTGACGAAAAATAATAAAATCAGAGTTAAGTCAGAGCAGACTTATGACCTGAATTTGCAGTTTGACTACCATGCCCACGTTGTTGAGATAAAAATGTCTCGGATGTATAATAGTAACTGCTATTTTATCAAGTGAAATGACACCAGAGGAAGGAAGTAAATGTCATTGGAATCCTTGATGACATTCAGCTATCATAAATGACCGACTCATGAAATTCTGTTGAGCTCTTTCGTTGTAGCTGTGCTCATTCTTACCATTTATGAATCATTCATTATTAATACTATTGCACACCAAGAGAAGAATCATCACGCTAAACAAGATTTTTTTTTGTTCAAGTCAAATTATCATGAATGAGGCAGCGTCAGAATTATTTATCTTCATAATCGGGCCACATTACAGACAGAGTGGTTATCACAAACAACAAAGTGTCGAAAGGGCAATCTTTGCAATAAAGCACAAGGAGAACAGCCATATTGAATGGCTAAAAGTGGCTACCCCCTTTAAAAAAAAAAAGAATTGCTAAAATTAGGTAGATTCATTTCCAGGTAACAGTATAAACCTAAAAATACATACAAAAGCTCCAAAAGTATAAATATTCGATACAACGCATTGGTCTGATATTAACGTTCTAATAGTCGGAATTTTATTTTCACCGTTTTTCATATCTTTATAGAAATATTTATTATATTCATATTCATTTTTTATTCTTTTTGGAACATCTAAATGAGTTTTTGGAGCGTGTACAGTTACCCGGTAATGAAATCTACCCATTTTTAGCCATTTATTGAATAAGTAGCCACTTTTAGCCGCAAAATGGTTGTTCTCCAAGTCATCTCATATTCTGCCAGCTTCGGTTGTGCATTTGATCTCTGGGGATCCATATTACGAGACATAATGTCCATTGGATGTCAGCCGTTCTGGCAATATGACCAGCCCGTTGCCATTTGAGTTTCCTAATGAATTCTATGAAATCTCGAACACCTGTTTTTCCCTAATATATTGCGCTGTCTTGTGATCTCTCCGTATGATGTTGAGCATGATTATCTCATGTGCACGTTGCATGATCCTCAGTTTGAGGGTCAGTCTTTCGGTTAGGTTCCATGTTTAGGCTCCATACGTTACTATCGGGACAATTTTTTGGTTGTATATCCTTTTGAAAGCTAGTGGGATTTTCTTGCTCTCGAAGGTTGAACTTGCTCTACCGAAGGCCAGCCAGTGCGTTATTGCAAAGATTCCAGTCGAAAGGTACTAGGTTCCATCTTCAAGTATCAAAGGAGCTCCAAGAGGAATCGAATTCTGATTTAAAGCTTTCTTGTCCTTCACTTTTTTTTTTTCAACTTGTATCTTAAGAATCTGAGAAAAGCAGGATGAAATTGTTATAGTATTTGTTACTGAATCACGAAATCAGGTGTTATGTTTTGCCCGGAAATGTTGGATCAAAGTTCAGGCTACGAACTTATTGATTAACTTCGTATATATGCGTATGCAAAGCCATATGTGTGACAAGTTTTAGGTGAACATGCACATTATCCTCTGTAGAAGTAATGTTGGAAACCATCAACCAAAACAGTGAAGGTTTTTCAGTTTTTAAGTCAGTCCAGCTGGTTATGTAATCTGTATCTATCACGCATAAAGGCTGTACCAATCATGCTAGAGAGTTGAAAATTTGAACATTTACTCCTTATTATGTCTACAAAAAAAACGTGATTTTGTTATTTGAAAATGACCCCTGAATAGGTTTTTAGTGGGGAGGTTCAATTAATAATAGAAGATCATGCTAAATTGATCACCATTTTGTGCCCGCTTATCTTTTTTTTTTTAATTCAGAGATTTTAGTGATCACTGCCCAAACAAAAGGTGAATGAAGTAACTTCTTCATTGATCACCCCTTTTTCAAATTTTTAGTTGATCATCCCCAACATGATATGCAGCCGAACGAAGATGGTCGTGGCAGTTTCTATTGAGTAACTAAACATACATGAGGTTGGGTTTTTTTTTTTCGTTTCGTTTGGGGTTTTTTTTGGGGGGGGGTTCTTTTCAGAGAAAAAAGTCGAACGGAAATGTCACTCAAGTAAGAATGAATTATGTCGAGACTGAAATACCGTACGTATTGAAATTGGAGTGAGAAATGGGAGACGTTGTCCTTCTTTCTCTGTGGCCCTACGCCAATCGGGGGACAGGATGGGAAGTGTGCGACTAATTCATGATTTATTCGGGTAAGAAAGGACAATTTCAGTAAATAAGTAAATAACGCTCATTGGAGGTCACTTTCAAATTGTACAATGACGTAATGGTTTTCACACAGAATTTTTAAAAAGCGAACGTTGGTTTAAGTCTGGGATCAGGGTTCATCTGGTAAATAAGCTGCTTTAAATAGTGTTAGTTGTCCATTAGATTTTATACAACGAGGGCAGAAGTATTGCATATATTTCAACGAGTTATATTTCAACATGGACGTTTATCTTTTATTGTCAGACATTTTTGCTTCTGGAACTCTTTTTTATCAGACGTTTTAGAAATTATACGTTTTTTGTAATTGGACCTTTTAGAAATTACACCTTTTAGAAATTGGACGTTATTGCATTTGGACCTCTTATAAATTAGACATTTTAGAAATTATACGTTTTTTGTACTTGGACCTTTTAGAAATTACACCTTTTAGAAATTGGACGTTATTGCATTTGGACCTCTTATAAATTAGACATTTTAGAAATTATACGTTTTTTGTACTTGGACCTTTTAGAAATTACACCTTTTAGAAATTGGACGTTTTTGCATTTGGACCTCTTATAAATTAGACATTTTAGAAATTATACGTTTTTTGTAATTGGACCTTTTAGAGATTACACCTTTTAGAAATTGGACGTTTTTGCATTTGGACCTCTTATAAATTAGACATTTTAGAAATTATATGTTTTTTGTACTTGGACCTTTTAGAAATTACACCTTTTAGAAATTGGACGTTTTTGCATTTGGACCTCTTATAAATTAGACATTTTAGAAATTATATGTTTTTTGTACTTGGACCTTTTAGAAATTATACCTTTTAGAAATTGGACGTTTTTGCATTTGGACCTCTTATGTATTAGACATTTTAGAAATTATATGTTTTTTGTACTTGGACCTTTTAGAGATTACACCTTTTAGAAATTGGACGTTTTTGCATTTGGACCTCTTATAAATTAGACATTTTAGAAATTATACGTTTTTTGTACTTGGACCTTTTAGAAATTACACATTTTAGAAATTGGACGTTTTTGCATTTGGACCTCTTATAAATTAGACATTTTAGAAATAATACGTTTTTTGTACTTGGACCTTTTAGAAATTACACCTTTTAGAAATTGGACGTTTTTGCATTTGGATCTCTTATAAATTAGACATTTTAGAAATTATTTGTTTTTTGTACTTGGACCTTTTAGAAATTACACATTTTAGAAATTGGACCTTTTTGCATTTGGTCATTTTGACTTGTAACCACTTGTACTCCTTAAAATTTGACAGAATTCACACCAAAGATTTGTGTCTTATGTACATAACGATGTTCAATCATGTTTCAATATTTTTCTGACCTTCGTATTTCTTCTCATCTTTTGTCCAAATTCAGTCGATTTTGATGCTGCATATACTTTATACTTGCTATATAATATAAAATCTCTTTTTCTTCCTATTGATTGGTTGCTTCGTGCTTTGCTATCCCAACATTTTAATCTCAATCGAAAATTTCAAATTGAGATCTGGAAGAATCAGTTTGGTCGTAGATTTTTCATTTGCTCGATTGACTCCGGCAAAATATCAAGGATTAATTGGAAACGTGTGGTGCGTATTTTGACGATCGAAATTCAGCATCTTGTCTTGCTTTGTTGAAGCGAGATATCAACTCAATACTGATGTGCCCTTCTGTTATTCAATTAATTTTTACTAATTAGTTCGTTTTAATTCATTATGTTACATCTTCTCAAAGCCAAACACTATTTTCTTTCACTCAACTTGGTCCGCTCGGATAGAGCAATTATTAGCACATAATATGCAGAAGGCCCTGCATTCGATTCAGGGTATAAGCGAATTGTAAGGAAAATATTTCCATTAGGAAAAAAATTCCCCGTATACCCAGCAGCTAATTGAGTGCACCCTAAGCTGTGTTATTCGGCTGAAAGTATCTCTCCGGAGGACGTGCATCCAACCAAAGGGTTGGTCATAAAAACTTATTTGAGCAGACGCATGTAACGGAAAATGGGTGTGTGTGAACGTGTATGTATGTGTGTGTGTGTGTCCGGACGTGTATGTGTGTGTGTGTGTGTGTGCGAACGTGTATGTGTGTGTGCGTGCGAACGTGTATGTGTGAGTGTGTGCGTTCATGTCTGCCTGCGTATGCGTGTGTGCACGTGCACTCGTGTGTACAAACGTGTTTAGCCGACTTTGCAAAGAAAAATAGCTTTCGATTCCATCATAAGCCTTCATCTCATTTTTGCGTGGGGGCGGGGACAGTTGCAAATGTCAAATGAGCCTAAAAGAAGTAAAATTGGTCTCAGGTAGTTGGATTTATTTGAATCTGTTGGTAGCATTTCATGTTGGTTTACCAAAGGAAAAGGATTATGTATCTTTTATTCTGTTTTGTATTTACTCAATTCATTTAAAGAATATCCTGACTTTTAATGTGAGATGGGGTTTTTATCCACAAAAATCTTTGAGAATCCATACATATAATAATTAACAATGTACAGAAGTCGTCTGTCACGCTAAGGGACGTAGCCGATATAGTAAAGTAGAATTTAAAGCCCAATTATCATACTCCAGAAGAAACTATTTATAAAATTGTACTCTCAATCAAATTTAAACTCATGAATTTTTTTTTCAAATACTAGCTCTTCGAGTAAACCATCCCAACTTTCTTCTTCTTCTTTTTCTTCCTCTTCCTCCTCCTGCTCATGTTATCTAATACCACGACTAATAATGCTATTACTACATCAATTAAGATTCCTTAGAAATCGGAAATCACAGATATGGACATAAGAATGGTGGACGCATCGTTGAATTTATGGCTCTTGTTTTCTCTTTACATTCGAATGATTCTCAACCAATCCCGCCCTCCATTGCTGCAAGAAGGAACGCCATAAAAGGTCCTAAAACAGACTGAAATAAAAGATAACAGATAATAATCAAAATAAAACTGCTTACAGGTGTATCTTACGGTATGAGAGGTTTCACAAGGATAGAAATGACCAACCAAGGCCTATTATAATAAATGCCTTACATGATAGAGATTTTTTGTGGCTGCCTTACAAATATGTCCCTTGGGCCAGGAATTAAAACTTGTTTTTCTTCTTGACACCACTGAGCTGTTGAGCCCGAGACTAAAACTTGTTTGTTCTCTTACACCAGTGAGCTGTTTTGTTGTGAAACTCCGAGAGGGTTGACTTTATAATCGCAATTAGTCCTACGTGGAAGAGAGAGAAAGCGGGGAAGACTAATTCCGTTACACCGTGTCGTGTCAACTTGCGTTTCAGAGTTCTCGGTATTTTTTTTGTTTTGTAAACATTGAATTTCTGTTATGAGAAATATTATTAAAACAATAATAGAACAATGGAATAATATAAAAACGTGAGCATTTTGAAAAAGCTAATACATATTCGTCCATTATAGAGGTATTCATCCGACCATGTTTTTATAATTACAAATAAATTTGAAACTTCAGTCCTGTTTCTTTGGTTTTATGGTCAGGGGCGTTCTGCTAGTAATCAGTGGTATTGGTAATCGAATCCAACAGGGAGTAAATCATTTTTTTTTCTTTCTTTCGATATCAGAAGTGGATTCTTTCTTGCTTGCTTTCGACACTAATGGTGGATGAACCATTTGGCAGAGTATGCCTTCCCTTTCTTTCTTTGTCAAACTTATGAGTTTTGACTTCATTTTAGCATGTAACAACGACTGATGATAACAACTAGAAAAAAAAGTGACCTCATTCAAGAATAATAGTGACAGTGACGTACGCAAAACTGTTGACGAATCCAGTCCCACTTGTAAAGCCCAACTCAGGTCGAATTGTTCTGCTAAAGATATCAAATCCCATTTACAGGAACTATTAATGAAGTTGAAATGAGACACGTAGTTTTGGAATGATATTGTTTGGAGAAATGAATTCTGCTTTATTTACCTTCGAGATTTTAATGAAGCAAGGTAGTTTGACCCTAGTGCACCTAAGCTTGTTTGCCATTGTTGCGATATCTTATATACTTTCTATATTCTATGAGTAAACTATGACCCATGTCAAGAAATTTGTCACGTTTATTAGTAATCATCGTCAATATTTATCCTCGTATGAAAGTCTTGATGAGTTTTTTCGTTAAGTTATTTTCAAACTCTCCCTGGCTTGACTTTATTTCCCTAACTTAAGCACAATGAGACCTTCAGACTTCCAGTTGAGACTGAAGTGAAAAGGCTATAAAATTTATATGATGGATAGAGAGAGCAGGAAAGAAACACAGACAGACCCTATTTCCATGTCATCAATCGTCGAATAGAAGAAAGAAAGAGAGAGATATAAAGAGAAAAAGAGACAGAGAAATAAAAGAGAGAGAGAAAATGGAAAGCTAAATAAGATTGAATTATCCGGTGTCGCTAAACGGATTCTTTAAATTATAATTTATTATTTTTCTTCTTTTTTTTTTTTTTTTTTCAATCTCTATTATATTTGTTTACTTTTTCTTTCTTCCTTACCCTACGCAGACCTAACCCTCCATGAAGTAGAAGCTAGAACTTTTGAGCGTACGCTTCCCTAAACGGACAGGGAAAATGTTTTATGCTTTTTTTTCTGAAATTTTATATATATATATATATATATATATATATATATATATATATATATATATATATATATATATATTGCTTTTCTTTTTTTCTTTTTTGGAAATTCGTTCAGAGTGGTGTTTGACCCCGAAGCAGTCAGTCTTGACATCGATGTTTACTCCACAGTATTTGTAACATTATTCCCGTTGTGTGATTATTACATTTTCCTTTTTTTTACATTCGAATGATCCAATCGCTGTCCTTCATGGCTGCAAAAAGAGAATGACATTTCCCGCTCGTAAAAGATCCTGAAACAGACTCAAACATAACAGAAGAGATGTTGAAACAGAGGAAACTAATTACAAGTGTGTCTTGTGGTACAACAGGTTTTTCAAGGATTTTACAATTTACAATTTTTCAAGGATAGAAATGACCTTACAAGATTTATTGGTACAGATGCCTTACATGATAAAGATTTTATCGTAGCTGCCTTACAAATATGGCATTTGGTCCAAAAACTATAACTCGTTTTCCTCTTGACAACACTGACGTGTTTTCTTTAACATTGTTCGGACATTTTACAAGTTTTTACACATGTGTAAACGATGACCAATGTCGAGAAAGTAAACTGACATTTTTCAATTTTTTATACAACCTAGGTGTAAATAATGACCAATGTTCAGAAAGTAATCACCAATTATCATCAATATTTATCTTCGTACGTAAATGTTGGTGATTTTTTTTTTCATGTCATTGATTTTTATTCCGTAGTATTGGTCACATTCTTCTTCATTGTGTACCATAATGCATATGGTTGAAATATCTTCCTCGTTTATGTGCTCGTTTGTTCACAACGATTCGGCCGTGAACCCTCCGACCTTCGTCAGATGTTGTTAGTTCTAGAATGTAGAACCACTTCTCAGGGGCGCATGCTCGATCAGACGACACGTCACGTTCGTTTTTGCATATCTAGGTTGCGTTTTCGGTATCAAATTCCAAGTTGCTTCCCTTGCGTTGGATGATCTGTTCGCTCTTTCCGAGAAGTCCCTTCTGACGAGAAGTTCCCGGATACTATTGATATTAATGTTCGGTCAGCTTATCGGTTCGACTTGAGAATCGGATGTACAAAAAAAAACGGACAAGACATGCCCTGTCCAATTGATTCTACCTTCTAAAAACAACAACATCCGACGAAAGCCGGGGGTTACACGGTCAAAACATCGTGAACACATAGACGGAAAAAATAGTTTGACCATATCAAACATTATTCTAACGGATTTCCGACAAGAATTATTAAATATCTCTTTACACTTTGCGCGTACATTTCACTAAAACATTGCCACAGATTAACTGCATTCTCAAAAAAATACAGATTTATTAGCATTATTCTTCATAGGGCGTAAGCAACTAGCTTCCACAGCTTCTACATGGATATATGAGCTGGGGCATTTCTTACAGTGAAATTCAAGGTCATGGAATTGTTTTCTCCGGTACATGAGTACTTTAAAAAGTCATCCATTTTTTTATAGACAAAATGGAACGTTCCTTTGTTTTGCTGATTCAGAGGGACACTATGTCTGAAAAAAAGTGAGAAATTCCCTTTTACTTACTCAAAAATGAATAAGTTTGAAAAAATGAACTTAGCCAGTCAGCTTAGCCTTTTTCTTTGTTCCTCTCCGATTTCCAAAATCGAAAAATTGATTCATTCGTTGCTAATGCAAAAATGAAGACGATCAATTCAAATATTTTTCTACTTCTCATTCTCTCCATCTTTCTTACACGCATACACATACGCGTTCACATATGAGTTGTCGCACATGATAAGGGTCTAACGAACCATCTCTAAAAATATGTTTTCTTCATTTTTAGAGCTACAATGTTCAGTGTTTTTTTGTTTGTTTTTTTCTTTCAAATTTTGAAGCTTGAACACTTTGCATTATAATTCATAGAATATTCAAGCTTCAAAACAAAAAAAATGAATGAGCATAGCAGCTGTGGAAATAATGAGAATATCGACTTTTTAAAAAAAAATGTTTCGTTGGTCACTTATCACGTGCGGCGACTTACGTACACTCTCATTCTCGCAATAGGTTTCAAAATTCTCTTTTAAAGAGAAATCCATTATTGACAGCGAACGCAACCAAATGGCTGCGTTTCGAAACTCTCCGCTCCACAGCCAGTGAAGCCTTAGAGTACAGTCGATGTTAACAAACAATGAATCCACAAGGGACTTCTTCAAGAATGTGTAATACTACTGGAGTAGTTTTAACGTCATCATTTCAAGAATTATCACGTGATCACAAACTGCTTCCGAGTTTATAGAAAATATCAAAAAGATATCTTCACCCGACACGTTGACAAGATGATTCGTCGCTCTTTCCGATAGACAGGACCCTCGAAGCACACGGCAGATTTAATTCACCTTAAAATCCTGTTTGCGCTAACGTACATCAACTTAGATCCTTGCTATCGGTATAAGAGGAATGTCGGTTCTGAGCATCGATCCTCTGTGGGGTGAGGCGTTGAGAGAAATGTGTGAAGATCTCTCTCCTTACTCCAACAATCTGGATGGCTTTGACCACTCTGACAATGAACAGTTTCTTCATTCAAAGAGTTTCTCCAATGATTTAACTCCTTATTGTTTGTTTTGTTAACATAATGTTCTGACCGATCAATTCTACTACCTTCTTCAGGAGTACAATCCAAATGTGATGGTGGTAAGCAGAATGTTTCCAATCTTAACATCGCTATAACGTTGGATTCAGTAATAGCCTTTCCTGTTTTTGTTAGGTTTGGCTTTCCATACCTTACCCCCGTTTAATGGCAGAAGCAACACCAGGTTGAACTCTGCACTTGTCTGATTTATACGCTCAATCAACACGTTGATGTGTGCTGCCTCTTTGATTCTTTTAATCAGTTTCAGCGTTCCCTGTCTATAATCCGGACTTCTTCCAAGAGTGGATAGCGATCGCATTTCTCTCTCCAGATATGGATCAGCCGAGACGGTTTGTTAAAAACACGAACAACAAGAAGGGGTTCAATCGTCTGGAAAAAAAAAACAAAAACTTTTCGAATGTTAATGACCCTTCTCAAAACTATAGACAGTTCTTCGTTCTGCAGCTAGCAATACTTGGGAGTGATAATTGTATGTATGAGTTTGGTATTGTTCACGAGACTCTCGTTCCACGCTCCGTCAGGAAGCTGCGTCCTCTGTATGAAAGGGAATCGGAATTTCAGTTTAGCGCATGGTACCGTCACCCACTTATAGACCGGCAACGGAGTCTCTTCTTTATGCGAATAGCTACTGGCCACACATATCTCTTCAGTGTAGCCATTCATACAAGCCGCCGGGTTGCAGGGGGCACGTACCATAAGATGGTTGAAGGGTCGGTTGCGTAAGGGAAAAACCTTATTTTTCCTGAAGATGAACGTTTTTCCGTATTCGGGAACCTCGTCCCAAATATGCGTCGAATTTTCCTCGAAGAAAAACATGTCTACGTACGGCCAGCGGTGATTTCGGTTTAGCAAATTGTGCATATGCGTGTAATAGAACTTCCATTGACCGGCTGGTGGGATATCCAATTCGTAATCGGGCGATTTCTTACCCAGGGCTTTTTTTATCAGTTCTTTTTGGGAGCTGTTCATCATGATATCGACATCATCGTCCCACGGTATAATGCCGTGATGTCGATAGGTACCGAGAAGACTGCCCCCGTACAAAAAATACGTCAAATTATATGCATCCATTGCCTGTGTAAACGCCTGGAGGGTATTCAGGAGCAAATGCCTCTCGTACGACGTAATCCGAGCATAATACTGTTCTATTGAATACCGGAAGTGGTGGTAAGCTGTGACAGCCAGTAACAAGAAGATGACTAAACAAAGCAGCGCCATCTTGTGGATGTTGCGTTTGCTAAAATGAACTCGTGCCATCATGACCATATTGCAACGCAATCGTCCAGTCCTGAAATAAGATAAAAAGGAAATGTCATTCAATGAACTTTACACAACAAACAGTTTCAATACATTAATGAGGTATTAACATGAACAACCATATTTTCTTCTTTTTTTTAGATGCATCTCAATAAGACGCTTGTCGGTCGGTCGGTTCCAATTCGGTTAAACAAAAGAAAGAAGAAGGAAAGAGGTAATGTGTTTCATTTACCAACTGCTGTTATGTCAGAAAAGAAGGTATGATGTCATTAAAAGATAGAATGTCGATGGTCCACATACGTTTTTTTTTTTTTTAAGTGAAATAATTTCATCTATAGTTCACATGGTGGTGGGACAGACAATATTTTACAAGCACGAGAATCAATTGCCTCAAAGAAAGACTACTTGCTCTTTTCTCTCCTTCTGCTACTAAAACCGCTGATAGTGGACACATCGTCGAACTTATGGTTCTTGTTTTTTGTTCATCAAATATTGTCTGGAAATATGTTTTTGGAGTTATTATTATCCTTTATTATTACAGTTTTTTGTACCTCTGCCAACGAAGTTAGGGGTGGGTAGATGTATTCACTAGCGTCTGTCTGTCAACTGGTCCACACAATAGCTGCAAAAGTTCTCCATGAATTTCAAGGGTGAGCAAAGAGCCGCAGAAGAAACGATTAAATTTTATTGCAGATCCAGGAATTCTTCCTTCTCTACATTGTAACTATATGTCTGCAGCACACAATTTCTCCAAAAGTTCTCAATGAACATCTTAACGAAGGGTAGGCCCTCATGGGCTAATGAAGAATTGATTAAATCTTGATGCAGACCCAGGATTTCTTTACAGTTACTCCCCCGCCCCAGCTAACCTGGATTTTTGCAAAGGAATTTAATAAAAGCAATGGTTTTAAGAAGACAAATATAGTATTATGACTCTCTTATATAATCAATAATCACATGAAAAAAAATTAAGATCGATCATTAAAAATGACAAAACACGTTTCAGTAATGGAGTAAATTGAAAAATTACTCTTTTTCAAAATAAAGATATCTACCAATAAATATTCCACCATCAAAAAAGGGGCCCCAATGGGAGATTTCCCAGTGCACTGGTGGGCTTATCAGCTACAGCTACACTTCGACTATGTAAATTTCAAACCTCAGTATTTTCAGGTGTCCCTTGTATCGAAACAATCCTGCAAGTGTTCAAACTGCGATAATGACTTTGATATTTATATAACGAATTTCACTTTGCTAATCCGAAAGAAATTTAAAATCCGAATTTTCCTTTCATTTTCCAATCATCTTGTGATAAAGAGTGTAACCAACTCGGTTCAGGTGATTGAACACAGACTAGTTCAATGCTGTGCGACGTATTTAAGCCTGAGTTCGCGCTATATGCAGTAAGAAGTATTCCTAAATTAGAATTCTATAACGATATATTGAGTTACAACTCGAGAGAGATCAATTCCCAGATACCTAACGTGTATTTTCAGCAGTTTTGGTGGGTGTAAATAGCAGGGCAATGGTGTTGGTGTAACTACTTGTTGCTCTTGGGTACGCAGTTGATTCAATGAATAGAAAAAAATAGATATTCCTATTGCCACACATCATTTTCTATTACTATTACATAAGACTTACATGAAACGTTTTCAGCTTAGCAAAGGACACGTTCAGCTCATCAGCTTAGCAAAGGACACGCTCAGCTCATCAAAGGAACATCACATTGAGGCATATTAGAAACCGTCAACCAAAAACTTTCACCAAAAATGTCAACACAAGTTTCTTCAGTTTTCAAGTTGGTTGGCTGGTTGGCAATGAATGCAGGTATGTATGCCCATTGTTACGGAACGAGAAAGCGGGAATCACACTGTTCGTTATCAATTTAAAAATTTATTTGAATGCCTGAGCTCAAAGACCGAAAAATTCAGTAAAAGACAGAATTAGAAGATTAGAAAACCAAACCAGATTTATATCGTACAGGTAGCACCAACGGAGCTAGAGGGCTGAAAATCCAAGTATTTACTCTTTTTTTTGTGTCCAGAAAAAAAATTGCTTTTGTTTTGTTTTTAAATTTCACTTCTAAATAGGATCTGGGGGGCATCTGCAATGCAAGTTCATCCTAAATTTATCCAGTTTGATCCCAGAAGGCGAGAGAAGAAACTTATTTACTGATCACTCCTTTTTCCATTTTTTTTAATTGATCACCCCCAGCAAGGCATGTTACCAAAATACGTCGGTCACATGATGCTTTCTATTGAGTGACTGACCAGACCTGTTTGAATACTTTATCGAAATCGGATAGATTTGATTGCATTGATTTAGAGTCTTGTGGATAGAAATCGAAAGTTTGTTTGAGGTTGAACAATTGGCAAGAGAAACACTTGTTCTGTTTCTAAATCACCCGGATTAGTTTATATCGAATTTTTTTCTTGTTCAACCTCACGTACTTAGATATCTTCAACTACGATGTGTGTTTTTCTGTTTCTCTGTCCATATCAATGGATTCTTCCACTTATAAGTTACTTGTGCTGATAAAAATCAGTGGTGTTTAGTACTCCTTATCTTGGGTGTGCTATGAGCTAAAGATTGACAAAAATGCAAAAAATATTCTAGTGTCTGTAAAAAGCAAAGGACAATAAAAAACCTTTTTGGTACAATGTAGGAAGGTGTCCCCGATTGTAAATAGTGAAGTTTCACATCCTCACCCATTCGACATTACAAACGACGAACAAATAATAAGAAATAAGAGAATTGATGAAAGAGAAACAAAATTTATCGGCTGATGATAGTGTCAAATACAAATTCTGTTTTCTATCGATTCTCAGATTTCTTTCTATTCGTTCACCGTTTGTAATATCGAATGAGCGAGGGTGTGAAACTTTACAATGTACAGGACCACCTTCTCTACATTCATCATCATTAGTCTTTTAACGTCCGTCGTTGGACATAGACCTTCCCCAGGATTTGCCACACTTCTCTATCATGGGCGTCGCAGAGCCAGTACTTCCTGAACTTGCCTTGGTTGCGCATGTGATCTCGGGGGATCTATGTTGTGAGTCGTGATGTCCATCGGTTGTCTGCCATTCTTGCAACATGGCAAGCCCACCGCCATTTGAGCTTTTTGATGGATTCTATGATGTCCCTGACTCTTGTTTTTTCTCGGATGTACTGTGCTGTCTTCTGGTCTCTCCATGTGAGGCCCAGCAAAATTCTTTCATGTGCACGTTGTATGGTTCTCAATTTGCAGATCTGTTTCCTGGTCAGGTTCCATGTTTCAGCTCCATAAGTGACTATTGGTAGGATGCATTGGTTATACACCCTTCTTTTTAGGATTAATGGTATCTTCTTATTTTTGAAGGTTGAGCTTGCTCTGCCAAAGGCTTGCCATCCTAGAATGATTCTTCGTTTGATTTCTTCTTCTTTTGAGGGTCTCATGGAGATTTGTTGTCCTAGGTAGATGTAGTGATCTATTTCCTCCAGTTTTGTGTCCTCGATTTGAAAAGAAGAAGTGAGGCTAGCAGCTGAAGTGTAACTGACTGCTGCAGCTAACGCACAGGTAGCTATAACAAACTTGGTTCAGGTGATAGAACGCAGATTATTTCCGAGCTGTGCGACACAGATAAGCCCTGCAAGTCGAATTTACATCCTACTAGACAAATACCTCAATTTTAAATGTCTTTCAAACTATGGATTCCCGAAGTGAGCGCTGCCACCCACTTGCAGGCGCTGGAGGGGGGGACAAGTGATCGTAGGAAAGAGTTAGGAGACCGTGAATGCAACTCAGACTGAATATGATTACTTTAACTTCTGTATTGTATATATGTCAAATGAAAAATGAGAATTTTTTGTATAAATGTGAACGGCAAGAAAACACAAGTCTCACTCTATTCCTCTCCTTAAGACTAATTAAAGAGAGAGAGACATATGTGACTGAAAAAGAAGCGTAAAATAGAAATATTCTAAAATATTAATCTATCCATAGATAATGACCCCTTCCATTTTTATGGGTACTATGCTACACCTATTCATATTCTTTCAAATAATGTAAGTAATTCCGTTCATACATAATGCTACGTATTGTTCTGTCAGTTTTAAAACTCATTACAACCTCAGAGTTTTAAATATCAACTCGGCGAGGCCTAGTGAATTGTGTGGGCTTTCAAAGTTCAACTATACAAAGACACACATCGAACAATGGAGATTTGAAGAACAGGCATCTGCTTTAGCGGATGATGATATGGTGACTCATCTACAACCAGTGGCGGGGGGCCCCTGAAACTGGGACTGTCATATGGGGGGGGGGGGCATCCAACAACGAAGTATTCACAAGAAGTACGCGGGAGTGACCATGTTGAACGTAGGACATATCTCAACAGTACTCCCGACCGCCCATGAATGCTAAACGATTTATCACTTATCTCTGTGGTTGATCTGCAGAAAAACTACATCGATTTGGACGAAAACTTCACTCATTGAAAAACAAGTTGTCTTTGGGGCCGCTCTGGGATTAGCCTCCCTGAAGCCTTAGCTTCATAAGCTTCGTAGTAGCTCCACCACTGTCTGCAACTCGAGTTCGTGAAAAAAAAATCCTAGTGTTCTGTTTCGCGCCTTTATGCAAATATCTCAACGTTGAATGTCTTTGGTTCCTTTTAAATCCTGTGGAAGCTGGAGGGGTCGCAGGGGGGCGGTTTAAAGGACAAAGAATACAAATTATACGAGGCCCGTCCTCCATGTTGAAGATTTTATGTTAATTAATCAAGTACTTTAAGATGCTTTTCTACGATTGTATTTTCAATAGTAAAATGAATGTTCCATTTTTTTTTTCAAATAATGACAAGCCTGGCTGCAGTGTCAAACAACTCCAACTTCTGTTCTGACTGAATATGATTACTGCAACTATATATATATATATATATATATATATATATATATATATATATATAGCTCTACTCTAAAACAACTTAACTTCAAGAGTAAAAAGTTGTAGGTATCGAGAACTCCCTTACATTTCAGAAGTGGCTTTATATTATTGATATATTATTATATTATGTTATACTGCCAGATTTGTACCACATATACTCTGTGTGTGTGTGTGTGTGTGTGTGTGTATATATATATATATATATATATATATATATATATATATATATATATATATCACAAATAGAAAGTCAAAAAAATTTTTTTTCATGTAGATGTATCTATTTATTCGAATGAAATCAGTCTGGGCGTATCTGTTTGGTGAATTTTCATCAATATCAAGAACACCTCAGTTGAGCTCAATCAATTAAACAGCCTCTTGACAATCAGTTTGTCGTGAATTCAAATCACAGTAGAAGGATGTGAATTTTACAGACCAATTCACACTCCTCATTTTGGTGAGGATTGCTAGAACAAATTCTACTCCAGACTTGGTTCTGGAGTTGGACAAAATTCAATTCTTAATGTATATTTTTTGTCAGGTTTCACTTGGGGCTCTGATGCTCAAACAGGGAGCGGTAGCCCGAAAATGTTTCGAAACTGTTTGAATAACTTAGTTGCCAACTGAAAAAGAAACAATTTCGCTCTTAATCAACCTAAAAACGATACGTCAAAAAGCGCCCGAACGCACTAAAACACGGTTTGTTTATTACTGCTATATCAATAGCTTTAGATTTACTTACAATAGTTTGAAAATAGATAAAACTGAGCTATCATTGCTGGAAAATAGCTCTGAAAACTGGCTAAAAATAGCGCAAAATGTCAAATTTTCTCACTGCCAGGACAAGAAACGCACTCAATTTATCACGGAGAACGTTAAATTGTCGACTTGAAACAAAGATCTCAACAAAGACCACAAAACAGTAAATACGCCAACAATAACAGAACGAGAGACAGATGGACGATTGGCGGATGCATTCGTGTCTGACCCGGCAAACAGCTCAACAATATTTAATTATTCTCCTCTCCTCGCAAACCAAGGTCAAGTTTTCAAAGCAGCTTAACTCTGACCTGCTGTTATCCTCAAAACATCTGCCTTGCCCCTGATCCAAACGCATTCCGCCTTAATCAGACTGAACGACTGATAGCTTCCCCCCATCTCTCTCTCTGTCTCTCTCTCCGCTCTCTCTTTTTTCTCCCCTCCCTCTCTAGCTCTACTTCAAAAAAAAAAAACTGAATGAGCCGTTAAAAAAAAAGCAAGTTCTGTTTAGGCGTGTGTAAGCGTCCTGATAATTTTGTACCCCTCCATTTTGTCACCCGCTGAACAATCACAGGTAAAGAAAGAATATGACACGCGGCTTCAATGCATTTTTTTTCTTTTTTGGTTCATGCAGTCGTTATTAAAGCAGCCGACATCTGGCTTCCTCCGTTTTATACCCACCACCATCTGCCGCCATTTTGTTGAATGATTAACGTGACCGTGAAATAAATTCAGCAGCTTTTTCACGGCTTAGTCTACTAACATGACTACTACTGATAGTATTCAGGACCGTACTAGGAAAATATAAACAAATGACGATGCACAGGACCCCCCCCCCCCCGAAAAAAAAAATGGCTTAGCAAAAATATTCTAATTTTTTTAATTCTTTTTCCAATGTAATAGTAAAATGTCTCAAGTGAACTTTTGGGGAGAATTTATTAAGTTACGTAGGTAAAGTTTATTGATCAATAAAGGACTTGAATTTGATTTTTCAAATCGGGTTTCAAATGCCTAGCAAAAAAACCGTATATCTGTATTTCTTGGAAGTAAAGTAGCATCAATCACACACTTCTGACGCTCTTTTAAAACGTTCACAAAAATTAAACATCTTCTTCGAAAGTTTAATTTTGGTCATAAATGCAGGAAGATGGCATACATTAAAAAGTAATCGCCAAAATCATGTTACGATGCATCTATTACATTATAGGTACATGTGAAGCACAAGGTCAGCAATTTAAGAGCGATATTGTACGTCGAAAATATGAGTGTGCGCGCGCCTATGATAAAATTGTGTGTGTGTGTGTGTGTGTGTGTGTGTGTGTGTGTGTGAGTGTGTTTTGTTCTGTTCCCATCCCTTTCCCCATAAGAAGCTGAAAAAAGCCAGGGGTCAAGAGCAGCTGACCCCTTCCCCTAAGATGGCTGGCCAGTGAAAGGACAATTTAGGGATTAGTACTGACAGGGAGGCCAGAGTAGGTCTGTGAACTCATGCGTATGTATGTGTATGTTATACGTGACGTGCAAATAGATCAATCGACCTAAATATATGTGTGAGCACTTGCATGATTGTGTGTATGTAAAGATCAACTCACGAATTTAGGGAGAGAGAGAGAGGAATACTAGGCATTAAGAGAGGGATACGAGTAGATTTTAGAGTAGCCAGCTGGGGTGGATAGCAGTTTAGTCTCTGGCCTTCGAGGCCAGCGGGTGTGTTTGAGTATCTCAGAAAAGGAACTAATCTTGACTGAATTTCGCATATCGTTTGAGTGGAATCCAACATGGAAAATGTAAATTTTAAATGAAGGAATCTTTCAGCTCTGTTTCATCTGTTTACACCATCAGGGAAGAAAACTGACAAAATAAAACATGGATTGTCTTCATTATCGAACTCATTGTCCTTAATATGGAACCAGTTTACATCTTTCCACAGATGCAGCGTTGATCTATTCGCAGATTTGTCATCATATTGGCCTGGCAGGTATAGCCCATAGGAAAGCAGAGCGCAATCCATCCAGAAGGGCTTCAAATTTGGCATCAAACCGCCTTGGGGGCCTCGGCATCAAACTGCCTTAAGGGGCTGCTTGGCATCAAACTGCCTTAAGGGGCCTCTTGGCATCAAACCGTCTTGGGGGCCTCGGCATCAAACTGCCTTAAGGGGCTGCTTGGCATCAAACTACCTTAAGGAGCCTCTTGGCATCAAACTACCTTAAGGGGCCTCTTGGCATCAAACTGCCTTAAGGGGCTGCTTTGCATCAAACTGCCTTAAGGGGTCTCTTGGCATCAAACCGCCTTGGGGGCCTCGGCATCAAACTGCCTTAAGGGGCTGCTTGGCATCAAACTGCCTTAAGGGGCCTCTTGGCATCAAACTACCTTAAGGGGCCTCTTGGCATCAAACTGCCTTAAGGGGCTGCTTGGCATCAAACTGCCTTAAGGGGCCTCTTGGCATCAAACCGCCTTAAGGGGCCTCTTGGCATCAAACCGCCTTAAGGGGCTTCTTGGCATCAAACCGCCTTAAGGGGCTTCTTGGTATCAAACCGCCTTAAGGGGCTTCTTGGCATCAAACTGCCTTAAGGGGCTGCTTGGCATCAAACTGCCTTAAGGGGCTGCTTGGCATCAAACTGCCTTAAGGGGCCTCTTGGCATCAAACTACCTTAAGGGGCCTCTTGGCATCAAACTGCCTTAAGGGGCTGCTTGGCATCAAACTGCCTTAAGGGGCCTCTTGGCATCAAACCGCCTTAAGGGGCCTCTTCGCATCAAACCGCCTTAAGGGGCTTCTTGGCATTAAACCGCCTTAAGGGGCTTCTTGGTATCAAACTGCCTTAAGGGGCTTCTTGGTATCAAACTGCTTTAAGGAGCCTCTTGGTATCAAACTGCCTTAAGGGGCCTCTTGGCATCAAACCGCCTTAAGGAGCCTCTTGGCATCAAACCGTCTTGGGGGCCTCGGCATCAAACTACCTTAAGGGGCTGCTTGGCATCAAACTGCCTTAAGGGGCCTTTTGGCATCAAACTACCTTAAGGGGCCTCTTGGCATCAAACTGCCTTAAGGGGCTGCTTTGCATCAAACTGCCTTAAGGGGCCTCTTGGCATCAAACCGCCTTAAGGGGCCTCTTGGCATCAAACCGCCTTAAGGGGCTTCTTGGCATCAAACCGCCTTAAGGGGCTTCTTGGTATCAAACTGCCTTAAGGGGCTTCTTGGTATCAAACTGCCTTAAGGAGCCTCTTGGTATCAAACTGCCTTAAGGGGCCTCTTGGCATCAAACCGCCTTAAGGAGCCTCTTGGCATCAAACCACCTTAAGGGGCCTCTCGTCATCAAACCGCCTTAAGGGGCCTATACTCGCTTGTTTGGAATCTGAGTTGTCCTCCCGGACTGGTTGCCTTCTCAAGGCTAGAGAGCTCAATCTGTCCTATTGGGATGAGAAGAGATGGATTCATGCCTTTCCTGCACATGCAAATCTCCCGCTTCGACAGAAGTGGACAAACCAGCTCAATGCAAGATCTACAGGCGATAAACTAAAGATGTTTCTATTGCTACAAACAAATTTTGATAAGGAAATTTTAAATAGATATCAACAAACGTGTACGGAATAATATAGTTCTCTAAACTGGTTATTTGTGTTAGTTATAGCAATCTCCAAGTACATAAATATGACGAAACCATTTAAAATCTTGACAGATGATTGTTTATCAACTATTTAAAATTACGATTTTTCTAAACACGAACATAAAACTTACGTTTTCATACAATGGGGGCGCAATAGTGAAGCGGTTTTATTAATTGTCTATAAAAATAAATCGGAATATTTCCACCTGCCTAGATTAGAATTATTGTAATAATGAAGACACTGCACAGAATTATTGGCACCAAAGTATTAGATATTTAACCTTTTGCCGACAGTAACATTCAATGCATAAGTCATGTACTTATAAGTGAGTCCACAAATAAACTTTATCAATGTATATTTTAGTCTTCATTACCCCCATAATTTTCATTTTTACCCCATTTGTAGTAAGTAATTCATCCCTGCGTCTGTCTCCTGATCTAGATATATCCAACTCTGTCAAACAAATGAAAAAAGAGTTATGGTTTTTTTTTTTTTTTGAAGATAGCCAGAATCCACTACGGAGACTTCTTTTTTTTTTTTAATTTGGCAGAATTAGTCAAAACTTTTAAAACTTGTCGAGGGAAATAGAATATCTAAACGTGGAGAAATGCAGCGACATTTTCAATGAATAAATACATAAAATCCTGTTAAACTTGTTTCAAAAATTCGTTATCGGGCAAGTATGTATATGTATGCGTCTCTATTTGAAGATCACCTAACCAAGAGACAGACCCGTAAATTGAGAGCCAAGCAACATGCACATGAAAGAATTATGCCGCGCCTCACATGGAGGGACCACAAGACAGCACAGTGCATCCGAGAAAAGATAAGAGTCGGGGACCTCATAGAATCCATTAAAAATCTCAAATGGCGGTCGGCTGGCCATTTTGCAAGAATGGCAGACAACCGATGGACATCACGACTCACAACATGGATTCGCCGAGATCACATGCGGAACCGAGGCCGGAAGAATATTAGATGGAGAGACGAGCTAGACAAGTTCAGGAAATACTGGCTCCGTGAGCCGATGATAGTGAAGAGTGGCAAATCCTGGGGAAGGTCTATGTCCAACGACGGACGTTAAAAGACTGATGATGATGATGATGATGATGATGATGATGATCATGTCATACTCATGTTTTTATTCTGTTTAACATCTTCAATAAAAAAACTGATGATGATGATGATGATGATTCGAAGATCACGTAATCAAGTTCTTTTTCTGTACACGTGTCCCAAAATACGCACACATCTGAGGCGTCATTTGTATATGGATATAAATACGATGTATTTGTATGCATATACATGATGCACGTAAATGCACAGTTGACGTTCATCTTCTAACTTCTAACTAAAAAAAATGACGTCAATAATTGAGTAAATGTTGTTATTGCATCGTGCTTGTAAAATATATAAAAACATTATGTTGTTCAGCATCATCTCGTTTACGTTCGATGTTTTCAGAATATTAAACCAATCTAAAGGTATGGAAGGTTGCTGAATCGGGATGAGCTGCCAGCAAGAGTAGAGCAGCAGCGATCCGACAGCAAGGCGCCTGAACAAGTTGGGGGTAAGCTATGGAACGCGAATGTCATGGTTCGCGCTCTGGATAGCCGATCCCCATCGAATAAAATTCTCAATCAATGAAACTGCCAAGTCCATCAAACTGAGGGAAAGGTGCTCTCATAATCTTTTCCATTGCGCCTGAATGGAGGAAATATCTGAAGAACATCATCAATAGCGGTCCGGAGACCCTATGCGATAGATGGTATCACGGACACCATGACCAAATCCTGAAGGCCATAGCAGACACCATCTGCAATGTGTTCAGATTGTGCAACCGCTTTCGCCCATTGAAAAATATCATTGCTTCCGCCAAGGTTGGGGAGAAGCTAGCATCATCTGTCAGGGCCGCTTTCTCTGACCTGCAAAAAAAAACGACACAGGACTGGGGGCTGGAAATAGACCTGGGGAAACGACTGAAGTTCTCAGGATTTGTTGCCAAAACAACGCCAGGGCTGGATATGAAGCGGATTTGGGATGCCTCCAAGCAGACAATTCTCTTAGAATTCACAGTTCCTTGTAATGACTGCATTGAGGAGACCAATGAGAGGGAGATAAGATAGTACGCTGGGTTGGTGTAGGAATGCTGAAGCAACGAGAGGGGAACGAGGGGCTAGCCCATTGGATGAGATACCAGCGGGTCTCTCTCCAAGGATTGCAATGTGCTGAGTTTCACAGAAGCCAGTAGGCGAAAGGTCATCGTTGGCCATCGTGGCCTCAGGATGGCTACGGATCAAGTTAAGAGTGCCATTGGCAAGATAATGTAATCTGGACACAAACCAGGACTCGATCATTCCCGACAGGGTCGACCAAGTCTGATTGTTAAAACACACAGGTGATGCATCCAGTTGCACCAGAAGAGGAAGTACATAAGAAAATAATTCAGGGGCCACTGTCACCAACGGTGCATAACTGTAATCGAATGAAGATAACGTTATTATTTTTAACTTTTTATTACTACTTCTATAGCAACTTTTTGCCCCGGTCATTTACAGATAATACCGTTGATCAGAATGAGCCCTAGGAGAGAATCGATCCTACATCTCCGTAGCCAGGGGTTAGACTAATTTCTAGCGCCAAAGCGGTAAATATAGGAAACGTAAAATTAGATTTACATTGACGAGCAAACTTTTCGTTTGCTTTTTTTTCTTTTTCTTCTCTCTCATCTAATGAAAACAGTCACTTATACTTACACAATATTTGTTCATTTTTCAGCCATTTAAAAAACACTATAATTTCAATCAGAGAAATGACTAGGCAAGGGGATTCAGCAATGCAGTGAGGGTATTTCTGATGATAAATGACAATCTCTCTCTCTCTCTCTCTCTCTCTCTCTCTCTCTCTCTCTCTCTCTCTCTCTCTCTCTCTCTCTCTCTCTCATATGCACACGCATGCGCACACTCACACAATTCCAGGTATCCTTGATAACTCGAAATAATATTAACCGGCCATTTTGTTCAACCATTTTATTGCAGACAATAAAAACATATTGATCAAAAGCTTAATTCAGACCGTAGAAATAATTCACTTGTGTCACGCGTGGACACATATCACGCATTTAATTATAAGAATAAAAGGCTCAAGTAAAAATATTATTGATTATTCAGGTAAAGACGTATGATCTTGTATGTATCATGTGAACATTTTCATTAGTTTTGAATCATATCATCAAGACCTTGGGCGAGTTTTAAATATTTAGCACCAATTGCTGTCGGTCTGAGTTTTTTGCTATGATATTATATTCGCGTGAACTTAGCAGCAAAGAAGGTCATTGAATGATAAGAAAAAGAACAGGCGTCGTATATACATTTTTTCGCAGCATTTGTCTCCAATCGTGTCTCTAATAAGAAATATTTGTCTACATTTGTGTCTCTAATAAAAAAATATTTGTCCACGGTTGTGTCTCAAATAAGAAATATTTGTCTACAGTTGTGTCTCTAATAAGAAATATTTATCTACAGTTGTGACTCCAATAAGCAATATTTGTCTACAGTTGTGACTCTAATAAGAAATATTTGTCTACATTCGTGTCTCTAATAAGAAATATTTGTCTACATTCGTGTCTCTAATGAGAAATATTTGTTTCCAATTGAGTTTTCAATCGAGTTTGTTCTGGAGTTTTAGAGAATGGTTATTCTATTTCATAAGTTGGCTTTGAATGAATAAATATAACATTTTTATCTAAAAAGTTAGTTGATTATGGCCATTTTTGTGACAGTTTTAGCTAT
Source organism: Thysanoteuthis rhombus (assembly GCA_963457665.1). Classification (NCBI taxonomy): domain Eukaryota; kingdom Metazoa; phylum Mollusca; class Cephalopoda; order Oegopsida; family Thysanoteuthidae; genus Thysanoteuthis; species Thysanoteuthis major. Next base: position 46,686,309 of record OY735226.1, on the reverse strand, counting down.
AAGTAACAAATGATACTTTGCAACACAGTATAAAATAAGTTTGATACGTCATCTATTAAACAGAATAGATGTTCTTTCAATGACGTCACACCTTTTCCTCCTTCTGCTGTTCAATTAAAGGGAATTTACTGATCGACCGACCGGAAAACGTCTTATAGAGATGTGTGGACACATCAAAAATAGATATTAGAAAAACAAGTTAAATAAGAAAATGTTTCAGCACAGAGCTCACCCCCATTACGTCTGCCAACAAAGTTGGAATAGTTTAAAGTATCCACTAGTATCTGTCCGTTCACGCGATATCTCTAAAAGTTAATTTCGATGAAATTTTGTGGAAGGGTGGTTATAGAGCTAAAGAAGAATTGATTAAATTCTTGGGCGGATCCAAAAATTTTCAACAGTTACCTTTTCTACATCATAGATTTTCGTATAGTTTTTACTGACTATGGTATTAGCAGAGGCATGGGCTCTCTGAGTGCTTCCTAGTTTTGCAGACATCGTTTTATATTCACAACATTTCGACTCTTTCCAATTATGAATAATGTACAGCTTTTGTCAATGCGAGATAAATTATTAAAAATCCTTTTATATCGTCAATTCTGACTCTCCTGTGGCTTCTGTCCAAATACTATGATAATTGGTCGGATGTATATTCGATTAGAAAGCGTTAAAAATTCAAAATGCTTTTCTGATCTTCTAATTGCTTTGTGCAATATCCAATTTATCAAAGGGCTGTCTCCCTATGCAGTATCACTGGGAGATGATAAGAGACTTTGTCATTCTAGATCAGGGGTAGGCAACGTACGGCCTGCGGAACAAACCAGGCCTGCAAGCAAATCTTCAGGCTCTATGCTTACTTTCCACGTTTTAAATATTTTTTGAATCTTTATGACAGATTTAAAAGATGCCTTAACTAAAATAAATTGCAATTAGATTGAGTTCTTTTTTAATATCTAACTGGTATTCATGTTTAAGTAAAATGTTTTTCAAGCATACGTTAATTTATTTGAGGCAAAATATAACTAAATGTATTAGAGTAGATAATTGCAATATTCAAGTGTTTTATAGTACTTATCTGGCCGATAGTTAACTCATCAATACGCGATCCGGTCTACAGGAGCAAAAAGGTGTGCAATGCAGCCAGCTTTGTGACTCAGAGCAAGCAGTCCTACCCCCAATTAAAAGACTAAGACAGACCGATATTCCTACAGCTCTCTTTTCTCCAAATTTTGCCTTGTGTCATACTAAGCTGAACTATATCTCAGAATCTTTTTTTTTTTTTTTGAGGTATTATTATTATTTCCATTAATATTCGGACCATCCTCATCTTTGTTGTTTTTCATACAACGTTTCGGCCGTTGCACTCTACGGCCTTCGTCAGGTAACATGTGGACACATAGCGCAGTGGTTACGGCATCAGACAAATTACTGTTAAGTAATCTGATGGTACTAGGTTCGATCCTAGTATGAGACAGTATAACAATACTACTAACGCTAAAAGAGGGGAGTACGGTCGATATACCCCCGTCGGATAAATAAAGGGTTCGGTTCGTTACTCCCCAAAAATCTCCCAGATGTTACCTAATGAAGGCCGTAGAGTGCAACGGCCGAAACGTTGTATGAAAAACAACAAAGATGAGGATGGTCTGAATATTAATGGAAATAAGCTGAACTAATAAGTATTCATTTGGGCGTACGCGTATTAAACTGTAACTATATGTAAGCTAAACTTTTAATAAGAATCGAATTCAGGATCACGAGGATTCTAGTCATAGACCAATCTCGATTTTGATCAGATAGCTGTAGTAATTCAATGAGTGCGCGTCCTGGTTTGTTGGTTAAGCCTGATACAGGCTAAGCCAGAAATCACATGCCAGCTCCAGTGTCGGGAGATGCCTGATATCATATACTGGACCCAGTCTCGTTAGTTTCAGCCATCTTGGCATTCTGAGATCGCAGCAGGGCGAGTGCAACCTAGGTGAAGAACACGCGCACATCAAACCTTTTGATCTTTAGAATCTATATTTAAATGTACATCGAGAAAAATTTATATTATGAATTTCATAGACTAAGCTTTTTCGGTCTCTTCATTCCAATTATTCTTACGTAGATAGATTATACACGTCTTAATCCGAGCGATAGCTCAGGCTTACGGTCGACATAGCAAGAGATGGGTTCGAAAAACGTCTTTCATCCATGACGTCACGACTACAATTGAAAACTACACGGCTGGAGATCAGAAGCAGCTGTCATGGTTGATGATTTGAGTCAGTGGGTTATAATAATAAAATATTACGATTTATTGAAATCGTTATGGAATAAATTAATAATTTCAAGGAGATACAAATAATAAAATGATGATAGCTCCTAAGTATATGCAATGAAGTACCGAGTCAGTCGTGTAGTGTGCTAGGTTCACTCGGTGCTCTCCAATGAAACACAAGGATCTGTCTCTTGCTATGCCTCCAATTCGATTAATCAAACCATTGATTTATCCAAAGCACAACGCACTTCACGATTTATGCTTCATGACATTGATTGGAATGAATAAGTCTTCGTCAGCAGAGAAATCGAGGTCAAGTCAAATACAAAAACGCACACAAGAGAAAGAGTCGACGGAATATTATCAAAGAAATTACAGACAGACGTTTTAAAGATGGCAAGGACATGCGCTGGGAATGGAGCAGGACCGGATCACAAAAGTCGCCACAAGATGGATACCAACAACAGACTAAAGCAAACCTCGGAAAACCCAGGGTCACCTGGTACAGAACTGTGATACATGATCTGGAAAGAATGAGACTGTCACGAGGAGAGGTGCAAGCTGCCAGGGATTGAGTGCAATGGAGGGAGCCCATTGAAACCTTATGCCTCAAACAGAATGAAAGGGGGATAATATATCATGACACATGCATGTACGAATGTAAAGGTGCATGTAACTCCACAGTACTATTCGATGAACAAGCAAAAATCGACAACAGCATTGTTGATATCACGATTTATTCACATCATCATCAGACTCGTTCAGCAAATATTGATTATCTACGACAATGTTTTAGAGAATCACCAACATTTGTAACATTATATAATCTAATGGAAAATTCACAATCCAACTACGGATGTTCGCCAACAATGTTAATATTGATTGGATACAACATTAATAATCGAACCATTTTTGCTATAGTCTCAAGTTGAGTGCTTCAACTATGGATGGCCAAACAGCCGCTCGTACGCCATATGCGGCTCTTTGACCTTTGATGGGCGGCTCGTGTGAATGCGTCTTTTTTTATTACAGTTTATATAGGTAGAAAAAGAAAATTCATCCCCTGATAGTCACCTACGGAGCAGAGACATGGAACCTAACCGAAAGGGTTGACCCTCAAACTGATAACCACGCAATGAATACACAAGAGAATAATGCTCAACCTCACATGGAGAGATCAAAAGACAGGAGTCCGAGACATCAAAGACACCACCAAAAAATTCCAATGGCAGTAAGCGGGACATGTTGCAAGAATAGCAGACAATCGATGGACATCACGACTCACAACATGGATCTCCAGAGATCATATGCGAAATTGTGACCGACAGAAAGTAAGATGATGTGACGAGCTAGATAAATTCAAAAAGTACTGGTCCCGCGACGCTCATGATAGAGAGTTCTGGCGAATCATTGTGAAAGTCTATGTCCAACAACGAACGCTAAAAGGTTGCTGCAGATGGTGGCGATGATTATGATGATGATGGAAAGAATTCCATCGAAAAAAAATATGGTCAGAATAAATTCTAATCATGACATCACAGGCATTTTTTAAAACCTAAAATAGAATAAACAAAACATCTAGAAACATCTACGTGCTGGAGGATCTATGTCATTATTACACCCGTCAGAAGAAGGCCAAAAAATCTCCCTTTCTTTCAAAAAAATGAATGAATAAATAATATTTCCAGAACAGATCTAGTGGAGATGTCAATTTTCAAATTTTTTAGACAAGACAATATGGCCAGGGGTGCTGGAATAAGCAAACATATAAACAAACACACGCACAAGTGTGAAAAAAGAAAAGAAAAAAAGAATAGAAACCTTCGCCATCTTTGGTGGCTACGGTCGTTCAATAGCCAGTTTTAAAAAAACAACCTGCATGCATAAATAATTATAATTGCGTATGTGTATTTGGTTATGTTCACGGAAAACGTGTGCATAAATTTTGATTATGTCATTCGGCTTTGTAACAGCTGAAGTTCATTGTATGTGGCTTTGAAGAAAAGGAAGTTCTGCCATACCTGATCTACAACAAGTGTATCAATGCCTGTAAAAAGTATCATGAGAATATTTATGTAGACAATAATAACAATCTGAATGGGAAATTACCTCACAGCTGCTTAGGCTAATAGACGATTAATCAATGTCCCATAATTATAAGTAGTCGTTAAGGTTAAACCACTGACTTCACGGTTGCCGCGGTTGAATGACAGTGACGATAGGTCAGGCTCAAGTAAAGAATGGGGTCAACGTCAAATGATAATCGTCGGAGACACCGGTATGTAACAAGATTCCAATGGCTCAAGTCAGCAAATTTGAACGCTTGACTTTTTACTCGAAATCTCGTTCAGTGATTTGTTTGTCCTGAATTCTATTGGACAATGAGGACACTTCGAATATATGTTAATGATCTCCGTAATCATGACTTTAGCAGATTTGTTGTTGAGCATCTTCGGCAGAGCAAGCTCAACTTTCAAAAACCAGACGATCCCAATAATCCTAAAAAGAAGAGTAAACAACTAATGCATTCTCCCGATAGAGACTTATGAAGCTGAAACATGGAAACTAACCAAGAGACAGAAGTACAAACTGAGAAGCATGCAGCGTGTGCATGAGAGAATCATGCTCAACCTTACATGGAGAGATCACAAGACAGCACAGTACATAGGGAAGAAAACGGGAGTCCGAGACATCGTAGAAACTAATAAAAAAACTCAAATGGCAATGGACAGGCCATGTTGCAAGAATGAAAGACAACCAATAGACATCACGACTCACAACATGGATCCCCAGAGATCACATGAGAAACCGAGGACGACAGAACACAAGATGGAGAGATGAACTAGACAGATTCAGAAAATACTGGCTCCGCGACGCCTATGATAGAGAATGGCGGCGAATCCTAGGGAAGGTCTATGTCCAACGACAGACGTTAAAAGACTGACAATGATCTCCAAATAAATTGTCTCACATTCTGTACTGTCCAATCTCATTATATATACATAGTGTCAGTAAAATGAAAACACGCACACATAAATATGTTGATGTTTATGCCTATGACTGTCGAGTAGAAAATGGCTTGTTCAAGGGCGCCCTCTCGAAATCCTACTGACAGGAGGCAGTGTAAGCTCAGTCAGTAGAGCAGAGTTCTGTTAAGATTACTTCCTCGTGGATGCGAGTTCGAGATCCGCACGATGCTAATTTTATTTATTCATTTACACGGTCGGCTGTTCGATTTGCTATTTGGTTAAATCCGGTGCCGAGCAAAATATTTTCTCAAACGAACTGTCACTGCAATTATCACACACACACACACACATATTTATACCAGCTGTCTTATATTCGAACCATAAAATTCATTAAAATGTTATATATTTTCAGTAATCAAATGTTAAAGAATCTGCATAACAATTGTTATTCTAATCGATTCCACGAGTCCAATATTCCTCTCATAGTTTGACATATGGTTATTTACATGTAAAATGTAAACAAACAATAGGATCTATCGTAACTCGCCATTTTCAAATTCCTAGAGATTTGTCAACATTATAGCTATATTTCAGCAAAATCGGACCAGATCGGAGAATTTTTCCCAACCGTAACTACAAATAATGTTTTCACTTATAAAATGTAAACAAACAACTGAATCAGTCATAACTCACTCTTTATCCCAGGTAGAATCCCTCCGCAAGCCTACATAAAAAATTTCATTGAAATATATTATGGAATAACGACGTTATCCCATCAAGAAAAAGGACACGACGACGACAGACACCCATAGCGAATGATTGTCCCCGACTTTCTTTCCCACTCAGAACAGAATTTAAAAACAATTACCGCATAAAACTGTGGGTAATTGAAAATATGACCAAAAGCTCTAGCTGACATTTCAAATATGAAGGAAGTTGAAATGTCATATAAAAATAAATAGTTGTTTTTTTATTCTTCACAAAATTATCAAAACAGCTAATAAAATGGTAGAAATTCTCAAATGTTCAAATAATTGTTCCGCTGGAATACACTTTCAAGACTGAGTGTTCAAATCAAGGGTAAAACTAGACTGACTTCTACATTTATTTACGATTGAATGTTATAAATATTACTTGGAGATAAACTAATAAGTTTACGTGTAACAAATTAAAGTGTTTCTTTAAGGTTTTACTACTTTTTTTCAGTTCACTGCAACTTCTGTAGTGTATATATAATAAACGAAAAATTATGAAAAATATTTTTTTGAGAAATGTATTCATTTTTTAGAAGAAAATAAGCTCGGGCGTATCTGAGTGACCAATTATGGTTAATATCTAAGGCTTATCACAGTAAGAAAGCCTGCTAGCCGTGTGTTCAAATCGTGATAGGGGGACATGGGTTTTACTAATCAGTTTACACCACTCATTTTGTTGAGGATTGTTCTTGTTTTTAGGGTAGGAAAACAAAATCAACCCTGGTTTCGTACTGGAGTATTTACACTTACATAGATGTATATCTTCAGTGGACTTGCTCTCTTCTTGCGAAGTTTAACCTGAAATCTGGTCAAAATCTCAGCAAAAATCATCAACAAATAAATCAAGTGTGTCCCTGTTACAGTAAAATAGTGAGACTACTGATTTCGTGAAACACCAAAAACTTTTTTGAAAACCCTGAAAACGTCAGCAATTTCATCAAGTCCCTAGTTTCACTATCAGTTCAGTAATGGTCCCAAGCTTGTGATGCTGACTATTATCACTGTAATGAATTCAGTGGGTTTCCTGCTATTGTGATCTTCGGTCAAACCAAGCTGTATATATATACTGTAAATACTAAAGCTAAAAATACTTGATATTTACAAAGTTTAGCTTAATTTGACCCTAGGCCACAGTGTGACATCCAGTGGAGATCGAACCCAGTGCAGTAGTAATGGCCAGCATCACAATTTTGTAAATCAATAATTACACTGATCGTGGAACTAGAGATTTCCTGATTGGTCAATCATTCGCCCTTAGTGTCACGCGATGTGTCTACGACTACGTCCGTGCTGATCTTGGAAGAAAGCTGCTGGAGTCTACTTGTTGAAAAATATACTCGTTGGTAATCGACGCAATTTGTGGTCCGATACTTTTGGTTTGAAACCTAATTCTTTGCTTAACACATTAACTGGCCCTGCAAATATTTCTCTTCCTTCATTTGTATTCATAAAGAAAAATTATGAAAAACCAGTCATCCACATTTGAAATTCGAAAATTTGTATTATGTGACCTTTCACAAGAACGGAGACAAAAGGATTGTTTGACAGAACTAAAATTGTAGCGTTGGAAACTACCGTACTTGTTAAAATGCAACCGCTTCTCGTTTAGTGTAAAGATTCATGGATATATACCAACTTATTGGGTTTCTGAAAACCATGTGGTAAAACTTGCACCCACGGATCTAAATTATGGCTGCTGTCAGTTTAGCTACCTAAATGGTGGCAAAACTGGCGACATTTTTCTATTCTTTATTTCTAGACAACTTACAAGCCCAAAATGGTAAGTTTCCATTTAATCACTATCCCACCAGGGCAATATGTGACACAAGGTCGGGCTTAACGTGGGAAGAAATAGTACTCAACTCCCCAAATATATTTCATAAATATATTATATAAAAATGTTGAGTGCGCTCAAAAACATACAATGACTCCTGAAATCATTGGATATTTGAATTTTATTTTCATAAATATATTTCATAAATATATAACATAAAACTGTTGAGTACACTCGAAAACATACGATGTATTCATTAAAATATAATTCAAAACATTTCAGAAGCTTCATAAAAAAATGATTTGAATAATATATCTGGAAATAAAATTCGAACATCAACGGAATCACACCTGGGCTTGCAAGTTTTACCAGCCATGAGTGGAAGTTAAATGAAATAGATTTTATAGTAGACACAACGTCTTAATATTCACTGGTTTTCCTTCCGCGGTTTCAGGTCTTGAGTCTTGAATGATTTGGGGGAGTTCGAAGGCATAACACAAAAACTTCATCATAAAAATACGCCGTGCAGCATACACGAAATGTACAAAATTAAGGGAATAATAAATGCATATATATATATATATCTATGATATAGAAACTACCTCAGATTTCTGACAAAAAAACGACATGTAGCGATAAAAATGTCCCTGACTTGTAATCTAATTTTATCGTAATAATCTTTGTGTTATTGATAAGAAAAAAGATCGTACAAAAATCATTTGTGTAGACAGTATAAATCCGTGGATAATTTTGTTCGAAAACTGTGTTTACACTCGTTCACTACATACTGATTGTGGGTTTCGTGGTTGGTCGATAAATCCTCATTTGTGTCACGTGATTTGTCTACGACTACGTCCGAGCGAATCGCATAATCGAACGGTATTTTAGACATTAATTTTCCAGTTCATTACTCTGTAGTTATATGAAATGTGTGGTTTCCGTTAATCAACTGTATCAATTATTGATACTGTATTCTCCAATGTACACACTTACATACTTATTTATTTGTACTTTTACAATTTGGGAATGTCAAGGATGATTCAATGTGAGTAAGGGTTAATTCATTCAATTTGTTGGTAGCGTAAGAACTTTGCGATTATCTTACGCCGAGTCAGTAAAATCATCAGAAATTTCATTCACGATTCTTTTATCGTATATCGTAATTATCGTATATTTAAATATTTTCCTTTCCCAACGGCTTTCCAAAGAAACGAGTCAGTTGATGTACTTAGACTTCTATACGATGAATTATTTTATTTTATTTCTTTTCTTTTTTTTACAAAAGAAATTTCAGTGGAAAAGCCTATTCTTTTCAAAAGGGATTTAAGAAGATATTTACGTCAGCAAAATTTTTACCTCTAAATAGAAAGTCCATTGTTACGGATAGAGAAAAAAAAAAAAAAACAATCCCAGTCATATAGTCACGAAGTCGCTGGCACGTTTGCCACTAATGAAACGTAATTGATCATGAAGTCACAACCCGTAAAGGTTTCCTTTTAATGAAATTATTCTAATTTGATTTATAATAATCAAGTAATGTGACGATTTTTTTTCTAATTGGTAAATTCAAATGAATAAAAGTTGTTTTGTATTTCTTTTATGGATATAAATTTCGTTTTGTTTCGCTTCAAAACGAAAACGAGTCATTCGTAAATTCATTCAATGATGCTGAATCGTTTTTTAATATAAGACAGGTCTGGTTTGTAGAATCCGTCATGCAACCAATGTCTTCCGGCAACATGCCGTGCTGGGGGTGATCAATTAAAAAAATTGGATAAAGTGGTGATCAATGAATGAGTTACTTCATTTGCCTTTTCTTTTTTTTTTTTTTTTTTCATTTTGCAGTGATCACTGAAAAAAAAGTCAGAATTTCCAAAAAATAGATGGACACTAACTAGGTGGTCAATTTACCATAAACCTACATTGTATTTTCAACCCCCACCCGCCAACAAAATAAAATTAGGGGGATCTTAAAAAAAAGTTTTTCCCCCAGACATAATAAAAAGTGGATGTTCACATTTTTAGCCCTCTAGCTACATTGGTGCAGTATGTAGGCGTGATACATAGCCGAGAAGCCAGCCAGACCAGTTTAAAAACTGAGAGAAACCTATTTTGACAGTTTTGGTTGACGGTTTCTAATAAGTAATATTCTGATTTATTTTGTACTAGTTAAGCACAGAACACTGTGACGTTATGGTCAGATACGTTTCGTTGTTGGTGCAGCGGACCAACAAGATTGTGATTTAAGGCCCGTCGCCCTTGGGTCTTGAGTGAAAGGGGCCTTTTTTTATCACATTTAATACTCTTGATCTGCGTTTGATACAGAGAAGATTTCTCCTTTTACCATACACTCAATTTACACAGAAGACTGATAACAATACAACTTAGTTGTCTGGTTAATGTGACAAGAAAAAAAAAAGGAAAAGGTGAAAGTTTTTAGTAATATGACATTTTCATTCCTAATTTCCCTTTCCTCACAAAATGAAACCGAAATTAATCACTGCTACCCACAACAGACCGGTTAAATCACTGATGAGATTATTCATCTCTTCTGACATCTATATGGATATACGTTTATATGTATCCATCTATCTATCCAGACTTTGCCTAGCTCTAACCCTCGATTGTAAAAAAACTTGAAATTTTGCCCCATCTCGATGACTAAGGACTATGCTTTGTTTTGTTTTGGGTTTTTTTTCAAATTTCCCCACCAAAATAGGTTTATAGTGGAAGGTCAGATTTATGCTAAATTGGTCAATATTTTTTCTGAAAATTCAGATCGTTTTTAGTGATCACCGCCCAACAAAAGAGTAAAGAATTCAATTATTCATTATCACCCCTTTTTCCATCTTTCAGATTGATCATCCCTAACACAGCATTTAAGAGGGGCGGTGATTCATAATTTCCCCCGGAACTCTAGTCAATTAATTTGTCCTTTGAATCAGATGTTTAATTAATTAGCTGAACAGGAAAACGCGTTTTCTATCATCGCAATATTAGGTGCAGATCCGAGGAACGTCCACGGGGCCCGGACTCCTCCCTTCGGACAAAGCACGAGTGAATTATTTCTTTCTAAAATATTTAGATGAAAATTTATAAACTAAAACCAGAATAATAACAAATATAAATTAACCTAAAAAAAAAACAAAAAAAAACAACATTTTTTTTCCATCCAATATAAAAAAGAGAACGTTCTTTTTCCGTTTTTTTTCAAGTTAATTCATATTTGGGATTATTTAGGTTCTTTAGAGATGAATTCTTTATTTACTGGTTTCGTCTTTGATTTTCGAGATTCATTTTCTATTTCACATTTATTCGGAATTTTTTTTTTTCCTCCAAGACCCAATCCCGCTCAAAAACATTGGCCGTCACTGAACGTCTTCTTGGATTGATTGCATCAATGGATAATTGTTTTCTTGTTTTTTTATTCGTTTGTTTTGTTATCCCGTTAAATTAGAGAAAAGAACTCTTCCATTCCGTTAAATCATATCTCAAAATGAATTGAAGTATAAAAATAATATGCACATATCTTTTTGATTCACATATCGATCAAACAAAGAGAGAGACATTACAACAAAAGCAAAAAAAAACAACATATGCCGTGAAGAAAGGAGAGGTTAAAATATTTTTGTAGACATCTACGCGAATTTCCCAGACTTTCGAGCAAAAACAAGAAAAAAACAAACTTCTGAACAATTTTTTTCAAATTTTACTTTTGTTTTTTTTTAGTTGGGTATCAAAAGCTGCTTGGATGCCAATAGGAAGACCTTACCCCCCAAAAATAGCATAAAACATGTTTAAAAGAAAGAAAGAATCAAAATATTACCGACGGGAGATCGGTAAACACAATGAAATCTAGACCTTAAAACAAACGAAGTAATCAATTCATGTTCAACTCATATCATTAAATTTAAAGTCGTCAAGATAGGACATTTTTTTTTTAAATACTAGAATGTGTACTACTAACACACCCAAGTAATACAAGATACAGTAATGCTATCACTTGAGCTACATTTAAAAGTGCATGTAAAAAGAAATTGACACCATCAAGACATTAGTGATTTCATTAAAAATAGCATCTCGGTTAGACTCATAGAATTGATCTCTATTCAACAAACTATGGTTGCAATATGGAAAAAGTGGAACGGAACATTATTCTTTAAAATGGTTAAAAGCACAACGACAATGACAGGAATTCTTAGAAATTCTGGCCGATTCCACGGGAAAGAGGATAAATGCCAACCGTGTTTTTCGAAAAAGTCACTAGAGCAAAACACAAAATAAGCAGTAAATAAATTAGTCAAGGTATCGAAGCCTCAACCTCAGAAAAGCTCTAGGCGTTTATACGTAAAATAAAATAAATTATTAGAAAAATAGAATTTAGATTTTTACCACAGATTTCGTTGGTATTTAGACTTGGTTAATCTTTCCCGAATGATGAAGGGGCCTAGATATCCTCTTCTTCAGTTCGGTAGCTGTAGAGTTTGTTGCTCCTTCCTGTTCTCGTTCTGCTCGCAAAAAATTCCGTTATGAATATTTTCCATCACCTGCATCGTCTCTATTGAGTAGAAGTGATGATGGCATAGTGTATCGGAGATGATTTCGATGAGGATCGACTTAGTGCAGAACGGTTTACAATCAACAACAAAGGCCTGCTACATCATTCTGCTAGATCTCTCTCTATCTCTATCTCTCTCTCTCCACTGCTCTTTCTTCCTTCGACTATTCGGTCCTGCTTCGCTCTCCTCAACTCTCCCTCAAACATTCCTCGTAACGCTCTCAACCCCCCCCCCTCGATCTCTTCTCTTCTCTCCCACCCTCGTTCAATTCTAATTCCAATCTCTTTCTCTTAGGGTTAGGAAAAGAAGCGTTGAGAACCAACAACTGGAGCTGAGAGTCATAAGAGAAAAGCGGGGATAGGTAGCGGATATGGAGTGTCACTGCAAGCTTGATATTTCAGCCATTTTCTGGCCAAATCTCCTTCTTTTTCAAAAGCTGTTGGCCATGAACTTTATGGTTTAGCAATATTTAAATTCAGGGCCATTTTATAGTAGCAAAAGTATTTTTAAGTTCTTATTCTCGGTGTATACTGTAATATCGCGATTATTTATAAACACACATTATCATCAATTCTTGTTCATACATCTTATTTAGCTCCTGACTTGATTTTTCAGTTGCTTAAATTTGATCTAATACATAGACCGTCAATGTAAATTTGCTATTAAAAAAAGCAATCGAAAAATTTAAATGAATGCAGTTAGTTTTTTAGAAATAATTAAAACGAAACTGATGACTTATAATACTTCACACGAATGAAAATAAGTAGTAGAATAATTGTTTTTGTAAAAAAATTTTGGATTTGGCCTTTTTTCTACATTTTTTTTTCTTTCTGACGGACACGTCTCCAACCATCTGGCAACCTCACATTGCTATTGGCGCTGCTACGTCATATGTTCAAACGTTTCACCCAGTTGTAATCGTAGGTTCCATGATGGTACAGAAATGGGTCCCGGCCCGGAATAATGTCCCTCAGGATATCTGACCATCACGTACCTATCAACGGAGGGAAAATGATTATCAAAATATAATCTGCCCATCATTCCCTGTCTCTTCATTTTCAACTGACAAAAAAATTGTTTGGGGTTTGTTTGTTTTTTGGTTGTTGTTTTTTACACACTGATCGTCACAAATTTATGGAGGGAGAAAAAGTGCCCATTTTATATGGTTTTATTATAAACTTCTCGTACAACTTGGGCACGGTGGTCCCGATTTGAATTCTGGTCGTGAAATAAAAAGAAATAAGTGAGATAAAACTCTGAAAAAAACAAAAAAAAACAATTCATTCAAAGCAGGAATGATACAATATTTTTATTTTAGAAAGTAGAAAAAAAAATTATGTAATTTTTTTAATAGATTAAAAGGGAAAGAAATAAGAGAATTCATAAAAGACAAACAATGTAAATGGATACATTGTATTATTACTTCGAATGAATTGGGGTTTTCTTTTAATTGTTTTGCCAAGCATTTCTTTTTTCATTTCCCGCTCACAATTCCAATCAGGACTAATGTGGCTTTGTTCGTGCGAAAAGATTTTCATAAAACCAATGAAATAGGCACCTTTTCTCCCTCAATAAATTCGAGACAGTCAGTGTGTGAAAAGAACCTTATAACAAATATTTTTTTTCGTAAAAATGAAAAGAAAAAGGAGAAATAAAGTTTTAATGGTCAGTTTTCCGTCCTTGATAAATTCGTGATGGCCAGATTTTGTAATGGGCACTTTTCCGGTTACCTTCTAAACTAAACCAAAAACTTTTGTAACGTCATCTTAATCTGAATGGTTAAATTTGCTTTTGCAACATATACAATGACAGAAAGTATTCATGACAAAGTTACCCCCCCCCCGCCTCTCTCTTTCTCTCTCAGTCTATTCCTATCTATCTATATATCTCGGTCTGTTCCTATCTATCTATCTAACTCTGTTCATATCTATCTATCTATGTATCTATCTATCTATCTATGTTCATATCTATCTATCTATCTATCTGTCTGTCTGTCTGTCTATCTATCAATCTATCTATTTATATATATATACATATATATATATATATATATATATATATATATATATATATATATATATTAATATTAATATATATATATATATATATATATATATATATATATATATATATATATATATATATATATATATATATATATATATATTAATCTGGATCATTTATTCTGTAGTTTTGATATTTTTCTTCGCATTTCTTATTCAACCTTGATTTCTTTTGGAGTTCGTTCGTCATTAATTTAATTTCCTTTCTCTCAAAGGTGTCCTTTATTGAACAACTGTAATTAAAGATGGCGAAGGGCTCCATCCTCTTTTTTTAAAAAAAATTTCGTGTGTTTGTGTGTTTACGTGTTTGAGTATTCCAGCACTCCTGGCCATACCGTCTTGTCTACAAACTTGAAAATTGGCATCAGTACTCTACTACACCCTTCATAAGTTTTTTTTTTGGTTTTTCAAAGAGCTTTTTTTATCTTTTGTGAAGCCTTATTTCGACGTGCTTATTAATAACAACAAAGTACACCGGAATTTAGTCGTTTCTAGATGGGTTTTTTTTTTTTCTTGCTATATTTTTAGATGTTTTTCTAGTTGGAATGCCAGTGATGTCGTACATTGAATTTATCCTGACCATTTTTGTTTTATTTTCGATGGAATGTCTTTACATGACGTTACGGTTGTTCAGTTATTGACTGTGGTGGCGAATTGCTTTTTTCTTTACTGTTTTTTTTTCTTTTCTTATTTCCCTACCTTCTTTCTTTCTATTCACCTTTTTTTTTCCATTTCTATTCAATTTTTTATTTCTATTTGTAACAACACAGGTTTCTTTCAGTTTTCAAGGCTGGCTATGTATGTATGTATGTATGTATGTATGTATGTATGTATGTATGACGCTTACAGATCGCACTAATGCAGTCAGAGGGCTGGAAAATTTAAATAGTTATTCCTTAATAGACCTGCAAAAAACGGTTAATTGGTTTTTGTTTTTTTAAAATACCCCCCACCTCACTCCAACCAAATACTTTTTTTCAGAAACGAGTTCAGTTTGCGAGGTAAAGTTTTGCTAAATCGATCCCTCAGTTTACGCCCGCTTGTTTATTTGTTTGTTTGTTTAATTAGGGGGGAGGATTCAGATTTTTTTTCAGCGATCACTGAGTAACAAAAGGCAAGAGAAGTAACTTCTTGATTTATCATCCCCTTCCCTATTTCTTTTCCTAATTGATCACCCCGAAAACAGGACATGCTGCCAAACAGACGTTGGTCACGTGACAGTTTCTTCTGAGTGACTAACCAGACCTGTTTTCACTTTTCATTTATTTACTGTGCCATTTCTTTCTCTCTTTCTTCCTTTATTTTTTCTTTCTTTCGTTCTTTCTTTCTTTCTTTGGATTTTTTTTCTAGAGTGTGTTTCTTATCTTCTTCCTTTCTCACAATTCTTCCTCATTCATTTAATCTTCATTCATTCATTCATTCTTAAGTCATTTTTTTTCTCTTTCTGCAATCAAATTTTCCTTCCTCCTTCCCATGATCTTTTTCTTTCAACCGTTGCTCTTTTCTTCCTCACCTTATTCTCTTCAGTTTCAATTCCAATTTTTCATTCTTCCATTCTTTTTCTTTTTTCATTCTTTCATTCCCTCCATCTATGTTCCTTCATGAAAATGAAAAACAATACATTTCATTCTTCTTGTCTCTCGTTCAATCATAAACAAAACTACCAAAAACCAAACTCAAACTATATAACTACGACGTAGGGGAGATAACTTTAAATGAATCCGCTCCAAAATTCAATCATTTCTTTTGTAATCTATTTACCACACTTTCCCAAAACTTAACATCATAGAAATTCATTGAGAACTCTTGGAGATAACGTGTGGACAGACATGAGCGTATACATGAATGTACTAAGGGAGCGTAAAAATACATCTCAATCAATAATTCCTGGATCCGCCCCAAAATTTAATCACTTCTTCTGTACCCCATCACCCACCAATCCACAAATTTTCATTGGAATTCATCCAGAACTTTCGGGGATATCGTGTGAGAAGGTGGACAAACGGAAAGACGCGACCGAATACATATGCCTATTTCCAATTTCGTTGCCGGAGGTAAATAAATTTGGAAGCTTAAATTGACGTCTGTGTCCGGGATCTTTTTTTATGCTGGTCAGGAGCTGACGGAAGAGCAAGTAAGAAGATAGAAAGAAAGAGAGAAAGAAAAACGGAGATGAGCTGTTATAATATAGAGGCTGATGGGGACTCTTTAATCGAAAATTTCATTTAATTCTTTAAAAAAATACTTACTATTTACTTTCGTGGGTATATGTGAAGTATACATACATACTTGGTCAAATATAAGATAAGTAAGAGAGTAACCCTTTTCAGACGCCAAAAGGATGATAGAAAAATCTTGAGTAGATTTATTGACAGATAAAGCGTGGTCGCTTGGAACCCCCGCAGATAGATGGCCAGTCACCGCCACTTGATTAAATAGAAGTGACCAAGTGTCCAAAGCACCAAGAGGCCCAACTAACAGGAGTCGCATTTCTGGGAGTGGCTTCAAATGAATTCATATCATATCTTTTGAGACATGTAGCCTTAGAAAACATATTTCTGATTAAGATTGGATATATCTGTTTGGAATGGATGGTAGGCTGGGATAGGTTGAGGGGCTAATAACTCTTTTCGCCCCGGGGACAGATCTGTCTGTCTTTCTGTCTGTCTGCCCCGGCATCTAACATCGTTCAACATCGATATGCTCAATCGAAGAGTATTTCACAAAATTTGAATTTCGGTCGGATATTCATTCTTACTAATACCTCAATAGAACAATTAAATATGATTTTTTTTAAGAAGACAATGTCAAATATCGTTTCCACAATACTTTTCTGATTTGCAGAAGAGATCATTTGTTTTTTATTCCGTTCATTTCATCAGGCGAAGTATCGTAAACCATTATCATTCTTCTTCTTCTTCTTTTTTTCAACTATTTACCTTTATCTTAATTGTTGTTGCTTTTTATCGCAACTAAACTCAGGCTTGGTCCCTTTCAGCTTTTAGTAAATAATTTAACTGCGTGGATAGGAATAAAGAATAAGTCCCGGATGAGAATTGAACACAAGGCCCTCTACGTCGAAAGGTGGCTCGCCCGTCGCGAGACCTATCTGTTAATTTATCCGTTCTGTTAATTAATTTACTCAGTGCTGAAGGGACCCCGTTCCCGATAGTCACCTCTGGAGCTGAAAAATGGATCCTAACCAAGAGACAGACCTACAAACCTAGAAGTATGCAACGTGCGCATGAGAGAATCGTGCTCAACCTCACATGGAGAGATCATAAGACAGCACAGTACATGAGGATGAAAACGGGTGTCCGTGACATCATAGAAAACTAAAATGGCAATGGGCAGGCCATGTTGCAAGAATGAAAGACAACCGATGGACATCACGCCTCACAACATGGATCCCCAGAGATCACATGCGGAACCGAGGCGGACAAAACACAAGATGGAGAGATGACAGATTCAGGAAATATTGGCTTCGCAGCGCGTATGATAGAGAATTGTGGCGAATCCTGGGGAAGGTCTATGTCCAACGACGGACGTTAAAAGACTGATGACGTAGGGACCCCGGCCTGATTTCAGTTGCTATTGAAAAGCAACAATAACTAAGATCATTTATTTATAAGTTTGAAATGGCGCCTCACAAACGACACAATGCAAGAGAACTTGACCATGGAAAAGGAACAACCTTTCGATGTAACCGTTGTGCTATTGGTACTCTCAGGATGGCGCAAATTCTAAAGATTGATTTTTTTTCCCCAGAAATGTCAGATGAGCTTCGAAAAGAATAAGGTTGCCTTAGTTTCGAACAAGCTGAAATAACGCTGGCTTCATTCAAAAGCAGATTGAAGCTAGGATTAGTCTCGTATCAGTTCAAGTAAAAACATGTTACGGCTAGATTGCTTTAATCTGTTTTTAGGATTTAGAGATTTGTACGACTATCTCTACTAAGACGCATCATGTGGATATTTTGATATGGGACATTTTTATGTTGACGGTTTTAAATGGATAAAAGTGGCCAGATTTTTATCGTTGTTTGAATTAAATATGCCAAAAAAAATTTACACATGCTCATTATAAATAGTTCCCTTAGATAATTCTTTTGATCACTTTTAAAATTCAAAATTATCCTTAATAGAGATAAAAAGAGGCCTACATAGTTACCTGCCAATTAAACCCATCCAATAGCCATTTTTCTTTTTAAATCTAACCTCTTTTAGCAATAGAAATGGCCCATACCAAAATGGCTATTTGATGCATCTTTGCAAAGATAGCCCTCTTGTACATATCCAGCGAATAAGTGAGTGTATAAGTGAGATAAGAGCAGGGTTCAATCCGACTTGGCCTCTACTACTCAACAAGGAAAAAAGGTATGGTCTACCGAATGTTTTAAGCCTTGCTATCATTGGAGAAACAAATAGTGTTTACCACCATCCTACTCGGATGATACCACTGAAAAAAATGGATAGGCTGAAACGTAGTGTTAACCACACAAACAAAAAGTAATTCGATCGAAAAACCCTTTGTAATAATATTCACTCAGTTATGACAATAAATTATGAAAATGGAAATACTTTTTTTTTTCTTCTTGTTTCAGGATTCTTGGATGGTTATCTAAAAATTTTTCTTAAAATTCCAAAAATTTAAAAATTTTTAAAAACTTCAAATTCTTATAAACGTAGGTCAGTCTTGTGTATTATTTTTATTAATGGACGCCTTTGATGTACTGTGCTTCCCAAAATTTCGAGACATCCAATGAAAAAAAACGAATCCTTGCAATAAAATTGAAACAGACATTTTTATTGCGCGTAATTATCGCAACAGATCGAACCAGCTTTTTCTTTCGACCACTTAGACATTATTCATCAACTTTCTGACTTCTGAGAAGTCAATTTCGTGGATACGAGCCGTCATTTTATAACTGATAAAATGAGCAAAAAAAAAAAACTTTCCTCGAGCAGGTCCAGCTCGACCAAATAGTTACATTACTCAGCGAAGGATATCCAGGGCGCGAAATTAGTGAATAATATGGTATTAGTAAGACCACTGCATCTACCTAGGACAACGAATCTCCATGAGACCCTCAAAAGAAGAAGAAATCAAGCGAAGAATCACACTAGGATGGCAAGCCTTTGGCAGAGCTAACCCAACCTTCAAAAATAAGAAGATCCCATTAATCCTAAAGAGAAGGGTGTATAACCAATGCATCCTCCCAATAGTCACTTATGGAGCTGAAACATGGAACCTAACCAAGAGACAGATCTGCAAATTGAGAACCATGCAGAATAATGCTGGGCCTCACATGGGGAGACCACAAGACAGCACAGTACATCCGAGAAAAGACAAGAGTCAGGGACATCATAGAATCCATCAAAAATCTCAAATGGCGGTCGGCTGGCCATGTTGCAAGAATGGCGGCCAACTGATGGACATCACGACTCACGACATGGATCCCCAGAGATCACATGCGCAACCGAGGCCGGCAGAATATCAGATGGAGAGACGAGCTAGTCAAGTTCAGGAAGTACTGGCTCCGCGACGCCCATGATAGAGAAGTGTGGCGAATCCTGGGGAAGGTTTATGTCCAACGACAGACGTTAAAAGAATACGGACATGACAAGAATATAAAGCTAAATCTGACCTTGCCCAATGTTGAACTAAACGTGACCTTGCTCAATATCAAGTTTAATGTGAAATAGCCCAATGTTACAGTAAATGTGGTATCGTTCAATATTAAACTCAATGTGGTCTTGCAAATATGTGTTCATATTAAATAAACATTGTAAATTATCCTATTTGCTTTTCAAATCATTATTAGCAATTCGTGCAAATAAATTTTCTCTCACACTGCACAATCTACGACTTATTCCATGATATCGATCAGCACAGAATAAGTTGACCGGAGACAATGGTAGCGAAGCAGTAGAATTCTACTGAACGGATCTGTAAAAGTCTGGTTAGTAACAATAACTAATAATTCCACTTATTCCCTGTTATTTCACAATTTAGACTTACAAAAGGATGAGGAACACAAGGCCCCAGTTTCTCCAGATTATTTAAAATGCTGTGGTTCCCTGGACCACAGGTACCCCGAGGTTCCGAGTAATATTTTCAAAGGGAAAAAGAAAATTAAAGAAAGATCACGTTTATTTCTATAAAGCTAACAACAGTCGAAATTCAAGCATTTGCTTTGCGTAATTTAATGGGAATAACCTTTTTCAAAATATCTATGAATTGAAAGTTCTTGAGAAAATCGTTCTCAGTTGAGACGGGATCAAGTCTGTTTTCGTCATTCTCAGAAGTCACAAACTGTCCGACGGTATATATCTATTCAGTACAGTGTTTCATTTCGCTGAGGTATGTCTATTACTCTCTCTCTCTCTCTCTCTCTCTCTCTATATATATATATATATATATATATATATATATATATATATATATATATATATATATATATATATATATGCGTTTAGTGAAACTCAGAACTGTGTCTTGAGTTAACTGTCACTTAATACTGACTGTGTATTAGTAGTATCTACTTTGTGTATTAGTAGTAAGTACTTTGTGTATTAGTAGTAAGTACTTTTCTGAGTCGAAAACATGAGAAACAAACATAAACAGCAGATATGACTGTTCTGTTTTTACATGATAAAAAAAAACTGATGATCCCAACAAAACAGATTCATACATATTTCTATAATATCAAATTCTGTGTAAAACATGAAGGGAAAAAAACACTGGAGAAAATTAAATTAACAGTTATTGGGAAATAATTGACTGAAAGGACATGATTTTTTTTTTATGTATATATTCAATGTTTAAAGCTGTAAAGCTTTCTACACTCTCTCTATATATATATATGCACATACATATGTGTGTGTGTGTGTGTGTGTTATTAAGAAATAAGTATATGATCCAAGAGAATAATTGGAAATTGCGTTATATTGTATTGAAACTCTATTTGAAATGATTCCTCGTTATCACACGGTGAATGAATCATTTGGACTAGACTATTAACAACGTAAATAGATTAAAGAACTGAAGAAAATCAGGTAACTGTAGGAATTGAACTTGCGACCGATAGAGTAGCTGCTTCAACGGAACGTTGCTCTTACCATTGAGCTAAACAGCCGTCAGTAATGCAAAGGTCCGAATAACTGTTTTAACTCCAAATTCTCATTTTGTTTATTCACAGTCAATATATACTTGTTTCGTTCAACGCAACATCAAGGCTATAAAGAAATGGATATGTGATCCGACAGAATGATTTTAAATTGCGTTATATATATATATATATATATATATATATGTATATGTGTGTGTGTGTGTGTGTGTGTGAGTGTATATATATATATATATATATATATATGTATATATGTGTGTGTGTGTAATATATCAATTGTTCTATTCATAATAGATCATTTAGAGAACTTATACTTTGATTCAGCATTCATATATGAAATAACTTTTCACTTAATCTATGGAGGACCTACAAGGAGTACCTACAAGGAGGATCTACGACTGGTGGGGTCCCCCTGAACTGCTGTCCCTGAAACCCATGCTTAAAACCAACACTGCTCCTATACAAGTTTGTAGGCTTCTATCTCTTCGGGATGGATCAAGTATTAATGAATAGACTGTCAGACACAAAAAAGCTCAAAATATGGGAATTAGCCATTTAAATACATCTAATTATACTTTGCCTCAAATCAACAAATAACACATGCAAAAGAATTATTTGGACAGGCCATGTTGCAAGAATGAAAGACAACCAATGGACATCTCGACTCACAACATGGATCCCCAGAGATCACATGCGAAACCGAGGCCGACAAAATACAAGATGGAGATATGAACTGGACAAATTTAGAAAATACTGGCTCTGCAACGCCCACGATAGAGATTTATGGCGAATCTTGGCGAAGGTCTATGTCCAACGACAGATATTAAAAGACTGATGATGATGATGATGATTATGGATGCTGATGATTACAATAAATTTAATTTATTCACAATTTATTTGAATCAAGGCATCATGTGAATCTATCAAAAGACACAAAGAATCTCGAGAGTAAGCATAGTTTTATCAATATATGCTTGCGGGCCGATGGAAATCCTTTCACGGACCGGATCAGGCCTGCAGGTCGTAGGTTGCCTACCCCTGTTTTGGGTGAGGGAGAAGGTAAGGCGTGTACCTACTTCTCGATTTACCGTTTGTATGTTCGATGTATTATAATGAGACATAGCCGTATACCTAGTTCATCTAAACCTATTTCCCTCCAGGCTTGTAAGAGACGTATCCCAGAAAAAAAAAACAAAAAAGGAGTCCGGCGTCTAGGATGAAATCTGAAACCTTCCGTCGCTTTGACTGCTCCTCGACCACTTGATGGAGGGTTGTGCAGAAGTGATACGTACGATTTGTGTGACAGTGTGTGCGATGTTTTCCTGGGTGAACGCATCGAAAAACGAGACAGCCAGACACAGGCAACAATAGCAACCGTGACCCCTAAATGGAAGGGCTTAGAAAAGAGGAGGAAGAGGAGGAGGACGACCACGAGGAGGAGGAGGAAGAGGAGGGGGAGGAGCTGGTTCAAATATCCCTATTCTCCTTGGTCTAATCATGCAACGGAGTCGAAGTGCACTTTTACTGCAGCTCTAAATTTAACCGTGTGTCTATTGACATAGTCAGGTGTTTACGTGTTCAGTGCAACTTAGGATTTCGTCATCAGTTAATTGTCAGCGAGCTAGCCTAGCAGTCCAGGTACTGGCACTGGTGGCTCAGGGGGAAGTCCAGAGCCCCATCACAACCACCATCACCACTTCTTCCTCGAAATTCTTGGCTATGATCCAGTGTTGCTAATTTAGCACTTTTCAGGCGAAATTCAGCGCAGTTATTGTTCAGGCAATACAGAAATCCTACAAGCAGCGTCATATTTAGGACATTTTAGCGTCATCTCTTTAGCAAATTTTGCTGATTTTCAGTTATTCAAAACCAATTTGGCTATTTAAAAGGTCACGAAGAGTCTAAATGCTTTTGGTTCATTTGAAGGTTTTTTGAAACTTTCTCGTGGGTGATTTAGCACAAAAAAAGTTTTATACTGGCAACAACTCCTAGACACCACCAAATTTTTTGACCTGACTCTGCCGCTGCGTAGTGGCAACACAGACAGTCGCCCAGGGTGCTAAACACTCTGGGGCGCCTGTCGTGTGTCTGCAACATTCCAAATAGGACTTTCCAAATACAAATGATAAATGAAGATGTTAAACAGAATAAAAACATGAGTATGATATCATCACCATCATCATCATCATCATCATCAGTCTTTTAACGTCCGTCATTGGACGTAGACCTTCCCCAGCATTCGCCACACTTCTCTATCATGTGCATCGCGGAGCCAGTACTTTCTGAACTTGTCTAGCTCGTCTCTCCATCTAATATTCTGTCGGCCTCGGTTGCGCATGTGATCTCTGGGGATCCATGTCGTGAGTTGTGATGTCCATCGGTTGTCCGCCATTCTTGCAACATGGCCAATCGACCACCATTTTAGATTTTTAATGGATTCTATGATGTCCCTGACTCTTGTCTTTTGTCGGATGTACTATGCTGTCTTGTGGTCTCTCCATATGAGGCCCAGCATAATTCTTTCATGTATGCACGTTGCATGGTTCTCAATTTGCGGTTCTGTCTCTTGGTTAGGTTCCATGTTTAGGTATGATATAGTTGGACCATTTTCCACGTCAATATGTTAATTTTCTTTTTCAGAATTTTTCGGCCGAGTACCCTCCGGCCTTTGTCGGGTGTTGCTGGTTCGAGAATGTGGAATCACGACTCGGGATCGCTTCAGAGTACACGGCCGAAAGGTTGAGAACAAACGGACACAAGAGACAGGGATTTTAGTCCGATCATACCATAGAGAATGATCGATGCAACCTGTCAAGCAAGATTCAGACAAGAATGAATTGAAACCATCAAGTGACCTTAGTCTTTTTGAATCATGCTGTGTTGGGGATGATGAATAAAAATTGAAAGAGGAGAGTGATCAATGAATAAATTACTTCTCTCGCCTTTTGCTGGACAGTGATCATCAAGAAAAAGTCCAAATTTTCAGAAGAAAAAAAAACAAGTGTGAACGCTGCTGGACGATAATTAAAGGATCAATTTATCATGATATTATATTGTAAATTGAACCTCCTTAAAAAAAACTACTGGGCAGGGGTATAATAAAAAGGTTTCCCTTAACGTGATAAGGAGTAAATGTTATTTTCAGCACTCTAGCTCAATTGGTGCGGCCTGTACTCGTGATACATAGCCAATCAACAAGTCAAACTGAAGGAACCTATATTGGCAGTTATGGTCGGAGGTTTTTTTACAGTCAAAATAAGAAGATTCCCTGATGTGAAATCAGATTATTCGGGAATATCTGACAGTTAAATACTTTCTGTTGTGGTAAAACTCTGAGAAAAAAATGACAAAGGAAATCCTCATGACCAACGACGAATTCAGTCAGGTTTTCAAGGGCACCAAAGTTCAGTTTGCACAGGGCGCCAGGGACCCTAGGACCGGTGCCGAAATCATCACTCATAATATGCCATAGAACGGTGGCGTAGTTAGAGATTTGGGACCTTGGGGACTCCTCCAACATTTCATAAGATTTGTTAGACAGGCAATTTGATAGACAAGCAAAGTCATAGATATTGTATATTTCTCGTATTTTGCCGCACCTCCTGTGTGAATTGAGAGAGAGGGGGGTGAACAATGGTTGATTAACCATCAGTCTGAGTAGGCTTAGGTCAGAATACCCTGAATGGAGGAAGTCCAGAAGGGAGGCGGCTCAGGAGAAAGGTGGTTGAGAGTTAAAAAAATCGTTCAATTGATTGTAGACGTAACTCTTCTGGGATGAATTTTCAGTACTTTGGCGTGTATTTCATACATGTAGTTACATCATGCATAGTACAACGATGAAAGTTATTTAGCATGACTTAATGTCACTCAGTTCTATTCAATGCGTTTTGTATGCTGGCGAGGGCAGAGTAGGGCAAGAGAGTCTTACCAAAGCTCAACCTAGAGTCCCGGGTCGATAATCCCTTACAGATGCATTTATATAAATCTCTCTCTCTCTCTCTCTCTCTCTCTCTCTCTCTCTCTCTCTCTCTCTCTCTCTCTCTGTAGTAGAGAAGGCAAGGGAGCTACTTAATGTTTGGATGATTCAAAATCATGAATCAACATAGACGGATTACTGATGGCAAGATTCAAGTTTCAATGGTCCAAAAAAAAAATCAAAGGTGTCCAATTTCAGATTAATATTCTCAAATTCTTGTAGCATGCGTCAACTTGTGTTCAAGTCAATGGATTAATGACGCACGTATGCGCATGTCACGGTCAGTAAAAATGTTATCGATCGATAAATGCCAGATGCATATCACAGTTGAATTGATTACTGGAGAATACGGGGGATTGTTTAGTACCAATTCCCCAGATATATAGATATGACTGGAACTGAGCCACAACATGGACACACTGACTGTAAGATCTGGGATATTTTACAAGTATTTAGCCAGGAAGAAGGAAGATGGTCTAGTATGAATTCTCTGTGAAATTCTAAAGGCCAGTTTTCTACAAAAATCACCATACAAAATTCTGGCCTCATCACAGTTGAATTGATTACTAGAGAATACGGGGGATTGTTTAGTACCAATTCCCCAGATATATAGATATGACTGGAACTGAGCCAAAACATGGACACACTGACTGTAAGATCTGGGATATTTTACAAGTATTTAGCCAGGAAGAAGGAAGATGGTCTAGTATGAATTCTCTGTGAAATTCTAAAGGCCAGTTTTCTACAAAAATCACCATACAAAATTCTGGCCTCATCACAGTTGAATTGATTACTAGAGAATACGGGGGATTGTTTAGTACCAATTCCCCAGATATATAGATATGACTGGAACTGAGCCAAAACATGGACACACTGACTGTAAGATCTGGGATATTTTACAAGTATTTAGCCAGGAAGAAGGAAGATGGTCTAGTATGAATTCTCTGTGAAATTCTAAAGGCCAGTTTTCTACAAAAATCACCATACAAAATTCTGGCCTCATCACAGTTGAATTGATTACTAGAGAATACGGGGGATTGTTTAGTACCAATTCCCCAGATATATAGATATGACTGGAACTGAGACAAAACATGGACACACTGACTGTAAGATCTGGGATATTTTACAAGTATTTAGCCAGGAAGAAGGAAGATGTCTAGTACGAATTCTCTGTGAAATTCTAAAGGCCAGTTTTCTACAAAAATCACCATACAAAATTCTGGCCTTAATCTTCACTCGAATACCAAAAACTAACATCAGAGGTAAATTTATTATTATTTCACCCTCATTAAAGCCACGAGATTTTCTGTATGTGTTGGCGAGTTCGTGAAGTGATAATATAAACATCTATACAAATATACAAAGCGTCCTTTTTCGGGAACTTCAATACTCAATTCCCCGCTAGATAAAAGCGCTTAGAGACCTGTGAAATCATTACAGTAAAATATAAGTTATGCTGACGAAGATTATCAGGGTAAGATCAACGTTTAAAGAAAAAGCAACTTGATAATTAAGCTATTTACATAACACTGGATTTTATGAAAACATTAAAAACCATCTGTTGTACATTTATATTTTGATAAATATGCAATAGAAACTTCGCCGACCTTCGCCTATAAATACATTAATTCAATAATACCAATGAAACAAAATATTTGCGAACATGAGATTTATTAATCTTCTTTATAACTTGCAATGGGTGCAGCAAATGTTTTATGCAGCTGTCGTTGATGCATAAATCGTTTTAAATACACACAACACCTTTTTATAACACTGTGCAACACGATTTTTGTTTCTTGGTAATGAGTGTTATTTTGTTATTGCTTACGTGTAAAAAGCATAAGAATCAATCCCCCCCCCCCGTCAAACTTTTGTGGCCAGGATTCAGATATTCATACGTTGTCGTTTATCTCTATGTTATTGAACAAATTCAGAAAGTACTGGCTTCACGACGCCCATGATAGAGAAGTGTGGCGAATATCCGGGGAAGGTCTATGTCCAACGACGGACGTTAAAAGACTACTGATGATGATGATGATGATGATGATGATGATGATGATGATGATGATGATGATGATGATGATGATGATGATGATGATGATGATGATTGAAATTGTGAAAACGTGCCCGTTGTCAAATTGAAAAATAAATCGATTATCACAGTCCTGGTTACAAAACCGAAGTTCAAAAGGAATAATTGACATTTTCCATACTTTTTAGACATTATCAGAAAATATCACTTATTACCTAGGAAAAGAAGTTGCACTGTGTTATTTGCGTACTATACAGGAGTGCGTGTGTTCATGCGTGTTGAAGTATAAACTCACATTTTTTTCTAACGATTGGGTGATTTTTGGAATCAATAATATGATGGTTTAATTGAAATCTATTGACACTTGGGTATTTCTGAAATTCGTGAAAAATATCTGAACTTTCAAAATAGCGTAAACCATGTTGATTTTTTGGGTTTTTTTTTTTTTGACTCCTTAAAATATGGATTTCAAATCTATCGTTAAACATTCGGGCTGTGTTCGATTAAACGATAACGTCTTGATCACAACCTGAAAGAAGTAGTGATTTTGAAAGTTATTTTCCAAATTTATTAGAAAATGAATTCCTTGAAGGAAGAAAATAAACGGGATAACGATGAGGAAAGGATAGTTTTATAGGTAAATCTTTGCAATAACGCATCAGGCCCGTCATTTTTCGAAATCACTTTTTCTTAAATTGACCAGTTTGTACGGCGAGACTGCTGCTACTAACTCATAACGGAACAAATGAAAGCAGAAAAATTGACCATTTGAATGAAATTTTAAATGAAATCGTATTTTATTAAATCTTATTACAAATCATAATTTAGGGTTGGGGTTAGTGTTAAGGCTAGTGTTTAAGGTTAGTGTTTAGGGGTAGTGTTTAAGGTTAGTGTTTAGGATTAGTATTTGAGGTTAGTGTTTAGGATTAGTATTTAAGGTTAATGTTTAGGGGTAGTGCTTAAGGTTAATGTTCAGGGGTAGTGTTTAAAGTTAGTGTTTAGGATTAGTATTTAAGGTTAGTGTTTAGGATTAGTATTTAAGGTTAGTGTTTAGGATTAGTATTTAAGGTTAGTGTTTAGGGGTAGTGTTTAAGGTTAGTGTTTAGGATTAGTATTTAAGGTTAGTGTTTAGGATTAGTATTTAAGGTTAGTGTTTAGGGGTAGTGTTTAAGGTTAGTGTTTAGGATTAGTATTTAAGGTTAGTGTTTAGGATTAGTATTTAAGGTTAGTGTTTAGGATTAGTATTTAAGGTTAGTGTTTAGGGGTAGTGCTCAAGGTTAATGTTTAGGGGTAGTATTTAAGGTTAGTGTTTAGGGGTAGTGTTTAAGGTTAGTGTTTGATGCTGAGGTTGCAGTTAGCAACAATAAAAGATTATTTTTTATTTTTATAACACAAAAAGTACGCAGTCGAATTTTATATCAAAAAATGATTATATAATTTGCGTTTTTCCTCACGAGGGCATGTAAATAAGAAGTAAACATTCTCCGATTTGTTCCAAATGTTCTGCAATTTTATATCATAAATCTACTCAATTTTGGCCATTGTTTTAAAAATCTAGCTACTTTTAGCCATACAAAATGGTGATTTAAAAATATCGTACCTGATGCGTTCTTGCAAGAATTGCAAATGTTTCTCACGCACATATACAAGAATATATATACAGGTAAGTATTTATATGTTCTCCATGAAATCCTCAAAAGAAGAAGAAATCAAACGAAGAATCGCCCTAGGTTGGCAAGTCTTCAGCAGAGCGAGCTCCACCTCCAAAAACAAGAATATCTCATTAACCCCGAAAAGAAGGGTATACAACCAATGCATTCTCCTGATAGTCATTTATGGATCTGAAACATGGAACCTAACCAAGAGACAGATCCTCAAACTGGGAACCATGCAATGTGCACATTGGAGAATCATGCTCAACCCCACGTGAAGAGATCAGAAGATAACATAATATATCAGGGAGAAAACAGCTGAGACATCATAGAATCCATTAGAAAACTCAGATAGCAATGGGCTGATCATGTTGTGAGAATGAAAGACAACAGATAGACATCACGACTCACAACATAATTCCCAAGAGATCACGTGCGAAACCGAGGCCGGCAGCATACAAGATGGAGAGGGGAACAAGACAAATTCAGAAAGTATTGGCTCCGCTAAGCCCATGACAGAGAGGTGTGTCGAACCCTTGGGAATGTCTATGTCCAACGACAGACGTTAAAAGACTGATGATGATGATGATGATGATGATGATGATGATGATGATGATGATGATGATGATGATGATGATGATGATGATTTATATGTTTCTAATCATACTTTGTTATATTTTGTAATTCAGATGATGATCCCTTTTAAGTGGATGCCGAATCGGTTTACAAAAAAAGAAGTCCAAGAAATATCAATTTAAAAACATATTTCCTAACTTTAGCGTCTAAAGTATGTAGAAAATTAGATCTGGTTCCCTATCAGAAATGTATAAGCCTGGATTGATGAAAGTATTTTTGACACCTACAGACCGATGCTTATCATATTTGCTCAAGCCAAGAGACGTGAATGTTGAATGAAGAAACTCGAAAGTATAAGACCTTGGTAAATACATAGGTGCCCCGACGTTCTGACAAACTTCTTGGTCCCAAGTTCACACAAGACTTGAAGATGACCCCCTGTCTCATCTGTTGCCTTGAACGCAGCAAAAATGGTAAGGTCGGTATACGGTTCCAGAAAATATCCAACTCCGCCCCGAGCCATCTTGCATCTCTACAAAAGCCAGATACGACTCCAATAGGAATACTACTCGCAGGCTCCACCCAGTAGGTGTTATCTAGCCTCAATAGGATACAGAATCGAGTGCATGGATCAGTTGGGGATGAACTATTCTCATCTCTGCAACCACTCTCCCATTGACGATATAGCGAGCCCGGTACTTCTCTATCGCTATTTTCAGGTGTTCGGAGGAGCTCTATCATCTGGTTTCACCAATAAGAGATTTTCCAGTAAGAACACGGTTTACAATCTATAGGGAATTCTATCCACACTTTCTGACCATTCAACGTACCCGTTGCAATTTCTGCTCAAATAGCTTCTTCCCCCCGAACCGCTGTTCTGAGGAACCAACTCCCTGAGAGTGCTTTGCTACTGGATATGATATTTATCTCATTAAATCAAGAGTCAATAAACATCTTGCGAACTGATCTTGAAATTACTTTAACACTATACCCACAATGGCTCGTCGGCTTTGAATAGGGTGTCTATGAAATGAATACAAAAAATACCATTGGCAATCCGCGCAAGAAAGCATCACATCATCCATTTTAAAATTTTGAATGACTGATAATGGCTAGATTTCTCTTGTTGTTCGAATCCAAGAATCCTTGCATTATGGAAAACTGAACAACCTGTGAATTTGGACGATTCATTCAAATCAAATAAGCTAAATAAAATTCACACGTGTGCGTTATGAATGTGACCATTCGAAAAATTCATCGGACACTATTTAAGTTAGAAAATGACGTTGATATAAGGAAATGAAATCTACCCAATTATCTGAAAATCAAAGCTACCCCAAATCCACTTTTTAATAAATCTAGCCACCTTTAGCCGTTCAAAAATGGCCAATTCAAAAAATGGTCGGGGTGATGCGTTATTTCAAGGATTACCGATATCGTTTGTGTCTTACGTACAATTAACTATTGTGATTTATGCTGGCAGATGTTGCTTCGGAAACAGCTCCGTGTAAAATTAAGTTTATCCTGTGTTAAATTATTGAAATAATTCGAAATAATTACGTTGTCAGATTATGATGGTTTGAAGAGGATGAAGTAGTGAAAAACGAAAAGGATAGGTATATATATATATATATATATATATATATATATATATATATATATATATATATATATATATGTATATATATATATATGTATATATATATATGTATATATATATATGTATATATATATATATATGTATATATATATATATGTGTGTATGTATATATATATATATATATATGTATATATATATATGTATATATATATATATGTATATGTATATACATGTATATATATATATATGTATATATATATATGTATATATATATATATATATATATATACCTCAAAGCTTATAGGTCAAGTCGACCCACAACCAATTCAGCCAACCCAACAATAGTCAAGTCGACCCGCAACCTGCTCGGCCCCCCACCAACTCAGTCCATCTCACTCAAGTCCAAGTCGGCCCTTCTTTGTTGATCAACTTGGTCGCCCTTGACTCATTTGACAACGTTTTATCTGTAGATTAATTTTGTTGGTAAATAAATTCGTTTAGTCGTGTTTTACTTTCTTTTCAAAGGTTTTCAAAATAACTTCATAATAAAATGGAATCTTTGTAGCGAAGCTAAGGAAAGGCTGCAAGTTTTGCTGTCATTATTTTTGTTGTTCGTTTTCGTGTATCAACTGCTTCCAACATGATTTTTATTCAAAAGTTAAAAAAAGAAAACTTAATTGATTTTCATTGCAAATAGATATGTGTAATCCACAGATCATTTTTATCAAATAAAAACTATATTCATATTGTGTAAATTACATGGAAAATACCCGGACACGAACTAAACAAAAGTATGACAACAAAACTTGCATTTTCGCTCCACAAATTCTATTTCATGATGGAGTTAATTAGGGAAACCTTTGAAATATAACCTTATTATAC
>OY735226.1:46534079-46649079 GCA_963457665.1 Thysanoteuthis rhombus | reverse complement strand
TCTCAGCGCCCGTGGGCCAAGGACGCTGAGAGGACATTTGCGCTGTACACTTGGGTAGGGCGAAATTATTTTCGGGCATTATTGGCAAGAGGAAACTTTTCGTCCCTTCACACCTCCACTTATGGGCAACTGCCCTCTCTCACCCCTTTTGCTATACCCTTGTGTGTGTGTGGTGTTGGACTTTTCGTTGCCTTTGGTCGGTTGGAATTCGACGGGAGCCTCAGGAGGATTTTGAGTCGGGTATTTCTCTCGGTCGCTGTTCTTAAAATAAAGAAATCAGTTGGCAAATAGTGTCATTTTAATAACAATGCGATAGCGTAATTAAAATGTATTATTCATTTTCACATAGGTCGACTGAAAGTGCGAGCAACACAGACAGTGGCCTAGGGCGCCAAGTACTTGGGAGCACCTATCATGTGCCAGAGACTGTAGATGGACACTCTCTTTCTTATAACTGTGGCAGTGTCTGTTCCAAAAGTGTAAGTCTGGAAGAGATCAGAATTTATTGTGTGTGGGACAGCATGCCATAATAGTTATGTGAAATGAATTTCCGTCTATCGTACGATACTACAGCTTCAAAGTATTTCATTTACTTATCTTCGGTGTTGCCAATTCAGACATTTTATACCTAAATTTAGATCTATTGCCAAATTATATATTTCATATCAAAATTTATATCTACGATTTTAGATAAAAGATCTATAATCTGAGATGTTTAATTTATTTTTCTTAGATATCTCGAGAACCGCTGATTCAAACAACCTCGAACTCAACCCTGCACTGCTTGATGTGCTGAATAAGATACATGGCGAATATAAACATCGTACAATTTTGTGTCTCACAGAGATTTCGCTAACTGTAGTTTGATGAATCTCTTATATTCATAGAATAATGATCTAAAATCTCAAACGTCGTCTGAAATGTTTTCTCTTACTCGATTATCGTAATATACTTTTTATTCCAATGTATTTTTTTTTTTCTCTGTTTAACAATAAATTCTGTGATTTTTTTTCCTGCTGTAAAACTGGACTCTTTCACTCAATTCGATACTTTCCAAACTTGCACCTTTGGAACGCGATCGCCCTAGTTATTATGACAAAGAGAGTGTCCTTTCACTGCCTGAGGCACATGATAGGCCTCCCCTGGTACTTGGCCTCTTAGGCGACAGTCCCTGTTGCTGGTACCTTCAAAAAAGTACCTCCTACCTTTTGTTTCAAAATATGCACACTCCCCTGCAAACGAACTCGGTGCTTTTTTTTCTAAAAAAAAAAATGAGCTGGTAGATCACGTGCAAAACAGACGGATCAGGACGCAAGTTGTTTAGCAATGATCAGCAAACTAAATCTGCAGGCCATCATTATTGGGTTCGATTCTCATTGGATCTCCCTCCACTGATGGTCTGACATAAAACTGTTAATAATATAAAAAAAAGGTTCAGTACTCACGTCGTGTAGCAATGATCGGCAAATTAATCTTGCTGGCAGTTGTCACTGGGTTCAATCCTCATTGGATCTCCCTCTATCGATGGCCTGATACCAAACTATGCCAAATAATCATATTATATTTTGGAGATATTGTGTGGACAGACATGAATTTGGGCGGCGATATTATGTAGTTTGGATGAACTAAAACAAAGCAAGGGAGTTGGTGCAACAATCACGTCGGAAAGAAACGCACAATGATCAAGGTCGAAGACGCAGAACTGG
Organism: Thysanoteuthis rhombus; assembly: GCA_963457665.1. Classification (NCBI taxonomy): domain Eukaryota; kingdom Metazoa; phylum Mollusca; class Cephalopoda; order Oegopsida; family Thysanoteuthidae; genus Thysanoteuthis; species Thysanoteuthis major. Next base: position 46,647,373 of record OY735226.1, on the reverse strand, counting down.
AGAAAGTGGACCACTACATCTAACTTGGACAACAAATATCCATGAAATCCTTAAAAGAAGAAGAAATCAAAAGAAGAAAAACACGAGAATGGCAAGTCTTCGGTAGAGCAAGCTCAACCTTCGAGAGCAAGAAGATCCCATTAATTCTATAAAAAAAAAGAAGAGTATACAACCAATGCATCATACCGATAGTCACCTATGGAGCTGAAACAAAAAAACCTATCGTAGAGACTGACCTGCAAACTGAGAACCATGCAAAGTGCACATGAAAGAATCATTTTCAACCTCACATGGAGAAATCACAAGACAGCACAGTATATCAGGGAGAAAACGGGAGTCCGAGACATCATATAATCCATTAGAAAACTCAAAATGTAATGGGCTGGTTATGTTGCAAGAATGGCAAACAACTGCTGGACATCTCTACTCACTACATGGATCCCTAGAGATCACATGCAAAAATTATTCATCATATCAACAATCGACCATTTGGATGGTTTTTGATGATTGATCCAAGAAACTGTTGATTCTCCTTATCTTGGTTCGTAAAATTCGATCGATTTATTTCTTTCAGATCTTCTTGATGAGTTGCTTGTTCCATAATTTAGTTGGTACGTCAGGTTACTTTTTATTAAAGCTCTTATCGAGTGACACAGTGCCAAAAACTGTGGCAGGTTGCCATGATTTTATTTATTCTTTATTGTTTTTACCTATTAATTCAGTTTTTTTTTTCCATTTACATGTTTATAAATAGCTATAAAATTAAACCCGTTTGCCTTTTCATGTCAGTATTTTGGGAGAGTTGGTTGGACGAGTGCCTCTGAGGTAAGGCCACGCTATCCGTACAATGCTTATAACAATGTATCGTAACAAGTTTACCTCACCAAAAAGAGATGAGTCCTACACATAAAACCATGACTTACAAAACAAACGATAACAAATTATTTTTTTTCACATCTATTCTTAAATAAGAAAACTGATAGATCTGAGAAACAGATCATTAATTTTACTATTGTGGTCTTTGTAGCATTTTGTTTGCTTCAAAGTTAAAAGTTATTTCATTCTTATTTATTTTTTGTAAACATTGGATTTCTAACGGATAAAGAAGTTGAAATAAGATACGTACCTTTGGAATAATAATGTGTGGAGAAATGAATTCTGTTTTGTTTACCTTTTAAATTTCAACGAATCAAGGGAGTTTGACCCTCACACACCTAAGTTTGTTTTCTTCTTCTTCTTTGTTGATTGAATTTCTTTAATTAGTTAATTGGCCACAAATCTTTAATTGTTTATGAATGATAAATGATCTCTTGATACTACTCACTTTGGCTAGAAACCTTCAACATAAGTTGGGATCCTGGTTAGTTCTTCTCTTCATGTTCTCAAATTGCCTCAGACATTCTGTGGAAGGGTGGGTCATGGTCTTAAAAAGAACTGATTCGATTTTGGGGAAGATCCAGGATTTTTACAGTTACCTCCCCAGCACCGTAGCTATATGTTCACAAAATTTTTCCGAAGGTTGTTAAAAATTTTCAATGACATTTTGTGGGAGAATGCACCATGGACCTAAAAAGAAGCTAGTAAATTTTGGAGCGAATCCAGGGATTTTTACAGTCACTTCCCCTGCATCGTTGCCATAACTGGCTTTTATTCAGCTTTCATGGCAAATGCTTTGACAGAGGCATGCACTCTCCGAGTGCTGCCTAGTTGATTAATCTTAAAAACCGTCCACCAAAACTTTCACCAAAACTGTCAATATAAGTTTCCCCAGTTTTTAAATCGATCTGGCTAGCTGTTTTGCTTTGATTGTATTACGAGTAAAAGCCACACCAATGGAGCAAGAGGGATGCATACTTCAACATTTACTCTTCTTGTCTAGAACAAATATCTTCTCATTTTTTTAAAATTCACCTCTTAAATAGGTTTTCGGTGGAGTTCAATTTGCAATGTAAATTTATGCTAAATTGATTCCTTCGTTTTTTGATAATCAACACTTTTTTCAGTAATCACTAACCAACAAAAAGCAAGAGAAGTAACTTATTCATTGATCACCTCTTTTTCCAATTTTTCAACTGATCACACCCAACATAACATGCTGCCAAAGAACGTTGGATATATGACTGTTTCCATTGAGAGACAGACCAAACCTATTTATTTGTTGAGTGGTTGGTTGTTTTTTTTTTCAAACCAATCCAATAATAGATCTGTTATCTCGACAATCCACCTGTTTGGGCTCCCAATCCCATCAGATTTGGAAAGAGAAAAGAAAAGAAAGAATGAATGAAAAAAAAAAAGAATGAATGAAAGGAAGAGCGAGCTACTTGCTGGTTCATTGTACTTTCAGGGAAACCCTTTCATCAAGAGTATCTGAGTGTTTCATATTGTCCTCGAATGAGGAACTGACACATGTTCGAGGATTAAACACCTTCTTTTTTTTTATTTGCTCATAACATCTTGAGTCGGGCAGTTGATTTCCATTTGTCACTAAAGATCTTTTTGTCTTGCGGATAATCTCATGAATATTTAAGCAAAAAGTGATAAACTTTGTCGTTAATTACCCTAAGTTGATCGATGGAAAACATATACATACTCACACTGAGACGTTCCTATCTTCAATAGCGGCTAAATGTCCATGAATGATGGAGTGAGTTTCAGTTAAACTGTCGCCCATTTTGAAAGCATGCAGCAGACACGTCATCGGCTGGTTTCGAGGTATCAATGTTTTATAACATACCAAAAGCTTTGATGTGATTGAAACTGATGTTTGCCGGGCTAGAGAGAGCTATACTTTATATATCGGACACATTAGCATAAACTCAATTTCTGACAATATATGGATTTTAAAAGTCCCACCAAACCCACGATTTTATAGATTAGAATATAAACATGGAGTATGAACTCTTTTGGGGGTGGTAGTACTGATTCTTGTTCTGTAGATCCCTCATTTAAAAAAGTGGCCTATAGCATATTTCTTTCAGATGGGTATTGTAATTACGACCAGTTAGTTCCATAATATTGGCCACCTATCGGCACGTTTTTGGAGTTTGGGGACTTGAAACATTTCATATGCTGAATTTAATCAAAATACCAGTCGAGCAGGTCTAATTTAACAGGAATATTGTGATGTTTATATTCGAAACAATTTATAGTGGTCGCTTGCTTAGTATCAATCATCTCTAATCGTAACATTTCCCCTCTTTAAAGTTAAGTGTTGCAGTATTACAAAGCGTAAAGATTGAATTCATTGACTCAAAGCCGTAATCGTATATTCTTTTCGTGTTGATATTTTTCTTGGGAGCTTCGATACAAATTCATGAAATCGCTATTGAAGGATAAATAGAGAGCCGACTGCCGATACAACCTTTTCGAAATTATGCAGATATCAGGATTATCCAATATATTTTTTTAAGTGATCTCATGAATAAAAAAGCTATATGGTTAAGAGTCGCACTTTGTAATGCTGCAAACCTTACCTTTAAAGAGGAGAATTGTTACTGTCCAACGATTTTTGTAAAATCAAATCTAAGCAAGCGATCACTCTTAATCGTTTTGAACACAAAGATCCGATTATTACCGTTACATAAAACCAACCGACTGACAACTTGGATGCATTAATCTCATTTAAATTTTGTAAGTCCTCCAACTCCAGAAACTATCGGCGGCCGTGAATAGGATTGGGCTGATATCAGCTCCCCGTACCAGAGGCTGAAATGAAAAGGTTCGCTAACACTGTACCTTTGGGATCTCGAGGAATTTCTCGGTGTTTATCTAAGACTGTGTGTACCATCCAAGTACAATGAACATGCGCTTCGAAGATGAAATTTTTAAAATGATGTTTTCATGCCTTTTTACTTCGTTAGTTACATGTTTTTTATCGTGTGCAATGGCATGGTTCATCGTCATCAGCCTTTTAGCGTCCATCTATAGACATGGACCTTCCCCAGGATTTGCCAGACCACTCTATCATGGGCGCTGTGGAGCTAAAACTTTCTTTGTTACGCTATCTTGTATTTTTTGGGCCACGGTTTCGCATCAGATCTCTGGGGATCCACGTTGTGAGCTGTGATGTTCAAATGTTATCTGCCATTCTTGCTATATGACCAGCCCGTTGTGATTTTAGTTTCTTTTCTCATGGATTCTATTGCTCGGACTCCTTTTTTTCCTCTAATACGTTGAGCATAATTCTCTCCTGTGGACGTTGCATAGAGAGAGTTAAATATTTAGGAGCCTGCGAGGCCTGGCTTCATGACCCCCCACCTCACCCCACCTCCAACGTTTCATGAGATTCGATGAAAGAGGAAATTTTTAAATAAAGAGGCATGTAGTATCACCCGATTAGTGAAAAACAACCCTAAAGGCTAAAATATTATTTATGCTGTTGTAGATACAAATGTATACTTGTTGTGATGTAAGTAATAATTCAGTAGTTGAGCTATTACTTATAAAGACTTTAGGGGCCTATCGATTGGGCTGTTTTCAAATATCCCCCTCACCCAACTACGCCTCTGGGGTTGGAGTCTCTTATTGCTGCTTCTCTTCTTCTTCTTCTTTTTTTCGTTTAAAGTTACAGTCAGTGCAATTCAAGCTCGTTTCATCAGTTCCAATTAGTTTTTTCTACGCAACCTTCAGTTTTGTTTAAAACCTCTTTAACCGGAAAAATGAACACAATTTTTTAAATCTTTTTCGTGATTTTCATAAAAAATACTTGTGTGAAATTGTCTGGAAGCTATAAATAGTTTAATCTCTTTTATTCAAAACGTATAGAAGTAAAAGTCAAACTGAATTTATTCAAATGACGTGAGATGTTCTGAGATGATCTGACTCTTACCCAATAATTAGTGTCGTCTTAATTAATAGTTACAGTCAAGTTTGTTTGTTTTTTAATTCTGATATGAGTTTTTTTTTAAATTTCTACTGGTTTTGGCACAATATGAAAACAAAGGAAGAGAAATAAATGCTAGAGAGACAAAAAAAGAAAAATGCTAGATGCCTCGATAATAGATAGGAATTCCGTATTCTAGACCAGGTGGCACCTTAGAGAGATAGGTTCGTACGATCAGACTTGACCATACGGTGAGAGGGACATTAAAATCTCTTTGAGTTGTTTATTGGGATGTCTGTTGTATGGAATAATGGAGGCCTCGATGTGAAGCAGTGTGGGCTTATTAGTGGAATTTGAATTTAAGATGTGGGTACGAGTTCTTTCTGGCCCAAATTCGAATATTTTAATTTTTCCCCAAATTTAATAGTTGGCGCTTGGATCACAAATCCATAGGATCTTTTTTTTTTCTGAGCAACCCCGCCTCATGACATGGATCCCCCGGGATCACATGCAGAACCGAGGCCGGTAGAATATTAGATGGAGAGACGAGCTAGACAAATTTAGAAAGTACTGGCTCTGCGACGCCCATGATAGAGAAGTGTGGCGAATCCTGGGGAAAGTCTATGTCCTACGACGGACGTTAAAAGAATTATGATGATGATGATGATGATGATGGTGGTGGTGGTGGTGGTGGTGGTTTCGAGAAGGGCCCTTAAAGTTGAAAGTCTAAAAAGTAATATTGTGTACTGGAAGGGACAGTGGGCTGTCTCTTGCCCCATTCTATTCACCTCTCCCCCTCTCTCTCTCTCTATCTCTCTCTATCTCAGATCTGACTCCCTCTATCGTCATTAATACTACATTTTAATGTCGACCGATCGATGGAAAATAAAGTATCGTTCCTGTCGATTACAAAGCCAAGCGATTTCGTTTCATTCTTCCAACAACGCATGTCACGTGTGCATACCTGCAATATGTCTGCATGTATAATCCTACACTACTCCATTGCTATGGTTCGTTTACAAAAAAAGAAGAAAAAAGAATTGGTTGATTTTCTTGCATACGAATTGAAGTACAAAATGTCTTGCAATGAATGCAGTTCGTGTCGAGTCTCCCTCGATAAAATGCTGATATCGCCCAGTCATCTTTTCATATACCTTCTGTGTTAATAGCATCAATCGGTCCAAGACCAAGTGGAATTATACAGTTAATGAAGATGGGTGGCATTCAATTCCCCGAATCTCAGATTACTGAGACTTAATTAGCTCGAGTTTGATTGGCCGATTCAGAATTACCGATAGATCAAAGGGAGTCAATTCGAGGATCCTTGTTTCATTTTCGATCGTTGACAAAAACATTAGTTTTTTTTTTTCTAAAATTGATACAGACCCATGGAAGATATATCCGACAAAACAAGTCAGATAATTCAAAATGAAAGCATCAAGTTGGTTTAACCATGAATCAGACGATAGTCTTGCATTGATTGCATCACAATCAGACGTCTCTGGTTGAATCTTGTGGGCAGTTACGAGATTGTTTTGTTAATTGAAATTCAACTATTTAAGGAATAATCCAAATGCTTGATATTATTCAGTTAGTTGTACATCTTTAAAGTGTCTGTTTTCAATGTTTTTTTCTTTTGCATAAACTGTTTTCCCGATAGCATAATATCAAGAAGATACGAAGGAGAATTCTATCTGCTGTTTTTAGACAAGTTAACGCTTCATAGAATATTCTTTGAATTATTCTAGTGAAAAAATAACTTGCTTATTACACTTAAAGACCTTTAAGTTTCACAGCATGAGAGGTTCTTGCATTCATTGCTTTGAAAAGAAAAAGTTCTGCTTAGTGAATGAGAAATTTTAATGGTTGTCTCCTCCCATGTTATGGAACGAACAAGCTGTCATCAATTTCGTATTTTGATTTTCAGCTGAAAACCACAAACTGGACGAAGGGTTGATGAACCATTGATTGCTACAAAATGTTCTTGCACGAACTCGATCGAAACGTCACGTGTTTTGTTGGGGATGAACTAGTGTGGCCAAATTAACCCCTTTTTTTTTATTGCTAGATCTGGCCAATTTTTTTCCAATTTATCAGATAAAAATCTACGATAACAGAAACCTGGCCATTTTTTTTTTTAAATTGATAAGTTTAGAAAGATTTAACGTTTCATTCTCACTATTTATTTGTTTTGAAATCTTGGTTGTTTTGTTTTTTTTAATGAATAGACTTTAAATGAGTATATAAAACATTTTCAGCAATAAAGTGAAAAAGGGAAATTTAAAAAAAACTTTGGCCAATTTTAGCCATTTTTAAAAACAGTTTCAGCTATAAGCCACCATAACCTTGAAACCTCACACTAAAACTACACGACGTAAAATGCCCCAAACCGAAGAGCTGCCCCTGCCACTGCCCGACATTGCTTCAGGCGTCCCTATATCTACAGAAGCTTTGAAGTTGAGAAGAGTGCACATAGTTGTCAGTAGTTTAACTGTCATATTTGTTTAGACATTAGGTTTTTGTTGGATCTAAAACTGACGTAGTTATTCCAGCAATGTGACTCGCTTTGATTTCACATGTCCATGTATCAACTACGTCTTCATTCACAAATATATGAGTATGTGTATCAAGAAATGGATGTATGTAATCGGACTACAACAATCATAAATGCGTTATATTACTTTGAAACTCTATTTGAAATGATATACTGTTATTAAACGGTTAATATGTCACTAGGCCTAGACAACGTAAATAAAATAAACAATTAAAGAAAATGGGGCTGCTGCAGGAATCGAACCTGCGACCGATAGGGTTGCCGCTTCAGCGTTGTCGGATCATATATTTAATTCTTAATACATAACTGTCGCGTTGGAAAAAAAAAACGAATAGAGCAGATATTGACCGAGAATAAACGATAAGAGAATTTTCAGTGAGGAACAGTTATTTGGACCTTTGCACTACCGGCGGATGTTTAGCTCAATGGTAAAAGCTCCCCTATCAGTCGCAAGTTCGATATCTTTTCCCTGGTGTACTGTGCTGTCTTGGTATCTCTCCATGTGAAGCCCTGCATAATTCTTCCATGTGCACATTGCATAGTTCTCAATTTACGGATCTGTCTCTTGGTTAGGTTCCATGTTTCAGCTCCATTAGTGACTATTGGGAGGATGCATTGGTTATACACCCTTCTTTTTAGGATTAATGGGATCTTCTTTTTCTTTTATGAGAAAGTAGATTACTACATCTACCTAGGACAACGAATCTCCATGAGACCCTCAAAAGAAGAAGAAATCAAGCGAAGAATCTCACTAGGATGGCAAGCCTTCGGCAGAGCAAAAATAAGATGATCCCATTAATCCTATCGCTTTACCCAATCGTAAAATATATTTTTTCACCAGTCACGTTGCATGATCAAAATCGCAATATCTTCTGTGATCAAAGGACACACCTCTAATATTTAGTTGCATAACATGATCACTGTCCGTCGTCATTTACATGATACAAGAAGACCAGTTCTCCCTCTTTTCTGTCGATTTTTTGATTTATCACAAAAATTAAAATTATCATTTTAGTCAACAGGTATCACCTACTTCTTAATCGATTAATAAGTTTAAAACCAAATAACCTATAAAGTTACCACTATTTACAACAAAACTAAATTATTCATCGTGTTCGCAGGGACAAAATATAATTTTCGGCGACTTGTATCAATTGTATTTGGTACTTCTAGAACGCTTTTAAATTCCTTTCAAAGTTTCCATGATAACCGAGACTGAGTTATGTTTGATTCCGTGTTCACGGGAGCCAGATATTGACTTGAAATACCAAAACGCCAAAACGCCCATCGCCAAATGTGTTGGTGCCCACGCCTAAACGCCAACGACAAATTGGCTATGACAAGTCGCATTGTTCGATTTTTTCTTGGCTTTAGGCTAAATCCTTTCTATAACTTGAAGGTTATGATTGCATGTCTCGGCTAGATTGAGATTAGACCTTCATATCGTGAGCTCGATGCCTAAAAGCATGGCATTATAATGGAAAGCTCTTCCTCTTTTATTTAGAGACGTTTATTCACATACACATGACTTTCTCATCTTTTGTTTAAACAGCAAAGCCCGAGCTTAAAGGTACATTTGCTGCCCATGAAAGAAACTCGCTGTTTTATCGGAAGAGACAATGTCATTCATGCAGATATATCAAAAGAACTAAAGATTCGACTATAATTACTGTCGTATTTTTAAACCAATTGTCCGTTATCAATATGAAACACTTTTCCCACGCAGACACAAATGTATTCTTTCAGTGTCTGTGTATCTGCTTGCATATAAATACGTGACACAGAGCAATATATATATATATATATATATATATATATACTCTTTAAGTGAGGTAACTCATGCACTGTAAGCTTATGCAATGCTCTTCTATAGGAATTGAGCATTCTGGTGAATGAGAGATTTCTGTGTAATTTAAATATATTGCTTAAATTCTGCCTGACTGCCTGTCATGTTCCGTAGTACAGAGGTAGGATATCAGCCCATGGGTGTGAAGTGAAGGTTTCAATTCTGCCTCGCGGTACTGGATGGGATAATGGAAATTCTTTACCCATACTGAAGAGATGTAATACATCGAAAAAGCTGTCTGTGGATGATACAATGATATATATATATAATACTAATATTTACAACAGTGACAACATTAATAATCGCAGTGAAAATAATAAGCAATAAATCGGTGATGTATCTATATATAATGAAGTAAAGTATTCGCTACATGTATATATATAATAAAATTCGCTACGTTTATGTATCTGCCCTGTTTGGGCCTCTTCAGGCGAATGATTTGATTTATTTTGAATCCCTAATATTGGGGGGAGTTGGACCTATTTTTCTAGGGGGTAGAATCTTCTTATTATTCTATTTATATATCTTTTTTTTTCTTTGTTCAGTGGTTGGTCATTGCTTGTTATTTTTTTCTGTTTTATTTCGTGCAGGATACAGTGTAGGAATTTTCTTTATTAGTATATATATATATATATATATATATATATATATATATATATATATATATATATATATATATAGTAGCTGCTTCAATGTAGCGTGGCTCTTATCATTGAGCTGAACAGCCGCTGGTAATGCAAAGCCCCTAACAAGTGATTCAGCACCAAATACCAATTTTGTTTATTCACGGTCTATATCTGCTGTATTTGTTTCTTCCAATGTGACAATTATGTTATTAAGAAATGGATATATGATCCAACAGAATTATCATAAATTGTGTTATATTATGTAGAAACTCTTATTTGAAATGATCACTCGTTATTACACGCTGTATGTACCATTTCGCCTAGACAACGTAAATAGAATAAACAATTTTATATATATATATATATATATATATATATGTTTGTGTGCGTGTGCGTGTGCATGTGCGTGTGGTGTAGAATAACATCCATACACAATACATTATGATAATACCCTATGTAAAATTACAAACTACATGTATGACATAAGCTCTGTATTATAATCATAGCTAAAAGGGGCGTGATGCTTGATCAACACTGCTGTGATGCCGTGTTAATGTAGCTGTTTTATTTTTAAAATCCCCGAAACGGTTCCATGGTAAACAACTGTTGATCCGAACAAGAGAAAATTTACACATAGTACCATAATAACAAAATATACGTAAAAGAGGGAAAACGCTGGAGAGAATCACATAAATTGCATTGACAGATATTTGGAAATTCGTGACTGAATTTACTCAAAACTTCTTTTGAAAAAGTTTGTTAATGTTTAGTGTCTAAAGCTGTAAAGCTTTCTAGACTCTCTCCCCCTTCCTCTCTCTCTCTCTCTCTCTCTCTCTCTCTCATTATATATATATATATATATATGTGTGTGTGTGTGTGTGTGTGTGTGTGCAAGTTCCTTTCAGACCAAATTAATGATTATATCAATTCATCTGACTTCTACACTCAGAACTTTGTAGCTTCAGAAATATGTGCGCTGGAAAACAGCCTATATGAACACAAACAGCTAATATTTGCTAAAACAGCTAATATTTTATGTTACTAACTGGAAATTCCACGGATATTGGTAACGAAAATCACATTCTCATTCTCTCCCTTATCCCTTCCAATTTCCCTAGCCCAACCATGGATTTATCTAAATATTATATATACAAAAATCTTGATAGCCCTCAGTAATCTACCTTTTTTTTTCTCCTTTCCTACCCTTTTATTGAATTAACTTAAGTTTATAATGGAAAAAAAATATTTTTGATAAAATAAGCAACAAGTTTAAAAATTCAATTAAAAAAATAAGTCATACATTTTCACAAAAAAATTACTCTGGTTTGTTAAATCGAATTTTAACCTAGATTATTTACCAACCTGTAATTAATATGAAGAAACTAACCTAATACTGAACCGTGCTAAATTTTGGACCCCATTTCTTATTAATTTTTTTAGGAGTGGGGGGGATACCAAATCATGCATATATTAGGGGCCTAATTCTAATTCTATTCATATACTGGTGGAAGGTCTAATTAGAACCCTCTGCATAGCTCATCCTCTTTTAACCTTATGTAACATTGGGTCACCTTGCTACTCAGCAACACTGAAAAATGAAAGTTTACGAAAGAAATTAAAAAAATGGCACTAAAAATTGTTTTGAAATGTCTATAAAATGAGTATTTGTTCGGCTCGGGGCAGCCACGTTAGAATCGATAGAAAAAGACTCGAGCGTTCAAGGAACCACAAGGGTCCCAGCACATATGGTGTTTCACAATTAATAACTTTAGTTTTCTCATTAACAACTTCCAACACGTGTGTTTCCAATTTCGTCTAACAACCTTCTTCATCCCTACTGGTTGGGACCATCACCCTCACTTCTAAGATTTACTCACAAAGAGAAATTACCGTTTCTCTTAGTCAGACAACCCTCGATGGTCCTACTAAGTGCCCACTTCAACTATGACTTTTCTATTCACCTCAACCAGGTGAAAAAAAATTCCTCGTTGTTGTTTTATCTAATTGAGTCGGGCCCCAGCCCCCTAAAAATCGCCATGAAGAAAGCAATTGTTTCCAAATCATAATCCTCGGGCCTCGTGTACCCGAAGTCTATATAACATCATGGGCGTCGGTAAGGGGTTTAAGGGGTGAATTTTCATCCCCCATCCCGAGAAAGTATTAAATTCATTTGCTCAACTAATTTTCTATAATAAAGTAATATAAGTAATCTATTGAAAATGACATCTCTGAAGAATTGAAATTCCAGAAATTGTAGATTATTTTATGACTATCATCATCATCATCATCATCATCATCATCATCATCATCAGTCAGTATGTCAGTCAGTCAGTCTTTTTACGTCCGTCGTTGGACATAGACTTTCCCCAGGATTCGCCACAATTCTCTATCATGGGTGTCGCGGAGATCATTGTCACATAGAGAGAATTTATTGACTACAAGCTGAGAGCAGTTACTCATCATTATCTTTTCTTTTGATTTTATCTCCATGAGTACTCATCACACATAAACCAGATATGCGATCATCAGACATTGTGGAAAATTTTGAACTGATCACCCTTATAATAGTGCAATCAGAAACAGAGTAAGCCTTCGCTGAATATATACATTTACCTCACTGTAAATATATCCTTTGCGTACACACGCCCTGGAAAAGTGGCTGCTGACGCCCATGCTTAACATTGATATGGCTCTTTAACTTTTCAAGAATGTGTGTCATGTATCTTTGGCTTACTTGCAACAATCATAAGCTGATAATGGCTACGTACTTCTAAAATCACCGATCGACAGAAAAATATCAGGATCTCCGATTTCCAACCCTTAGTTCATTTCAGAATCTTATTCATTCAAAACACAACCACCTTCCCATTTTCTGGATAATTATCTCAAGGACTAAATTTTGCCTGGCCCCCATTTTCGAAATCCAGATGGCACATCCTTTTGAGCAATTATCTCGATTTTTTCTAGTTTTTAAAATCCAACATCTGCTTTTAGTTTGATGATAACCTTTTACTATTGATACTAGCTAACCAACCGTTATATTACAGATTCGGACACCATTAATAGTGTCATACCTATCCTCTATAGATTAGATGATCTCATTTCTATTGATATTCGGACCATCCTCATCTTGGTTGTTTTTCATACAACGTTTCAGCCGTTGCACTCTACAGCCTTCGTCAGGTATCATCTGGTAGATGTGGGGAAATAATGAACCGAACCCTTTATTTATCCGACGGGAGTATATTGACCGTACTCCCCTCTTAGCATTAGTAGTATTGTTATATTGTCTCACACTATTGAACATAGAACCATCAGATTACTTTACAGTAATTTGTCTGATGCTGTAACCACTGCGCTATGTGTCCATGTGGACAACAGGTGCTAATTTTTAGGAGCCTTAAACCTCAGGTGACAGTTTTGATGTTTTTGATGTTATTTGATGTTATTGTTTTCTGTCTTTTATTATTAGAGGTTCCCATATGGTATCCATTTCAATGCTAGGATTACTGAGGCAGTTTTGCTTGCCTAGCATATGGGCCGACTCTTTCAATTTTCGAATTTTCCAGTGTCGAAGCATGCTCCTAGACTCCCCTATCAGCCTCCCCCATTTTCTTCTCTGCGTTTGGAATTTAGAGGAGAGGTCATACGATTGTCAATCATTCTTAAGATTGAAACTTGAGAGGTCTGACTTTACTGTCAGGTCAGAAGTATTGTCTTTCATGACAGATGTAGTTTTGAATACCAGAATCATCAAATAACTCTAAATCCATGATTAGGCTTGTCTTGCAATGAAAATAGATTAAAATACGTATTTTTTATCCATTGTTCAATTAACATGATATGTTGTATCCTATCATTTGTGTGGAGGGATTATCTTTTTGAGAGTTTTCCTTCAAAACCGAATCTTCATTTTTCGGAGCCAAATAGCTCTCATCATCATCATCATCATCATCACCACCATCATCGGTCTTTCATCGCCTGCCGTTGGACATAGACCTTCCCTAGACCTCTACATCATGGGCATCTCGGACCAAATACTTTCTGAATTTGTCTAGTTCGTAGTCGCTATCTTATATTCTGCTGGACACGGTCCTGCACGTGATCTCTGGGGATCCGCGTTTTGCTTTGTGCTTTTGAAATATCCGAAGAATGCAGAAGCGTAACACGAGGTCGTAGCATGACTGGATTACAAGGCTGCTATGAATATACATTACGAATAGATGTGAAGCTGTGTATAATGCTATGATATCAGTGACGGGTCTACATCGTAGTTCAAACCAACAACATGTAAAATTGGGCAACAGCCGTTGCCACAGAGATAACGAAGGTGTCCAGAACATTAAGATAGGGCTTGCTCAGCATGACCCCTTCAATCCCAATGAAATGGAACTAAAGTCAATTTTTACTGGCTTTACATCTACTATCAGTGAAAGTATTGACTACGATGAAGCTGGGTGATCGGATAAAAAGTTCCGACAAAACTTTTTTTTTTATGTGTCAATGAAGCATTATGATAAAATTGAAGCTTTGTTGTTCCTGGAAAAGGGTATCACTATTAAGAAAGAAAACAATTCACATAGACTTTTTGGTGTTGCTCATTCGAATCGTTATGCTCATCGAAAGAACAGATTGTATGGAAGATCACTTATAATATGGAGTTTATCCAGTTCCAATTTACTTGTTTACGGTTTAGTTGATGCACAAGCCAAACAACGCTGCCCTTTTGATCTCAAGAAAAGAGACAAAGGAGACCAAAACACGCCTGGAGCTTGGTAATTCTCTCCCTGCTCCAGGCAAAGCAAAATAGATCAGACAATAAACGAAATAGGAAGGACAAAAGACTTGTCGGATGAAAATAGCGATTATGTGGCTGCCGGGCATCAGTAGTTCCCGAAAACAGCAATTTTGTGCTTATTAGAAGATACTTGCCGCGTAAAGTAGTGTGGTCGCCAAATTTTACGTACAGAGAAGTCATTCAACAGCGCCAGACGTACGTGAAATCGAGGTATGGTATAGGCTTTGTTAAATTTGATGGAAACGGGAAAGTCCCTAGTGCTACAGACCATTAGCACGAGAGACGGAAGAAGGGCAAGTCTTGTACGGATATCATGACTAAAAGAAACATCCGTGCATGCAAAAAGCTGAAGACATTATCATCATATGATGCGAATAAAGAACACTTCAACCTACTAAGGAAATATTTTCTTATCGGCGCGCACCATGTTCATATAAGCACTAGAAATGTAGATATATAAATAGTAACATGTGGTCTGATAAGGAGTTTTTAGGATCACTCTGTTGTGATAGCTGCTGCTGATACAGGACTCTTGCATTCCTGTGATACTGATGAGAAAATATGTTTCTGGAATCGTTGAGTATGAAGAGACGAAAGTGCCACCTTGTCATTAGGGAATTAGCAAAATCAGTTGTGTTGGAGACCATTGTTGTCATCAAAGCTTGGGGGAGGCTTGCGGTACTATTTCTGCACCTTATGGAAAAGGAAACATCGAGGTTATTAAACTAGTTTAGAGGAGACACAGCGGACGACAAAAATACTTTCCGACGAAAACGCATTGAGGAAATTTGTCACGACTTCAGGGATTACTCTCGCTGTTCCGATGAAGGAAAGTCCAATGATTGACCTCCAAGTTTGAGGTTCTCAAGCTTAGCTCTAGGGTGATGGCTACGTCATCATCCAAGTTTCTACCTGAGAAGAACGAGTGTTCAGTTGTGCACCACACATGGCGTGTTCACTTGCAGGTTATTCAGTAGATGACGTTTGATGGAGTCGGAAATAGACCCATGGCCCAGGGGATGGAAAATGGTAGGAAGCAAACTGGAAACTATCATAACAGAGGAGCTTCCTCTGCATCAGACGATGTGACTGTAAAGCTTCTTCAGGAAATCCATTAAATTGCAAAGCACGAATAGTCAGAGATGCGTAACGGCTTGTAGTGGTCACTTTGGTTTCAACTACAGAGGTAACTGAATGAGACGAAATTGAAGACATTTCCAAAAGCAATTGAGATTTGTTTTATCGGCTTTTGATGCTTAGTTTGGGCAAACTACATCAATAAAAAGGATAGTATTGTTCTCATTTCACAATGTGTTCTTGTTCTTTTGTATTAAGTGAAAAGATTATCATAAATATACACAGAGTAAGTATAGCTATATTGTGGTAAAGACAAAGCCCCCTTTTTTGAATCGTCAATTTGACCTTACATGAATTGTCATTTTTTATCTTGAAATATCAACTGAGTCATTCACTACTGAATATTCATTGCAGGCAACTTATATTACACATTGGTGAAGTTAGAGCTCTTCAATGACATTATTTGTATCATTGACAATTTTGTATTCTTGGCCGGCCGAATAGCAAATGACTGACTGAAGATATTAAAAATACTATTTTGAATGTACTATAAAAGAATTTTCACACAATTTCAAGTCTTCTTTTTGTATTGTAGTTTCAAGTTTTACTTTAACGATTAAAATAAAAATACTAAAATATAAAGCGTGTTTTTTTGTCAGGATTTTATTAATCATGTTTTTTTCTCTTTCATCCAACTAAACTTCAAACCAAAATTTGAACAAATCAGAGTGAATGTATAGTTTTACTTTCCCTTATCAATTTATTTTCAATTGCGTAAATAAATCCCGACAAAAAATTATTCCATCGAGTTTGGGTTTAATTCAAAATCGCGGAATCCAATTCACAAAAATAATCTAAAAGATTACATCAATATTTCAGCAATTTTATTGGACGAATTTCTTTCATCATCATCATCATCATCATCATCAGTCTTTTAGCGTCCGTCATTGGACATAGACCTTCCCCAGGATTTGCCACACTTCTCTATCATGGGCGTCACCGAGCCAGTACTTCCTGAACTTGTCTAGCTCGTCTCTCCATCTAACATTCTGCCGGCCTCGGTTGCGCATGTGGTCTCGGAGAATCCATGTTGTGAGTCGTGATGTCCATCGATTATCCGCCATTCTTGCAACATGGCCAGCCCACCGCCATTTGAGATTTTTTATGGATTCTATGATGTCTCTAACTCTTGTCTTTTCGCAGATGTACTGTGCTGTTTTGTGATCTCTCCATGTGAGGCCCAGCATTATTCTTTCATGTGCACGTTGCATGGTTCTCAGCTTATAATTTAATCCATAAAATACAAACAAATTAAGATGTAATTTTTTCCAAACAAATGCTGAAAGCACAAGAAATCAAACGTCCCAAGATTTCAGGTGTTTTATCCCTGAGAAATTCAGCTATATAATGTTGATCTGGACTGATGAGTGAATCAGAGAAAGGACGTTCAACAGATCTCCCGTTTTATCTCTATTTTCCCTTTCTTGTTTTTTTTTCTTCCTTCCTTTCTTTATTTCCATTTCAGAGAAACATCCGCTCGGAACATTAACCGTTTTTCTCTTTCTTTTTTTAAAACCATATTTGTTGTCCCTCTTTTCCAACTCTCTTATTGAACTAACGAAAGCGTGACACACAAAGTAATGAAACAAAGGTGTGGGGCAGTTTTATGTATTGATATATTGATAATTGTGATAAAATCAGTTACTTTGGCCCTCACAAACATTTTGCATTAATAATGAGAATTTTTATTTCCCTAAAACAAAATCATTACGGCACACATCTGCTCTGTACTATGCAGAATATTATGCGTGTGTAGTCAATAACCTAGAAATGCCAACCAATCTTAATCCTTCGTTGAGTACATTATATATATATATATATATATATATATATATATATATATATTTGTCAAGTCTGGCACAGGGTTTCAGTAATGTGACACTCTGGTAAGGTGGAAAACACAAATGTTATAGATATTCGCCGAATTGAATAGATAATTTTATTTTACCTTGGTTTTAGGCTAAATGGTCGGGTTAGTCACCCAATAGAAAGTAATGTGATCAAAGTCGTTTGGTAGCATGCTATGTTGGGGATGATCAATTAAAAATGGAAAAAAGGATGATTAATGAATGAGTTTGCCTTTTGTTGGGCAGCTATCATAAAAAAAAGTCTGAACTAAAAAGAGAAAACAAGCGTAAATGCTGCTGGACAAAAACTAAGGGATCTGTTTGGCATAAACTTATATTGCAAATTGAATCCCTACTGAAAACCTACGGGAAGAGTTCAAACCGAACTTTTTTCTCGACATAATAAGGAGTATATGTTTGAAATTTCAGCCCTCTAGCTGCATCGGTGCGTCCTGAACGCGTGATACATGGCAAGCTGGTCCAACAAAAACCTAGAAAATAAATTTTTTGCAGACTTTCGTCATTATCTTGTTTCATTTCCTCAACTCAACGTTTCGGCCGATCTACCCTAAGGCCGTCTTCAGGTGATGAGTGGGTGTGTTTTCGACCATCAGGATGGGCAGAGCCCGTCTCACTAATCGCTTGGAAACGTTCGCATTCCATTATCTAATATCAGATGTGGTCGATTCACCCGAAGACGGCCGCAGGGTACAACGGCCGAAACGTTGTGTTAGAAAAAAAATGGACTAAGATGAGGACCAAAATCCAAACAAAACTTCACATAAATTCTGACAGAAAAAAAACCTATATTTATAGTTTTGGTTGACGGTTTCTAATATTTCTTTTCTGCGTGAAAAACAAGTTCAGTAGCTTCCCTCCACGTCAATAAATCATCATTAAGAGTGGCACAGTGAATTCTTAATCGGATCGAATTCAAAGTGATTACTTCGTTCATAATGTAATGCAATTACACTGTATTGATTGGTTGGTTGGTCAAGTTGATCTGCGGTTGTAAGCACTTGTCATGATTGATATTCAGTAGGTGTTCGTTCGACTGTGGGACTTCAGCTTTACGCTGTAAACCGTAAGCCGAGAAGGCAGCTTGAGTATTGGTCGGGCAACCGAGAGTGTTGAGATCTCAACAAGATAGTTAAGTTACCAAGTTTACCCATGCATTCAAAAAAAGGACAACGTATATGCAATATACATTGCATGTTTTTTTTTAAGTAGATAATAGAGATTGGAAATGATCTGGGAGAATGACGTTCTGATGACCATTTCTTTTGTTTGTTTGTTTGTTTTTTGTTGATGTTTTGTTTTTGTTTGTTTTTTGCTACGTATAACATTTAAACGAAAATAAGCAGTGAATGTTTTAATAGATATGGACTAAAAAGACGCGTTTGTTAATTTTCCATTGGAATTACTTTGACGTCATAATTTTTTTCTCTCCAACTTCCCCTTTAAAATAACAAAATATACTCTAAATTCAGCATTTTAATTACGTCATCAGAATATGAATGAAATACTATTTTACGCCGTCAGTCGCATGAATGAAATTCTATTTTAGTTGCGTCTGTAAGTGTGACATAATAATTAGCAATAAACAGATGTCTTCTATGCGTGAAAGTGGATTCTGTGGAGTTCCTAGGGTTGGCGTCACCCGGGGCGGTAACTCAGGATGTCACCTAAAGTGTTGCCTATTCAACATTTTTCGCGCTGAATCCACCTCGAAAAATGTCAAAAATTTCGATTTTTCTTCCCAATAAAAACATTGGCTCTAACTATTACGCAGAAGAAATGACCATTACATTAATTTTAAAAAAAACAAAAAAAAAAAACATTCAAAATACAAATCTTACCGTAAAATTCGAACTGGTGGAAAAACTTGGCCAAAAGACTTCGCCCAAAATATGTTTATGGGCCAGAGTAGAAAGGATTTGAAAAATAGACGGAGCATAGGAATATATATATATATATATATATATATATATATATATACATACACACATGTATATGGCCTCTGCAGGAATCGAACCTGTGGCCGATAGGGTAGCTGCTCCAACGTAGCGTTGCTTTAATTATTGAGTTGAACCGGTGTGCCGGGTAAAACCAAACGGGGTGCATCCCATACCTTCCAGCCAAAAGATTACAATACACACAGAAGAACAAAAACAAATTTCATAACCCAAAGGATACCCCACCCAAGAATGAAAAATAATGATCGCATTAAAAGAATAAAATGAATGAACAATTAAACATAAAAAAGGAATTAAAAAAACATGGATGATTAAAACTAAGTCAAATTGGCTGCGTCTACAATAACGTAGTAACCTTTCATCACCGGTACACTTCCTGATAAAATAAATATTTCACTATATTATGCCGAATGGTTCTTTGAAACCAGGATTCCTGATCATCAACCCTTTCAATTTTAATCTCCTCATTGTATTTCACATTTTCCTTTCCTACCCTAAATGTTCCCAAGGCAACCATTCTCTTGGAGACCTGACCCCTAGATGACCTCTACTAACACAAGCCATTTGCCAATTCTCAAGACTCTTAAAGTAGGGCAATTAGTAGATAACAAGCTGGACCCCAAAGTTGACCCTCATCGTGAAAGGCAAAGGGTAATTTTGGGAAAATGTTGTAAAATACGGTATTTCATTGATAATGACACTAAGAAATTTTCTATAAAGTTATCATTAGCATCAGTGTAGCTCAGATGTTGCACCTTCAAGCGGTAAGAGGCATCGTGCAATGGTATGAAGAAATGATAATTGTATAATAATGATTTCTTTAACTTTGTGTGACTCATACTGACCTTTGGCTACGATAGATTTTACATTGACTTCAGGATAACAAAAGTTCCATATCAATAGACGGCCAATGATGATACCGAGGGAATTTTTTGTTAAAGCTTATTTGATATAGACTGAGGAGTAATAGGGTTATAATTTTTTTTATCAACGGGAAAAAAATCCAGGGGGTCAAATTCACAATGTATGTAAAAAAAAAAATAAAAAAGAATAATAAAACGGAAAAATATCTTTCAATCAAACATGAGTTCCTGAATCCAACCCAGGATGAAATCACTTTTTCTTTATCCTGCAGCACACCTTTCCACCAAATCGCATTGATATTTATGGAGAACTTTGAGATATCGTATCGACAGACAGGAGTGAGCAGGAATCTAGGGAGAAAAAAAAAACATAAGGAAAAATGTCCTGATGGATGACTTTATTCTGGAGCAGTCACCCTGCCTGGATAAACTTCTAGGTCTCAATTTCACATCTGATTTGAAAAGGCACTCTCACATTAATTCTGTTGTTTCTGAGATAGCTAAAATAGCAGGATCTTCTTACCGATCGATAACACCCCAAGCACTATCATACATCGATAAGAGCCGAACCCTTCCACAAATGTATTGCACTCATCTATTTTATCACTGTCCCACCATAGCAACATTTGACACAAGGTCGGGCTTAACGTGAGAAGAAACAGGAACGACCCTTCCAAAAACGGCTCCAGCCGACGCAGCTACGGTTGCCAAGCGCTCCGTAGAAGCTAGACAACCTCCGCCACGAAAGCGTCCACCAGGGGACCTGCTCCTTTAAGTGCAATGGAGCAGTGCTGCCCCAGGGTAACGGATTCCCCGCAGCTGGGCCAAGTAATAATGGGAGAGCCCAAGGGCTCCCCTGATGCGCGTAGCAAAGAGCAGCCTCTGTAAAACCTCATTGGCTAACGCTTTGCACCGGTTCACGCGGTCTTTGATGCCAACCACACCACAATCTCTGGCCCATTCGACGGACAAGTGTCAGTACCGACTTCCTCGGGCTCTGCCGTGGAACAGATACTACACTTTAATCCTGCCAAAAAGGCTAGAAAAGGTGGGACTGCGCATATCCGGGTAGGATCTTCTAACTAGGTACTTTTCACACTTGATAGAGTACAGAAGCGAATGCGCAGACTGGTGAGTGATGAGCTTTTTCAAACACTCCACCCATCGTCGTAATGTCGCATGTTCGGCACTTTCCAACCATTATAAGAGACGAACTATATTCCCTAGTCCCTACTGTCCGGCAATTTTCAGTTCAATCTCAGTCTGCAATAAAGGCACATCCATACTTTTTTTTAGATGTATAAAGGACTCGCTGAAAGTTCCGCGCAAACAGCTACTTCCCAGGAACATCAGTTAAGTGGAATTAACTCCCTTTGGAATGTTTTCCCGGCGAGTACAATCTCAACCTTTTTAAATCCAGAGAGAACAAATGGATTCTCCAATGTGAGACTTTTCAGTCTTGATTGTGTAATGTTTTAGTGTTCCAAACTTTACAATTCTAACATTAGCTATTTTAACATTTTTCATAATTCTATAAAAAGTGGTTGAGAGTAAACAAAAAAAAAATCGGGAGCGTATTGGGAGATATTTTGCCCCCCCCCTTTTTAATATATTCCTATAACCTCTCCTTTTTGTCCGTCACTATCTCAACGAGTTTCGATGGAATCTCGCGAGGAAGATAAGGCATGGGATAAGAAAGGCGTAACTAAATTTGGGGGCGGATCCAGGGATTCATTTTCGATTTTGAGAGACTTCTGTTTTAATATTTAATACATTTCTGTATTCGCCCCTGTTCGTTTATATGATAGCTACAAAAGTTCTCCACGAATTTCAGTGAATTCGTGGAAGGGTAGGTCACATTATGTAGGAGAAATCATTTCATTTGGGAGTGGAACCTGGAATTTTTTTTCTGGTCGAGCAATATTTTTGCAGGTTTTTTTTTCGGTCATATATTTCTATACTCGCTCCTGCCTGTCAACACGATATATCTAAAAGTTCTTGATTTCAATGAAACTTCGTGCACATTTTATGGGAGATGTGATTGAATTTGGGGTAGAGTCTACAAAGTCGTGGATTTTTTCCTCTGTCCATACAATATATCTAGAAGTTCTCACTGAATTGAATTTTGTTGGACGATGGAAGATGGGATAAGGAAAAATTAAGTAAATTTCTTTTTGATTGACAGATATTTTTCGTTTTTCTGTTTTTCAACCCGGTATCTCCAACAGTTATCTATGAATTTCAATTAAATTTTGTGGAAGCCTGGGCCATATTGAAAGGAAGATGCAATTTTGGGGGGTGGATCCAGGGATTTGGTTTTGATTGGGAGATACATTTTGCCTTGTTTCTCATAAATTTCAGTATTCGCTCATGTCTTTAAGCAAAATATCTCCAAAAGTTCTTAATTTTAATGAAATGGAGTAGGTAAGATATGGTCATGGGGTGACAAGGAATAGGTTATTAAATTCTGGAGCGGATCCAGGAATTTACTTTTGATTGAAAGATATTTTTCTATTTTTTCCCAACATTTTCGGCAATACGATATCTTCAAAAGGTTCTCTATGAATGTCAATGTGACGATGTGAAAAAGCGGGTCGAAGTGTAGGAAAGAAGTGATTTCATTTCGGGGAGGGTTCAAGAAGTCTTTAATCGAAAAAAAAATTTTTCGTTTTCTTTTTCTTTTTTCATACATTGTAATATTGAAACCCTGGAAATTTCTTCCATGGATACAAAAAATAAAATGTAACCCTATTGTTTCTCAATCTAAACTGGAAAAGCTTTCTAAAAATGTGAAGTTTCAAACTTAAATTTCTCCCATGGATACAAAAAAAATGTAATCGTATTGTTTCTCAATCTAAACTGGAAAAGCTTTCTAAAAATGTGAAGTTTCAAACTTACACAAAAAAATTCCTACTGATTGCCAAAATTGAACAACTAGCCCTCCACTATATTGACTTTAGGCTGACGCAGACTTTATATTGACTTTAGGCTAAAGAAGAAAATTTAAAAGGCAAAAACGATCTTAGCTCACCAGTGGATTCAAACAGTCCAAGGAGCGGCCATTGCTATTTGTTTTAAATACAAGAGTGCTCGTTGTTTTCGTCCAAAATCTTAAAATCAAACAAAATAAAACTAAAAATATCGTAAGTGCACATAAACGACTGAGCAGAAAACTATCAGCCGTCAGATTTAGGTTCTAGTCTTTGGTATTTAGTAAGAATTGTTGGTTTTATAGCTGTAGGTATCCAGCATACTTTTGTAGAAGATAAGAACACATTTCGAAAGATCACATACAAAATTTTTGAAACCTCTTTCAAATAGACTTCGAGACAACTCGAAGTTTCAGTGGCTGATATACCCTGAAACACAATTTCAGCCGATCATGGAGACATAATTTTCAATATTTTCTCGGGGAGCATTTCTCAGAAGATCGCACGATTTTCAATCATTTCTAACATAGAAACTATTACTCGTAGAACCGAGTATTCAATTCAATCACTGTCCCACCACTGCAATATGTGACACAAGGTCGGGCTTAACGTGGGAAGAAATAGGAGCAACCCTTCAAAAAATGAACCGTGTATAGCGAGAGCAGATGTCATGAGGACTTTTGAAGTACGTCAATGATTGAGTATTACGATGAATAGTATCCAGAGCCGGTGCAGGGGTTTCAGGCACCCCGGGCGATACATGAAATTTGTGCCCCCCGTTTCTCGATCATCTTTGAAACCTTTTTCCTGAAAAGTCAGCACGGCACCCCTTCCAAGGTCTGTGCCTATGACGGCTGCCTAGTTTGGTCTAATAAGAAATGCCGACCCCATTGGTATAAATAGATTAATAGCATACGTCTCACACACACACACACACAAATAGAATATCATTATTCAAAAGTTAATTGTATTCGGAATTGCTAGAGAGAAAAATTGACGGTCTGCATTGCCAACAATATTATAAGCGATTCCACTAATTATGCATTCGATACCTATTCACCATTAATTTTCTATTCAAGCAAGAGAGATCAAAAGACAGGTCTGGGTAGTCACTGTATAGAAACCGTGCGACCAAGGTCTTTTGATAGCATACCGTGTTAGGGGTGATCAATTGAAAAATTGGAAAAAGGGCTTATCAATCAATCAATCAATCAGACAGTTTTGTCGCCTCTTATTGGACAGTGGTCACAAGAAATAATCCGAATTAAAAAAAAAAGAAAAGAAAAGAAAACATGCATGAACATAGCCGAACATAAACTAGAGACCAATTAAACAAAAACATACATAGTAAATTGCCCCCCCCCTCCTCCCCAACGCACTAAAAATCTATTTTGGGAAGAAATTTTGAGAAAACAAACAACAAAACCTTTTTTTTTTCGAAACGTAATAAGTAAATTTTCAATTTTCAGCCTTGTAGTACCATTAATGCGGCCTGTACGGGTGGTACATACATAGCCAGCCAGCCCAACTTGAAAACTGAAGAAACTTATGTTGACAGTTTTAGTTGACAGATTTTAACACACCAATGACATACACTGATGAGCCAAAACATGACCAACGACATGTGGCAAGAGTGGCATCCAGCGTCTCATAGCGACTGCACATGTTTGGGTTAGAATTTATGTAGACGGTTCGCCAGGCATTTGAGAACAGAACTTCGGCGGACCATAATTGGAAGACCTAGTGTAATGTTTCCCGGCATACACCAAATTTCAACTTCTACAATTCTCCTTCAGACGTATCGATAGCATCAACATAACTGCTTCCAACCTGACACAGGAAATAAAAAGCAAGCTGTGCTCCTGGTTCTAGCAACCTACCACAGTGACTCAGAGACGGCAAGCTTGTTGAATCTGGCTAGGTCCTTTGAGTTCAGAAAGGAGCTGGAGGCCTCTGGTGAGAACGTGTCATTCGTGTCCAAGAGAAAGAAACATTTTCAGCGATCAGACGTCGCCAGGACAGTTGTGTTCGTCCAGCAGGTCTACGAAATCACCAACAACGACCCAAGCCGTGGATTGAGAGGGAGGCCCAAGTGACGATATACGTGTTCCAGCAGGGTATATATATCCTGGGGAAGCGACGGTACCAGGATGGACTGAAGGAATTCAAGCCTGCGGGGACAGTGTAATGATTTGGGCAAAATTCTGCAAGGAAACATTGAGTCCTATCAATGATGTAGAAGGCACTAACATCTACAACTTTACTGAAGACTGAGTACATCCCCTCATCGTAACAATCTTTTATAATAGCAGTGGCATCTTTCAGTCGGATAATGTGCCATGCCACACTTCACAAGTTGTTTTTCAGAACATGGAGAAGACATCATCGTGTTGCCCAGGCCACTTTAGCACTTGTGAAATGTGTTGGACCAATAAGTTTGCTTTTACGAAACTTCCACCACGTAACTTGCAACAGTTAAAAGGACCTACTGTAGACACCCTTGCACTAAATCCCAGAGGAAACCTTTAGAGGTCTTGTAGAGTCCATGCCTGATCGGGTAAGAGCTGGGGGGGGGGGTTCAGTCGAATGCAGGATGAACTTATTAGGCATGTGGTCATAACGTTTTGCCTTATGAGTGTACGAGATAGGGGTTGAATATCCAATGTGAAATCGTTAACATGAACAATGTACAAATCTGAAATACAAATGGAGAAAGGCAATAAAGAAAGGGGTAATTGTTTGGAATCGGTTGATCTAATCATTGTGCCGATATCTCGCAAGGGAAATAACTTATGATGATTTACTTACACCCTAATTGTCACTGCTTCTTATCCTAACTAAACTCGGGATGACTTCCCTTCAGCAGTGAGTAAAAAAAAAAAATCAACAGCCTGAGTTTACTTGCAATAAAAAGCAATAACTATTAAGATTAAGGTAAACAGTAGCCAAAAATTAAATACTGACTTATAATACCTTACCTAATAAAATAAATAAGGTAAAATTGGATTTTTCAAATGAATCTGATACTTCATGCTCTCTAAGTGTATATAATTACTTAAACAACACACACTACTCCCTGAATATTGCACATTTCACAAATCTATCAATAATTGTGTGGCAAAAGTGTAAACGATTAGTTCACTGGATAGATGCCTATCACTATTTTCAGCCTTAAGATAACTGGTAACTCATTCAGGCCAGGAGTGCACATACGAGTGCTTTAAATTTCACTAAAATCAGTCAGCTACTTACCTCAGTCACCCTTGACTTTACTAATCCACCTATTGTTCTCCTACTCTTCCGACAGTGATACAAGGTTACATAGAGCAATACATGGCTTGGTGAGATCAAAAGAGCCAACATGCGACCGATTAGAGTTGTCGGTTTCACATGGGGACAAGTGTTACAGAACCAGTAGGATAAAAAAAAGATCTAATCTTTATTTTTGAAAAATTCAAAATTAAACCATACACCAATTTACTCTCTCACACACATGAATATATAAAGAAATGAAATCCGTATCTTATAACCTTCAAAGTGATACATGACCTTCCTGGGTTTCTTAGAAAATGAGAAAACAAATTCATCCATTATTCCCTTGCAACCTGAGCTTTTTTAACTTTAGAAGTAAATACGGCCTTGATGAGTTATTTGTGAGCACGAGGACGTGAAAGATAAGCACCTTGTATAGGTACTTGTTACGATTTTTAATTTCTGTGATAACTGGTTAAAGAAAGAGAAGCATTGAGGCATGATCTCGACGGAAGAGAAGCTGTAAACAAAATAAATCAACCCATTGTACCCGAGGAGAGATTTAAGACACAAATGTAGCAGAACAACTGAGTGAGCACATGATAAGTGCCCTATGAGCCATTTTTAAAAGATGAGAAAAATCAGATTCAAAGTTTGACAGACGGTCATTCGTAATATAATCGTTATATATAGCACTACAATGCCCAGTTTTTATCTTTATTTTGAAGCATGAACACACTGTATTAGGATTCGCAAAAAGGTGTGAAGTTGTCTCTGGAGAGTTATTTCAACTTTACACCATTTTCAAAGAAGGTAACACTTATTGGTGAGCTGTCCAAGGGTGCATGTGTGTCCGCAAATGGAGGGGGCGGCTAGGAGTGGGGATTTCATGAATCCTACTGATGTTTGTGACGGGAGGAGCCAATATCTTCTACTTATTCAGGAAGGGGGGTATCTCAAACACGTGTGAAAAAGATTAGTGAATGCAATATGCATCAGAATCATAATGTAGAGAATTTAAACTTCAAAATAAAAAAAACTTGTATCTCTTGTATCTACAAGATTATCACAAGCGAACTTTGAACCTGATTTTTTCAACTTTTTGAAAAAAATGGCTCGTTGGGCACTTATCATGGGCACTACTCAATTCATTAATTTGTATTCAGGTCGGATATCAGCATGTATTCACTCTGACTTATCTACTTCAAGAGCATATTCAGAAATTACTTATCTCAATGAGATGCGGGTTTTATTCTCCCTGTTCGCGATTCAAAGCTCAGGTACAATGGGTGTCGTAAGAACAAAGCTATGAAGAGACGGAATTATTTACAGAGTTATTTAATTTCAACATCAATAAGAGATTTAGATAAATATGGATAATTAAAAACATTCACACAGAAGAAAAAAAAAAAGAAAAAAAAAAAAGGCTCCAGTTTCAAGTGTTTTATAAATCTTGCAGAAAATGCAATAGATGTGAATATGAGTAGTTGTGTTTGTGGTGGTAATTAGTCTGGGCGGGGCAGGGCGGGGCAGGGTGGGGCAGGGCGGGGACGGGGGGGGTAAGAAGACGGACAGGGGAGACTAAGAAATTAAAAGGAGTAGAGAAAGAAAGAAAGTAAGGATAAAAGAAAAAAGAGAAAAAAAATAAATAAATAAGAGGGGGGAGAAAGTCTCAGCTAGGAATACATCTCTGAAAGTAACCCGCACAATGTTTTAAAACCGTTTCCTATACACAGCAAACAGGCCAAACTTCACACAACGCATTCAGAAGATATCTCTGAATTTTTGAGATGAGGTATTATTATTATTTCTATTGATATTCGGACCATCCTCATCTTGGTTGTTTTTCATACAACGTTTTCGGTTCGTTACTTCCCCACACCTACCAGATGATACCTGATGAAGGCTGTAGAGTACAACGGCGGAAACGTTGTATGAAAAACAACCAAGATGAGGATGGTCCAAATATCAATAGAAATAATACATACAGAAGAGTTACACACTGGCAGATTGGTACACTTGAATTTAACAGAATTTACCCTTCAATTCCTTTTTTTCCCCTTGAATAACAATGCTCTCAATATTATTGTTTCTGTAAATGATAGTAACAAAAAATATTTGGGCAATACCAATCATTAAGAAATAAAATAAAATTAAAAAAAAATTTTTTTAAATAAAAAATTTCAGCCCAGCCGTCCAAGGATCCTATAACTGTGGAAAACCCTCCCAAAATCTTTGTCTACAAAGCCAAGCCATTAATTCATCTGCTACTATAAAATCTCATTATTGATAACTCTAATGTCTTCCTGAAGACAAGTTGATAGAGTTTTCTTTACTAATTTTCATGAACTTTTTTTCAATCACTTTTATTTTAATAAAAACCTATGATTTTGAATTCCAATTCATCTGACTTTCTCGAGAAAAAACTTTCTTTCACTATCATAAAATATGGAACTTGAGGTTAAAATTACTGGAATTCTTTTTCAGGATAAACATTACTTTATAATCAAATTAATCATTTTTTTTTTTTACCTAAGCCAGGGAAGTTGGAAGAGGTATATGTATTGCACAATATCTCCATAAGTTCTAAATGAATTCGAATAAAATTTCCCGATTGAGAGATGTTTTTTTTATACCTCAGCAGGAAAAGAGATAAAATAAGGATCAGTAAATAAAAAAAGCTAAATTTTATTTCCAGGAAAGTTACTAAATATTTCTACATTCAATGTTCTCTCCTTTGTTTTTTGATATTTTATCTTCATTCAAATTTTAGTTAGTCTATAGTGTTGGCAGGAGTATGCACTCTCTACTAGAATCATTTTTTTTTCTGTTAACAGCTCAATCCTAAAAATAATAACCTCACCACCACGATCAATACTATTATCGTAATTGAGTTCCGTCAGATTCAAATTTACCAACATATCTTCCTTCGATCATTCTTCCTTCCTTTCATACTTTTGTCCCTGAGGCAATTTCCAAGCAAAAAGTACAATGGCCAATCAATGATTTGCTGTCACAATCAAACATCTCGTCTTTTCTTTTTAGCGATCGACTTTTATACAGATTTATACAGATTTCAAATTTATCTTTTCATTTTTGTTCAAGAGGAGAGTTTCTAAAAGAGAGAGAGAGAGAGAGAAAGAGAAGATGTATGTAAGGGAGTGGGGAACGTAGTGTCCAGTTAGATAAAGAGAAAACAACAATGATTATGAAATGTAAACTTTCTTAGAATATGGAGAAGAGCCAGTCGTTACTTCTCTCTCTCTCTCACTCTCTCTGATGACCAGTCCGTCAGACAAAAAAAAAAAAATAGATGGTAGTGATAATAATAAATCAGGTAACCAAGATATAGCAATTGTATTATATCTTCTTTTATGCTTTTTTTGTTGAAAATGAACAACTAAAATCCAAAATTGGCAAAAGACAGCCAGATACGACTCTAGATGTCTGAATGATTCACAAGTTACCAAACTTAATCGGTCAGTGAAGATCATATTTCAATGCTTTTTTCTTCAATCTTTTTTTTTTTCTCTTTTATACATTTATTTATACTTTATATATATATGTTTCATTGATTGGAATTTTTATTGGTAGTTATTGCTGCTGTTGATTCTGCGAGCAAAAAAATCCATAGAATTCAAATCCTCTAAGGTCAGAGGTGAAAGAAAATCACCGCTGTCCCCCCCCCCCCCAGTTCACTAGCCAACTCAGTGCAGTCAGTCCAGAATATTGCTGCTCTCCATATATAGGTCTGTCAAACCCAACAGGTAGGGCTATGTTGGTCAGTCAGTGTCCCAATAAAGAAACAATAACAACAACAATGACAACATCATCATCAACAACAACAAGGAAGACCACCAAAACATCTGTCCAGTGGGTAGGTTGGTGAGATAACTTTTGTTAGTGAATATCCATTGCGGGCTGGGTCTCACTCATATAATTTGCTTGTCTCTTCATCTGAAAGAAATAAAAGTATTTAGATATAAAAATGACAAGTCACTATAGAAAAAAGCAAAATTAAACTTAAATATTTCCATGAAACAAAATCCTGAGATGAACTGACAAACCACAATGAAAAAAGACTTTTTTTTTTCACATGACCTAAGGGAAGCAACTTATCATAGAAATCTAAAGCTCATCTCAATTCCAAGCAGACACTCCTATATGGTTTTCATTCCTATGCCAGGGTTATATATTACTGTGTAGGACATCTGGTAGTGGCAAGGTGGAAAGTGAAAAAAATTGAGAAAAACAAGTGTTACAACTATAAAATTTTTATTATCGTGAAGACATGCTTAACGCATTTCACTAGTTCTGCCAGCTTTTTCAAAAGCACGAAGAGATGCAAATATTTAGCAGTTTACACACCTACATAATTGTTGCAACAGTTCTGTGCATTTTACTTTTTAAAACGCTAGTAAAACCAGCCAAATGCATAAAGCCTGTCCTTGTGATTATAAAAATTTGGGAGACATTGTACTTGTTTTGTTTTTTTAAAATTATTTTCATTTTCCACACTGTCAAATTACCAACACTTTGTAGGATCACCTCACATCCACACAACAAATATATGTGCTCTTAATTATATAATTCTGCCAGTGGTGTCAATTCAAAAAAGTTTGATATTGTACAAACTTGAAAGAGATAATTAAAGATCATCTCACTTTGATAGGTAATCAAATCACAATTTTGGACTTTTTCTCAGATTATAGACAATGGATGAGCCTTTTCTTTGAACTGAATGAATGGTTGAAAATAAAGTTTAGATAACATCTTCTGACTGCCAGATTATTCAATACAGATGTTTTGATTTCATGCTCTGTACAACCTATCAACATAAAAGAAGGACAATTTGTTGTCTTCCTTCTCCAAGGTGAGCTCCATTGTTGGTTTTGAGGAGTTTATAAATGGGTGTTAGCAGAAAAAGTTGCTAAGACTGAAACTCAGGGTTGCCAACTCAAAAAATATTTATACACTAGTTTGACTGACAAAAAGCTCTAAATGTCAAAAAATAATCTCTCCAAACTCCCAAAGATGCTAAAAATGGCAGAAAAGAAGTCAAAAAGTAGCAAATAAATATCAAACATCTCCATACCAATTAGGCAATTTTTTTTTCAAAGATGGAGATTTAAAATCCATGCTTATATATTCCATCTAGACATGAGAGACAAAAAGGCATGTGAACAATGTAATTCCCTGGAAGAAAGGCAGAAGTTCTATTCAAAATTCCAAGAAGATTGTTGGAATCAACATATGCTTGGCTTGAGGGTGCTGAGATTGAACATTGTGATAAAAACAATAAAGATGAGGATGCTACTCCTCGCCCCCACCCTAAACACTGATTTGCAAAAGTATATCCAAGAGATCCAGTTTGAGGAATGACAGTTGCAGTTACTTCAAGAGATATACAAAGCTCCGTAACAAACACTATAATATAAAAATGATTTTGATCATATATAAAAAAAAGACAAAAAACCCCTAAATATCTCCTCAATATCGAAGAATGTATTTTTTTTCCTATCAATATTCTTTCATAAAAATATTGGTTTTACAAACTTATTTGCTAGATTTAAACATCATAACAAATGGATTACTTGTTATCCCCGACAAACGACCATCCATACCTATGATTGAAATAAGTGGATATAAAAAGTTTATGTAAATATGAACATTATATTTTTTTTGCTTTCAAAGTGTAAGTAAATATAAAAATTAACTTGGATGTCCAAGTGTATGAGAGCAGATCAAATGCAAGAAGGTATATCAATTATACTTGTTCATTAGAAAAATAATAAATACAATAAATCCATATTACTCTTGGTTGTGCCAGTTTGTAGATTTTATTTTTAAATTTCATTTATGAAAGAAAAAATGATAGAGTGGAATGGATTAAATCTTAAAACGGGGAATTGTCCCGTGACGGTAATGAATAAAAATGTTCATTAAGAACTTAGGATTTTATAATTATTTTTTTACCTAGTGTTTACAATACAATTACAATTTTTTTCTCTTTTTCATTTTGAAGATTTGGAGGGAAATAAAAGCTATGTTGTCAATTTAGATGGTTTGTTGTTTTGTTCTTTCAAATTTGTGAGTCCAGTGTTGACAATATTTAGATGTTTTGGGGTTTTTTTACGATTCAGAGTCCAGTGTTGACAATTTTGGTGTTTTTTTTTTCGTTTTTTTCAAATTTTAGTGACTTCCAGAATGGAAATATTGAAGAAAAAAAAAGGAATCGTATTCACATTGGAAACACTAAATGAAAGAGTAAAGGTGACTATGCAATAGGTTTTTTCTACCGTAAAGCATTCAGAGAAAAATTTGTCCGACTTACAACCATTTCAAGATATGACCTGCCAGTCGGAACGGAACCCGGTTGTAAGTCGGGGAGTACCTGTAATATGATTGTGATTCCTAATGAGAATAAAGTCAAATGGAGATCTGGCCACAGAAATGGAGATCATATAAACAGTGATAAGAACACCATCATTCAATGATAAAGCAACAATTATATAATGGCTGTCCTTACCTGCGGAGAGATAAATGGTATGGTGGTACCCTGCATAATATCAGGATTGAGTAATAAGGGTACTGTACTAGCCGTGGCAGTAGGTAATGTACTGCCAGAGTTCACTGTCATTGTGTCTGTGGTTGAACTGTTGTGGGCAGTCACACTGGGTAAGGGAGGATGGAGGATATAGGCTGAGGTCACTGGCGAGCTGGTCTCACTGACCAATGGACTACCTGGTCTTGGGGATTTACCAATGCCTATACATGAAAAAGAAGACACGGAAGAGATTAAACAAAACCCACAATTATTAGAATTTTTAAAAAATTGTCTTGTAAGATTCCTATTTATTTACCCAACACGATCCAAGGTAAGCAACTCTAGCCCCCATTAATTTTACAAAAAACAGAATAAAGATCAGGCTGAGATGAAGGGGGGTTACCTTTCAAGAGAGCTCTGGCAAGACAGTAAAATTTAGGGGGGGTGGGGAATAGTAAGTATTATGAATCAAATGTATCAATGAAAGGAAAAAGGATAATAGGCGTCTAAACTACTTAGTAAGTCGGAGCAGTCTTTAACTAATGTTTAAATCAGTAAAAGAAAATTAGAAACAAAAATTATTTCTTTGAAAAGAGAAAAAAAATAAAGGCTATAGCAGAGTCCAACTCCACTTCTATTCTGACTGAAGATGATTGTAGCAAATTTTTGCATTTCATTGTATATATAATGAATACAGAAGATAGAATGAAAATTTCTTCAGTAAATGTATTTATCTATTAAAATGAAATAAGCCCTGGTGTATCTATAAGATAAATTTTGTAGATATGCAAGATGAGAAAGTTTAGCTCAGTAAGTAAGTCACCAGCCCACCATGATTTCAAATCACGGTACAGAAATGTTGATTTTATAGATATATTCCATTTATTTGAGTGGAATAAGCCGAGGCGAATTTATAACATAAATTTTGGTAGATATGTAAGACCTGTCAATTTAGTCGGTGAGACATGACTACCATTCAGTTGGTCCCCATTTCAAATCATGGTAGGGGAATGTTGATTTTTACATATCTGAATTTGGTGAGGATTTTCGTTGATATTGTGGAAAAAATTCAACTCCAGGTTTGGACTGGAATTTGACAATACATATTTATCTCATTTTTCAAAGATTGTAGTCATAATATATTGTCAGCAATAAGAACACACCAAGTATCAAACTTATACAACAATTAGAGACTCATAATTTCCAATCACACTGTTATTCATTGCCATAGAAACAATGTATAAAAAGAATGAAAATCAAGATGATGGTAAGCTCTGGACAGATTTGATAAAAAATGATGTTATATTTCATCCAATGATGAAAATAAAAGATTGAGTTAGAAACTCCAACGTAATTTTTGGCTAAAACAACAACTACAAACAGTTCCCTTTTAACCTGCTGAACAGACTCAGAGATGAATAGATTGTCCCCAGGAGAATTTGAAAACATTCGGAAATTAAAAACTCCACAAATTACAAGTCAACACCACCAAAACAGGTTAGAGTAAGAGAGAAAAAGAGAGACAAAGATTCACAAAGAAGTTATTCCATCACGTCCTACAGTCAAATATCCAGTTCCGATGGTTATAATCAAGCCATCTTCGTGAAAAATTTCCAACTTTTGTTGAAAATTTGACCTAATGAAGAAGTAGCCATCCCCAACACACGGTGAGTCTGGAACTTGGAAAAGTTGCAATAGACAAGGGGTCCCTCTCAACAGAGACAGATTGAAGAGAGATCATTAGAGAAACTTACCAGCATCCCATTGAAAATGCGGCATTCTGTATAAAGAAAACACATATCACCCATAAAATACCTTCAGGATTTGTTTTTGAGAATGGTACCATTAAAATCTACACTATGGCTCAGATATGTTGATGATACCTTCATTCTCTGGCTCCACGGGGAGAATGTATAAAACATTTTTAGATCATGTGAATTCCATCAATACAGTTCACCATGGAAAAGAGACACAATAATGAATTTGCTCTCCTAAATGTCCTGGTGACAAACACAGTGTAGAATTAACACATCTATACAGAGAAAATTAAAGATTTATACTTAAACACCAAGTCCAAACACTATATTAATAGAAAGAAAGAAAACCTTAAAAAAACAAATTAAAAAAAATAACAATGGAAAGAGCAATGTTAGGAATATCTCTTAGTGATAGAAAAAAAATCAACATGGATCTGAGAGAGGACCAGACTGAAGAATAACGTACAAGTAATCAAGCAACAAAAATGGAGATGGGCAGGACACAGAGAGAAGAGACAATAGATGGAGCAAAAAGCTAACTGATTGGAGCCGATGAGACAGTAGACACAGTAGGAAAAGACCGAACACAAGATGAGATGAGATAGAAAATTTTGCCAGTAAGACATAGAGATTAGTGCAACCACGCTCATTATCGAAGGAGATCAGAAAGGCCTTAGTCCACCAGGGGACTTATCACAGTTCATTATATATATATATATATATATATATATATATATATATGGATACTACCCAATACAAAAAGGATTTTTTTTTTTAAATAAAATAAATAAATAAGAATAAAATAAAATATCCAATGATTTATAGTCATATTATAATATCAGGACAGCCTTTAATAGTTGAACTACAATACGCAAATACCTCACAAAGACTGGTCTTCCACAGGACACCAATATGGCCTTATGCTGAATATTCAACTTCCCATAGAATTGTGGTAGAAAATATATGAAAGAAACCATCTACTCTATAGAAATGAGACTTGGAAGGATCTGCAAATCCAATACTATTATCCAAGGTGAAATCACTAAATCAGGACTAGCAGAGCATGTATTAAAAGGAAAAGTGGATACACTTGTCCACTGCTAAGATGAGATCAAAATAATAAACACAGAAAAATGACTGAATGATCATGAAGGGAAAGAAAAAGTTCTTGAATTGACAGAAAATGATTGCATAAGTAAACCAAGTGCAAATTTTAGCAGCATATGGAAATGATTCCCCAAACTAATCTCAACAGTTACCTTACAAAACATGCAGTGTTGGGGTTGATCAATCAAATATTGGAATAAGGGGGTGATCAAGGTATAAGTTACTAATCTTGCCTTTTTTTGGATCACTAAAAGATTGAATTTTCAAAAAACAAGCAGATACTAAGTAGTGATCATTTTAGCATAAACTTACATTGCAAATTAAGCCCCCACTAAAACCAATTTAGGGGGGGAAATAAAAAAATTTTTTTAGACTCAATAAAGAGTAAATGTTGAAAATTTCAGCTCTCTAGCTCCATTTGAGTGGTCTATACACATGATACATACATAGCAGGCCAGCCAGACAAACCGACTTGAAAACTGGAGAAACCTATTTTGACAGTTACGTTGACGGTTTCTTATCTATGAAGACTTCACTAGTATACATTTCGTTATTTTTCAGTACTTCTGTTCTTATAATAATTTTGATACTTGATAAAGTAAATAGTTGCTGTTTTCAATTTACCATAAGGGCCAGACTTTGGAAATATTGTCGATTATAACTGTAGAGCATTAATAACTTATATAGGAAAAAGAGAAAAAAAGCATACCACTATCAGAAGTTTGAGAACTTGGAGAGTCTGGCGAAGGAGTTGGTGGCACTGTAGACTGTGCTGGTTGTATCTCATCATTAGGAATAACCACAACCTTCTCTAAAATGGGTCCGCTAGGTTCAACTTTTCTAGAATCTGGAACACACACTGAAATACAATTTTTTTTTTTTTTGAATTGAGATAAGATACAACAGAACCCAAAATATCACATTTAGTACATGTAGAAGAGAAAAGTTCAAATACTGAAATTTTAAGTTTCATAAGATTTATATACTGTTATAATAGTTTATATACTTAGTTGATATCACTAGAGCAGATTTTTGTTCTATGCAGTCAATTAACTAGAGCAAAATGCTTTTAGAACAGAATCAGTTTTATAAAAATTTTCAGTAAAGAAAAATGTTATTACTTTTGTTATTGAAATACAAGTTCAACAAGAACCATAAGTTCAACGATGTGTCCACCATCCATGGTAGTGGTAGGAGAAGGAAGAGGTATTCTTTCTCTAAGTCAATTGATTCTCATTTTTGTAAAATATTGCAATATGGAAATATTATGCAACTGTCATTTTTAATAAAAGTCATAAGTAACCATTTTTGGTGAGTTTTTTTTTTATCCATTTCGACTTTTTTTAAATAGAAAAATGCTGACTTTGGACATTCTGACATGGCATCATTAGCAACTGGTTAAAAAAATGGATTAGGATAGTGTTCTTTTACTGACATGTCTAATAGGGATGTGTGGACACATCTAAAAAATGCTTTTTTTTTTTCTTAAAACGTTTCATCTTGTATTAATCATTAATTTGAATCTTTCATAAGATGTTCCAAGACTGAACACATTCCCTCAGGTCATCTTTCAAGAGGAAACAGAAAAATAATTTGGCCGAACAATGTTTAGAAATTACCAAATGAAACATTGAGACTGATAAAGCATAAAAATATAAAAATAAATCCTACATATTCAAGCACATCCTAAATATCTTTTCCTACGTTTTTTTACGAGAACTAGATTTTACCTGGGTCCTGAGGCTTGAACAATTCCTCTCGCAGGTGAGGTAAGAAGGTATCAATACGATCCCAGGTGAGTTTCCATAGTTGGGAGTCAGTGGAGTCAGGCTGGAAGATTCCGGCTGTGTCCATGACCAATAACATATTTTTTAAAGATTCTGGTATAGCTTCAGACTGAAAGAAAACAAATAGGAAACATAATATTTTACATTATTAGGAATTTTCATCAAATAAATGTAGCTTGCTTCGTCTATAACTTTCAGAAGAGACATCAACAACCTTTGTCGGGGGTGGGGGCAACTTAAACTCTCCTCCTCATCTAGTCACAACATTTTGGCAGATTCATTTCTACGACCTTCTTCACTGTATGAAATGTGATATCCGTTAGGGAAGAGAGTCTCTCCGAGTGGTCTCTTCTTCTAGTGTGATTTTGTTTTGTTCTTTTTTGCTTTCAACCACCAGGAGAAGAGACCAATCGGTGAGACTCTCTTCCCTAACGAATAATACAGAAATGAATCAGGTGAAACATCTTGATGACATCGAAGATGAGAAGAAGAGTCAAAATTTGTTCAAAAACAATTGATATGCAGCAAGTATTAAAACCAGGCACACTGACACAAAAATAAATTTCCATTATGTCAGCTCAAAAATATAGGGAGAGGAGACTTTATACTAATAAGATAAATCTGAACTGATTTTGTATATAAATCTTGTATTTTTCAGATATGATAATCTAGAACAATATTACAGACCTCTATTGGATTGAAAAACTTTTGTGAAACCACAAATACAACTAATAAAAAGAGAAAAAGATTGTTCATTTCAAAATGGTGTAATCAAAACATAATGGAAATTATAGCTTTTTTCTTGATTGGTAAAATTTGCAACAGAGTAACAGTTCAATGATGGTGGTACAATTAGCCTAGTCAGTAGCAGTACAGACAATGGAATAGGCAATCCAAGTTCAAACTCCAGTTGGGGCTGTTTATATTCACTTCACCCTTAGCACCCTTGGGAAAGGTATGAAGCCATCACTTCCCCTCCTTCCACCAGTTATGGATAAAAACAGCAGGACAGATTTGGCTCTCTGAGCAACCAGGTGAAGGACAACTCTGATTCAAAACTAGAAAGTGGAGCCCCCTGGAGGTGGTTTGATGCTCTATTTGACGTCTTTCTGGCAGCTCCTGCAGCCAAACTTATGCCAGACATATCGCTCTATGCTTTTCCTTTCTGACAACCAGACATCCCGGGACCTCCATATGCTTCACCCAGGCATGTGCTCGGGAGGAGGCGTTCCATCGTCAGCAGAATTGAGCCCATTCAACTGTTCAGAGATGGTCTACCATACAGGAAAGCGCATTATATAAATTTTAATCTTTGATTGTGTGTAATTTCAGATTCCTCACCAGATTCTTTTAAAATAAAAATACAAGGTTGAAACTAAACCAAACAAGATTCCTTTACTCCAGTCAAATCGATTCAATACAATTGCTATATCTTAAACCCTAAAGGCTGATTTGATTTGCCAGTAAACGACATATCTTTATCTTTCACAAAACTCTACAAAAAAAAATCGAGTCTTACCAAGAGATCACTGCCTTCTTTGTGCATATATTTGTCCATGAAGTCCAAGATGGTGAGCCAAAGGGCTGTAAATGTACTCAAAGAGAGTAGAGGAGTTAGATGCTGTAGGAAGACCTGAAAGAAGAAATTGAATGGTTTTTTTTCTTTAAAGAGCATGATTATAATACATAAGTGAGTTGGTAGAGACAGAGAGACACATGCACACAAACAATCAACAACTGGTGTTTGTTTCTTCAAAAATGAAATATCAAAATAAAAAGATGGAGTTTTCTTCAACACCTAAAAGAGTAACTATCAAGAAGAGACATCAAATAAGAAATAAATGAAAGTAAGAGATGTTAATGAAAAAGAATTGCTCAAGAGTAGCAAGATATTGACAGATTTACATCAAAAACATTAGATAGATTGAGATCCTTATGATAACTTGAGCTTGTGATGAATAAATATAAGATAATCTGTGGCAGAATGGTCGGGGGATATCCTGGATTTTACAAGTAGAATAATTTTGAAAATGCACAGAAAATTAGGCTACAAAAATTTGAGGATTTGAAAACATAAGTGAGGTCAACAATAGACCAGTAGGATAAGTGTCATCGGTTGTTTGTAATGCTGAACGCATGAATTGCTTTTATTTAGTCAAAATAAGCTGAAATAAAATCAGTCATTTCTCTCCACCACCACCACCACCTCTGTGACCATTCTGTTCTTTGACAGATATCATTACAGACTGTCCCCTAATTACTCCACACCCAGCCAACGTTACAAATGGAGATAATGAAGAAAGATGAAGGATTCTTACCTTACACAACAGTGTTGACGCTCTGACTCTTGTCTCTTCCATTCCTGAAGGATCTTGATTGTTAATATTGCTTAATAATTTGGTCAGCAGTGGGAACAGAACCTGCAGAAACAGAATGAGGAAAAATCAATGAAAAGAAAAGGATAAAAGGAGACAAAGGAGTAAGAAGATTCAAATTTGAATCATTCAATTTGCATTCATACCATCATCAATTAAAAAAAAAGATATAAATCTATTCTGAAGACTAGAAAACCAGTCCTCGGCATTTGGGGCTCTTTTTCCAAATTTGCCATAACTGCACAGAAATTAAGTTTTACATGAAAAAAAAAGTCCTTTTTTGGTGAATACGATCTTGTCATTGGGCAAAACATAAAGGAATAGAATCCAATCTACTTTACCCTCCCTTCTCTATTTCTAGGTCTGCTTCACTTGTTTCAGCATATATATATATATATATATATATATATATATATATATATATTCATGTATGTGCTATGCGAATCATCAAAATTACCTAATTGGTAACATTTTAACTTTTTTTTTTTCTAAACAAAAAATAAATACATGGTTTTAAATTGATCAATAGTTTACTCAAAACAAGATATAAAACAACTATCTTTTCACAATCAAAATTTTATGTAACCAAAATGAAATTAAACACTTTTTACAAAAATAAATTTTACAGATCAAGAAATTTCATCAATTCGGCAAAACATATGCAGCGGTTTTTATAACTATATGTGCAAATGTACATATTGATAAGCGCACATGTGTGTGTATGCAGTAAAGCTTACAAAAATGTATTTCTCACACCATGAAATCATACTATCATTATTCCTTCAGTATCTTAAGTCATTAACATCACTGCTATGATTAACACGATGATAATTGCCAAACATTTCTTCTACAGCAAAATGATCCACGTTTTTGGGGTTTTTTTTTCAAATGAACTTGTCACCAAATAACTGAAACTGATGATAAAGAGACTGAATTAAGAAAGTTACCTTATTGAAGCAAGCTTCCCATTCTGTTGCAGAAAGGGTCTGCAGATCATGCACAAGGAGTGCCCTCTGCAGGTAGGTAAGAGCCTGGCTTCGAACTTGCCGACGAGAATCACAACATAAACGGGCAATCCCTGATCAAACAAAAAGAAAAATTTCAACTTTTCAAATCCAGAAGTGCATCTAATATTGATTTACAATAAATAAAAAAAATTATAATTTTTTTTTTTTATACTTTCTAATTCTGATTTTGGTAGTTTCCCCAAGAAAAAAAGAAGGTGACTATTACAGATGTTGTGCATGATTCTCCTGCATGTCTTTTAATGAGCAATTTTTTTTTTTTTCGCGAATCTCAGCCAAACATTTACCCCGGTTTCTTTCAAGAGACAGATTAAAATCAATAATAAAATAATAATTGCTGGTACGTCATTTTGTGGTACAGAATTTTAAAATCTTGATATATATTTAACAGAAATAACTACACATACCTTAATATATTTATATATGCTGTAAATATAAATAGGAGTATATAATTGTTTCTTTTCAATAAGTATCCACTAATCATGGGAATTATAAAATTACTGGCATATATCTTTTAATAATAGACATTAGACAATACAACCTAAATAAACTATTAAAGTTTTCTGATATAAACCAACCTATAATCAATTCCCAAACTTTAGAAGTTGGCAACGGGTAAAAATTTGTGAATCAAAATACATTTATCACCACAATAAATCACGCCTAAGACAGATTATGTACAGAGTTTGGCTTTTCCCGTATCCAAATCTTCGATTGATCAATTTGGACAAAAACCTTTTTATGTTAATAATATGCACAACAAAATTGTCCTTTTGTCTGACGTAATTACAAAGGAATGTATTCCTGTCAGCATGTTCCAAGAAACTGAGAAATTCAAATCAGTTTTAAAAGACAAAATGTTCATCAGAAGTAACAGAAATTATCAATAAGAATTTTTCTGCATGAGAATTTAATAAACACTTATACAATGTGGTTAAGTGAACATACCTTGTAACAAAGGACACCAACATTTTGCCCACAGAGTGCTGGTACCAGCATCAATGGTACCATCACTGTTTTCACCACCTGTGTTACCTTCTTCTGCCCAATAACTGAAGATTGACGCAGCTCTTGTGTGCAACGTATGCATCAAATCCAGCAGCTACAAAAGAAAATCATAAATAAACCAGTTAGAATTAATCATAATTCAAGTCAGTTAAAACCAATTGAAATCCCGAGGATGAAATTGTTTTAAAATTTAAAACAATATGAACTATGATGTCTAGAATACTAATCTTTGATACTAAGGCTCTTGAGAAAGGGTTTACAACTCATTCGATAAAACAGCAGTACTTATCATCCCTGACATACATTTAATAATCAATTTGATGTAAAATCTACATTAAACACACGTTAATGAAATATTAACATGTGGTGGAGATAGATCTAGCATCGAAATATCTAACTACCATATGGCAGGCAATGGTAGGGATAAAAAGTACAGCCTCTCAATAATATAAAAATCATAAAGGGGAAAAATCACAAATAGTTATATTTGGGTGTATTAAGAATAAACAGAACATTATATAATAGAAAAAAAATTCCCAAGTCCTTCATAAGTTTGTATTATTTTCATATGAAGCCATTATTCAACTATGTCAGAGCAATATGGTAAAAGGAGTTGATAATGTAAAACAGAAATACAAAGTTTGTGAAAAGAAAGATTTCTTCTATTGACCTGGATAGAAAGAGAATGGAGTCCAGCAGCAAGAGTTTCATTTTCATTTTCTTCATCAGAAAGTTGCGACTGATTCAATTGACTCTGAGATGATTGACTTCTCTTTGCACGAAGGCTTTCTTTTTTAGGACGATTCGATTTATGGTGGTATTTCTTCTCTCTGTTAATTGGTACTTTTGGATGATTCTTTGGTTGTCCTATAAATAGGGAAAAAACAAATTCATAAAGAAACTACATAAAAAGGATAGACAATTCCAAAAATCAAAAGTATATATTTCTCATAATAACAAATTAACATCTGATAACCATTACATATAAACATTAGATCAGTGGTCTTTAAACTCTAAAGTCATGGAACCCCTTTTCAATAATTACACTTTCTAGAGAAACCCCTCCAAAAAACAAGTTTCCTTTCTATCTATATATGTATGAAACTATTGGATTTTGGTCACATTTATTGAATTATTCTAATTTGTACAGACCCAAATAGAAAATACACATTTGAATGTAAGAACAAAGCTTACTGAAGGAATATAGACAAACGAACACCTACTGATTGAACAACGTAAATAACCAAGATATTTTCAATTAAAAAAGCAAAATGTAGTCAATCTTTTCTCACATAAAAAGTACTGTTTGTGTTGAAGAAATGAAATAAAAGATGGGTGAAAGCCGGGGAGAAATTGTTTGAATACATTGGGAAAATGTCATTTTCCATGGAAGACAGTTTGAATACAACTGCATTAGATGATGAGAAAAACTTCGAGAGAAATTCTCACCCATTAGTACAGTCTTCCTTAAACAGACCCAAATCTTTTTGAGTGACCTTATAATCTTACATAATAAAAATGCAACTATATTTCACCAACATTTACAAGGAAAGTATTTATTTAAAAAGAAAACAAAAAACATGATGACTTTTTAAAAATGTAATTCATATGTGGAAGTGAAAGATTAGAGAAAAAGTGTGTTACATCAGAAAAAAATAAGAAAGCTTGATGCATTTTGCTGAAATGTTTTCAGAAGCACTTTAGCAATGCAGAAAGACTGTAACAAATACAGTTCTCAACTTGGGTTGTTCTCTGAGCACAGTGAGGGTCATATGGAGAAAATAAGATTCAACTTAAACCAACTTATCTGACAGAGATCACAGCAGATTTACTATTTCAGAATAGGTCAGATATGATCAAAGTCGTGTAATGGCTTTTGTTCTTTTAAAAATAATTGTTGGATAAAAGATTTAAATAAAAAGTACTTTGAAAATCACAGCTGATTTTTCCACCAAAAGTTTTTCAAATTACATATGATTATCAGAACAAATCAAATATAGACAATTAAAATTGAATGCTTTTAAAAGTCACCATGTGCTTCTGATTAGGTACCAACGTTAAAATAGACACTTTCAAAGATACGAGATTGGATTATTAAAAACCTGCAATAATAAAAAGAGACTGTACGAAAGAGACTGACCTCCATTGATGCTGGCCTCCACAAATGCTCGGATGGCATGAATGCAGCTCTCAAAATTATGTGGTGTCACGTGGACAGCATCACGGACAAGAAAGGCCAGTGTTTCTGAAGATCTGAGCAGAGCTTTTGAATCACAGT
Source organism: Thysanoteuthis rhombus (assembly GCA_963457665.1). Taxonomy (NCBI): domain Eukaryota; kingdom Metazoa; phylum Mollusca; class Cephalopoda; order Oegopsida; family Thysanoteuthidae; genus Thysanoteuthis; species Thysanoteuthis major. Next base: position 46,602,838 of record OY735226.1, on the reverse strand, counting down.
AGAAAATTTCCTCATTGAGATCAATGGAGTACTGGTTACGTGGGGAACGTTGAGAAGGTGGAGGAGATACAGAAGACCCACTGCTCACCACTTCCTTATCCACCTAGAAGAAGAAGAAGAAGAAAAACAAATATACAACTCAGCATTAAACAGATGAAAGCAAATGTTTCTGTTTATGACTAACGTTATAAAATATAATTCCAGTCATGTTCCGATGACATAATAAAATGCTGAATTTAAAGAATGGAAAAATAAGAAAATAGAAAAAGCAATAGAAACAAAAATGAATAATAAAAATTTGTTTGTGGATAACAGAACGCCATTTTCTACACTCTCTGCAATGCAAATCTCTACACAAACAGAATGCAATGTATATTCATATATTTCATATATGCCAACATTTTTCGACAGCACGGGTAGGTAAACTAGTTCTATATAAAGCCTAAGGCTGTTGTTAAGTGTACTAAAAGCTAAACAGTGGCTTTCTTTCTCTTTTTTTTTCTTAAATAGACTGTTTAAGAGAATGTTACCATGAGCCAGCTGCCATTGTCAGGTACAGGCTTCACTTCCAATTCTGTATGGCAAGTGCGATGATGCTTGGACTGGGTGTCATACAGTTCACTATCTGATGTATAACCCCTCTCTCCAGATTCAGATGGAATGTTCACAGTCTGGATTTCACTATCACTTTGAGCACCTGCAAGAAGAGAAACATTTTGATTATAAATTGATCATTTAGAAATTAACATGAATAAAAAAAAATTTTTTTTTTAAAAAGCAAGAAATACTGAGTGATGAGAAATCAAAAGCTTTAGACATTTTGATCAGAGTAACACTTAACAGGCTTCTGACAGCAGTCGAGAACAAATCAAGGGAAAGTGAAGTTTGGGGGACAAAAAAAAAATTGGCATGAGGTACCATTGGGATTCAAACACAGAATTGATTGCATGTTGACTAACAGGAAAATAAAAATCTAAAATGACCCATCACCATCAATTTATTGTTAACATTTTGTAATGAATTCAATAAGGAAATAAGATACACTCAAGAACCTTGCTATGAATTCATCACTAAAAACAATCTTATAAATAGAAAACACATGAGGAACTTTTTGTCAAACTCAAAGAGTTGACTTTATTTCCTCATCTCCCCTAATGAGAAGAATCCTCACCACATTTATCTATCATATACAATACAAGAGTTCCAGTAATCATCTTCAATTGGAATAGAAGTAGGAGTGGAGTTTAACCCTGCAGCAGACAGGCTTATATTCGATAGGTTTCCAATTTGAACACTTTGAAACATTCTAGTATTTTTGTAGTTGCATGTTGGATCATTAAATTTTATCTGAGAAGTATTCACAGCAAATGCATTTATTCTAGAGTTTACGATATTTTCATCAGTCGTCTAATCACTCAAACGGTATATTTTCCAACACTATGGTTGAATAAGACTGGATGGCAGAACTTGAACATCATTTCAGGTATTCTAACAAAATACACATCATCAAAATGTGATTGTCATTATAAACATTAGAAGTTCATTTGCCAGCAATGAGAGTATTTTAATAAATGTGGTATTCACTATTTTTACAATTTCAATCATCAAATATTTAAGACTTGCTATTCGAAAAAGGTATTCAGTGATAACATGCTCAAAAGAGCAGAAGGGGGTTCACAGTCAATCTATTAGAGAAAATGTTACACCTGGGGTTGTGAGGGGGTCATAAAAAGAATGATATAAATGTCATTGCTGTTGACATATGGTTGTTTTATTGTTTAATAACAATGATTTGACAAATGAAATTGAAATTCTTGACATAAACCAAACCGTAGTTGGGTTCCTGATCTATAGAATAAATTCTGGATGAAGTCCATGGTTGATGGATGAAAAGGTCAAGGCAAATCATTTAGAAACTGGATGATTATTTAATTCATTGACAACAGTAAGTGGAATTATATACGACCAATAATGATAAGAATTAAACTTAAAAGATACTTCAACTATATTTTTTAATAGATTACTTTGAGACGAGTATTTTTCTCTGAATCCACAAGGTCAAATAAAAGAAAGTGATGTTAGACATAGCCATACCAGAATCCATTGTTGACTCAATGGCTTCATTCCCCGTACAGATCTGTAGGAAGGTTGGAGGCTTAGCCCCAGCCCCTACAACCTCAAGGAGGGTGAAGAGGGTATACCAATCTTGGGTGGAGTGGATATTGGCAGCATTTGTACGAAGCAGGTCATGCAGACCATAGGCAACTTGTTGACAGATGGCGTGGATCACAACTGGCTTCATCATCAGAAGGATGCGGAGGGAGGTCAGTACCTGCAATCAGAAATAAGTTAGGGGTAGAGGAAAATATAAGTGACAGGGAAAACTCCAGAAGAGCAAACAAGAAAAAGGAGAAACTCGGTTTAAAACCGGCAATGTTGTATATACAATTGCATTTGATAGCATTTGTCAAATTGAAGTCCCTCCCCACAAGAAACCTATTAAGAGAGAGAATTTAAAACAAAAAAGTATAAATAAAAAATATAACTATGAATAAAATATTGAAAATTTCTGCTCTGTAGTTCTATTGGTGTGGCCTGTACACATGATATATACATAGCCAGACAGATTCAAAAACTGAAGAAACCTATTTAGTCAGTTATAATTGACTGTTTCAAATACTGTTCCCTCAAATGTCAACTCCATTCAAAATAGCAGCCTCCAATGGAACAGCATCATTAGTTTGAAACTCATTACAACCTGACGACCCCCCCCCCATGAAAACAAAGCACCCCCAATGAAAACAAAGCACCCTCAATAAATATTTGCTATTATCAAACATTAATAATGTTCAATCATAAAGAAAATAGAAGAAATATGAAAATGGTTCTAACAGAAGCTAGAAATAAACTCCATTCATTGATTTTAATGCTGAAGGCTAATATGATTATAAAAAAGCAACATTTTCCCCATTTTATACACAAGTATATGTTACATAAAATAATGTACCTATAAACTTATAAAAAGGAAATATTAGGTTTCATCCTGTGTTACTAAGAACAGAGATAGTTGACAATTTTACATGGTACTTAGATCCTCCAATCAAAGTATTCTGAAATAAGATTAGTGTCATCAGCAGCAGCAGTCTTTTAGCCTCTGACAATGGACATAGACCTTCCCCGAAAATTCACCAGACTTCTCTCTCAAGGCAAGTGTGAAGCCAGTACTTTCTGAACTTCTGGGATCAATATTGCGAGTCGTGATGTCCAGCTATAGTCTAACATTCTTCCAACACAACCATTTGGGTTTTATAATGGTTTCTATGATAAATCTGACTCCTGTCTTTTCTCTAATGTACTTTGCTCTCTTGTGACCTTCATGTGATGTTGAGCATGATTCTCTCATGTGCAAATTGCATGGTTCTCAGTTTGAGGGTCAATCTTTGGGTTATTTTTAAAAAAATTTTTTTTTAATTAAAATAAACGTCTCTAACTAAAAAAGCATCTGTAACTTTTACCAACCAAGAAAATAAAAGAAGCAACTCTTTAGGATGTCTTCAGCCACTTATTTCTGACCATAGGAGATTCTACTTAGAAAGAAAGAAAGAAAAATGAAAGAGAAAAGTATGATTGACCTGTGAAGCTATTTCTTCTCTCCTGAGTAGACGGATGGCAATACGCAAGAGGCCAACCACAGCTCTTTCTACAAGGAATGTATGTTCAGTTGCATTGACAATCAAGTTGTATAAATGGTCTCTGACAGCCTGCCATACAATCGTCACTCGGTCCCTGAAAAGAAAGACATGACAATTGTTTTTAAAAGTTCTGATGTGAAGCATTCCCATCATTTATCTGTCAACAAAGTTCGCAGGATATCTAAGAAAGTATTTGTCCACAGGATATTTATGAAAAGACTAAATGGTTTTCAATGAAATTTTGTGGAAGGGTAGCTGAATTTCCGGGTGAAATATTTTTCCGTTTTTTTTTCTATAATGTTCATGTATACATTGCTGAGTATCCAAATGATATTTCCCAAAGTTCTCAGTGAATTTCAATGATACAATTACCCCCCACCATTTTGTAGTCGAATATTTTAACAAAATTTCAAATCTGTCCACATGATATCTCCATAAGTTCTCAATTAATTTCTATGACATTCCAGGGACAATAGGCTAAGGAACAACTGATTAAATATTGGTGCGGATCCTAGCAGAATTACCTCCCCTACAATATAGTTATATGTCAAACCACATTATAACACCAAAATTTCATGAATGTCCAATATCACCAAAAGTTCTCAATGAATTTCAATGATATATCAAAAATGGACAAATATGATTAAAGGATGTCATGTTGTTTTGGTAGAGAATAAATGGAAGACAAGCCTGTCTACTGCAGGGTCAAACTCTACTCCTACTTAAGGTGATTACAGCAACTTTTGTATAGTACATATAATAGATAAAGAAATTCTAAAATTGTATATTTTTTAGTGTAAATGTATTTATTTAGCAGAATGAAATAAGCACTTGTATCTGGGAGATAAATATTAATAAACATGCAAATCATTTCAATTAAAATCAGTCGGTAAAAAGACGATTACCAATCACCAAAACATTTTGACTATTCGCAAGATGTTACCTTGTACATCAACAGTCTTACAAACCAGCAAATATGATTTGTTTTTATATCTCGGAATTTTTGAGATGAAGTATTATTATTATTATTTCCATTATTATGGTACTAGGTTCGATCCTAGTGTGAGGCAGTATAACAATACTACTAACGCTGAAAGAGGGGAGTACGGTCGATATACCCCCATCGGATAAATAAAGGGTTCGGTTCGTTACTTCCCAAAAATCTCCCAGATGTTACCTGACGAAGGCCGTAGAGTGCAACGGCCGAAACGTTGTATGAAAAACAACAAAGATGAGGATAGTCTGAATAATAATGGAAATGATTTGTTTTATTCTTTTTAAATTTTATTTTATTTTCAATATAGGATGAAATCTTGTTACACAATATTTTCATCGTTGATTTTGATTAGTTTTTACCTTCATCTTAATTGTTATTGCAAAAAGTAAACGGCATGATTTGAAATAGATACTGGTTGCTGTAGAATTACATTCTGATTCAAAGTTGTGATTAAAAGCTACTGGAAATGATAATGAAGGTAAAAAAAATAGTCAACGGATCAAGTATCATTTACATGAGTAGAGAAAAAAAATCCCCTTTGTCTCAATGGACAAGATATAAATGATAAATCAAGAAAGGATAAAAAGAAAAATACCACAAACGGGTTAACTAACCTGTTTTGTAAAACAACTTTAATGAGTAATTCAAGGAAGAAAACGGCAGAGTCTTCATCCCCTTGCATACAAAGAGCTTCATCTGTGTCTGGAGTCTGTGACCCAACAATCAAAGTCTGTTGAATAAAGAACAATCATGAAAATAGATAATTCAGTATGGCATACAAGATGAACTAACATCCATAAATAGTGATTTTTAAAGAATTACATTTTTTAGTAATTTCCTCATTTTATAAATACAAGATTTTACCTTTTTTTCCTAACAATCATGAAATTGTCCATTACTGTATTTTATTTATATCCTTAGCTAGATAGCATTTTACTCGACTGAAGTTGGTTTTTGAATATCTGTACAACAATTCTTTAATCAATTGTCTTATTTGAAAACTATAATACACTACCAAAGTCCCTGTCAAAAAGGACAGGATTTTTAATTTATCTATGGATAAATTATTACTTGAGAATATTTTTAAACATTGTTTTCAGTCACAGAAGTCTTGCTCTCTATCTCTCTTTAATCAGCTTTAGAGAGAGGAAAAGAGTGAAGCATATTTTCCTGCGAAACTCTCACACAGACTGGGTCTCAGTTACTGCAGTACTCTAGCTGCTTGCCACATAATTCTCCCTCTCTTCAATCAGCCATAAAGTGAGGAGGGAAGTAAAAGTTATGTCTTCACCATGACATGAACAGACAAACAAACATACAAACTAACAAACTTGGTGACAATGGTCATTATATGTTAAAAATTTTCTTATAAAGCCTAAAAAAAAAAAATTTTTTTTTAAAATTGAGAAATCAAACAAAATTCGGCAAACTAATTAATAACCTGGTAAGAGTATGAGACAGGAGATAATTCAAAGGTTTCATGGTAAAAAGTAAAATAGAGCCATGAGATTCATTAGATAATCATACATACGGACACATACACAAAAATGGAACTTTATATATGTTGCTGAATTCTCTCATCATAACTCGTTAAATAGAAAGATACAATTTTACCCATTATTTAAATACTGCCGTCCTCCACACAATCAATAATACAATCAGCAGGTCAGGCTAGGCACCAAATTGAAACCGTCATGAGACCAACATCTTTTGGCAGCATGTCATGTTGAGGGTGATCAATTAAAAAATTTGAAAAGAAGGTGATCAATGGATAAGTGACTTATCTCACCTTTTGTTGGTTAGTGATCACTAAAAAAAAAGCCGGCTGCCGGACACAAACCATGGGATCAATTAGGCATGAACTTACACTGTAAATTGAACCCCCCCCCCATCAAAAACTTACTTCCTGACATAGGGAGTAAATGTTCGAATTTTCAACCCTCTAGCTCCATTGATGTGTCCTGTATTCATGAGGCCTACATGCATAGCCAGCTAGCCAGACTGAATTGAAAACTGAAGAAATCTATGTTGATAGTTTATAATAGAACTAAATAGCGAGTCCACTCACTTTGACCAATTCATGTAAGGCCTCTTCCCTTAAGAATTTGCTGTCCATAATCAACTGTTCAAGATGGCAATCACGAGTACAATTTTGAGCCTGTTTTGTGGCTTCCTGTTCCTCAGGCGTTGGGCCTTTGGCATTGGCATTATCTGACAGAGCAAAGAAGCCGTACAGGGAACTCAACATGCCAGTTTCAGACCTGCAAAGAATAACAAACTTATTTTCAAACAAAGCATATAGGCAAAGGAGAAAAAAAAAAATCAAATAAATTCTAAGACTTATGTTTGAACAAAAAGATTTATATCATAACTGTGTTTTTTATGATACTGAAACATTTTCATATTTTTGTGGTATATTAGAGTCATAAGAATCAATCACAATCATAAAAAAGCTTCTTCTAAACTCCAGAAATTGTCAATAGTTTTATAAAATGTAACAATCTAAATGCTACTTCAAAAGAGAGGGCACAGAACTCAATCAAGACAACTTTTTATTATTACAATTCTTGATGAAATAGCACAGACAATTACAAAACCATTTTGGGACAAGTTGGAGTTTGTTTTGTTTTTTTTCAAATCATTCACTCAAACATAATAAAATGAATTTCAAACAAGAGTCAGCCTGTGGCTTATCACAAAAAGTTTATTACTTAACAAATACTTGAACTGATAATTAGAATCAAGTTTAAACCCTGGATGATTTATTGTCAAATTCCTACTTTGGAATTTTATTTTCATTTGTAACAATGACAGATGACCATGACCATGCCCCAGACCAGAGATGTTATGACACAGCAATGTATGCAAAAACTGATGACAAATTCACTCACACTTTTGCAAATCTCATTTACATTAACTACTAATAAACAAGTTGAAATGATACACATAGTTTTGAAATTATATTGCATGGAGAAATGAATTGTTTGGTCTACCTCCTGGATTTTGATGAAGCAAGGGAGTTTGATTATAGCACAGCCAAGCTTGTCTATTTTGCATTTGTTAATAACATCAATACCAAAAAATATTGCAAGAAAAAAAAAAAAAGGCTAAGAATTTTATGAACTACTTTATTCTCATTTCTGACCTGACCGAATCCTAATGGAAAATTTCAAGATCTTTTATCTTATCACAATGTAAGGTTCTGAATTGACTTAATAAGAAAAGCATTATTGTATAATTAAGCTTACCTGCTCGTGGAGGTTGTCTCTTCTTTCATAATAGAAATCTTACCCATCGCGTCCGCAAAGTCTTCCACCTGTTATCATAAAGGTTACAGTTGAAACAAAACAACTCAAATTTAAAAAATACTTATACTGTACTATCATGAAATAACAATCAACCAAAAATAAAACTATTACTAAGATAGCATTTTCAAACAAATGATAAAATAAATATTCCCATAATCAGCAGTTGCATAATGAAATATAAAAGAATCGGAGAAAAAAAATTCAGTGTGAAAACAAATTCTTTACCGGTTTTTGATTTTGATGTAAATAGATTACCAGGAAAAAAAAAAAAAAATTCAAATCTTTTTTTTTTCTTTTGTGTTTTACAATACATCAACTAATTATGCCAGTTCTAAAAGACTTTAATTATAATTAAGTTCTTTCTCTTTTATTCTCAACCGAGCCAAATCATATGCAACACAAATATTGTATCTGGCACAAGAATTTCAACATGAGATTTCATCTTTAATTTTCTTTTGCTTCACTCGATTGATAAAAGACTTGTATCTGAATTCCTCTACTCTACATCAATGGTTAAAGTTGATAACATTACAACAGATCACTTAAAAGAATTATACATATTTTTGCTTATTAACAGGGTAGTGATATTTGGGTTTTCAAGTATAAGAATTCTCTTCATTGTATTCTATATAGATTTTCTAAACACATCACAGTATCAAGAATAAAGGTATACATACCTCAATCAAACTTTTGGGAACAAGTTTAGCTCTGTAAAGTTGTAAAAGACAGTCAAGGATGTTTTTCCAACCTTCTCTTAAGATGTCTCCATGCCTGTGAGCCAATCCAAATACCGTACGGGCAGCAAGCTGAGCTTTTGGATTGCTACCAAAGGATACTGGGATGTTTTCAGGAGCCTACACATACAAATATACATTAAAACATACAGCAATTGAATAAAAATGTTCTTACTTTTTAAAAAGTGATTGCAAATTTTTTTAACAGGCCAAGATTTTGTTATGAGTGGAAATCTCAACTCTTAGATATATTGATTTGAAGAAATAAATGCCTAAAGCGTAAAACAAAGCAATTTTTTTTTTTAGATCATACTCTAAACTTCATTATATTTGCTGAAAACTGATACAAAACTTACCAACAAAAATTTAAGAGCTTTGAAAATCACCCCAGAATAGAATCTATCCCATCTCCTCCGTTTTGTCTCTACAGACAATGGAACAACACTGAATCCACCTCTCAGCCTTGCTGATGTAATCCAGAGGTGAGCATAGAGCAACACATCAGGCATCAGTAGGAACTGCCAGAAGGACGTCAAATCAGGTATCAAATCGCCTCAAGGGAGCTTCATTATTTAATTTACTGCATTTCCCATTTTGACAGCATAAAAATTCATCATTCAGCATCATTTTTAATGCTGCTTTTCAGCAATTTTAGCTTCCCTCATTTTAATCAAATCTAGCTATTTTTAGCTATGAAAAATTAAGATAAAATAGCTAACTATGTTTTTTTCAGCATATTTTAATGTTATTTGACGCTTTTTGATGGTCCATTGAGCACAAAAAAGTTAGTTTTGAATTAGAATTGTCCTTCTGGACTGGTTGCCTTCCTTTTGTGTGTTGAATCTGCCCTGCAGGAGGAATTTTGTCCCATGGAGGATTTTCCACACTGTTCACTCATAGCAGGAATCACACCCACAACATTCTGCATGTGAAGCAGACATGCTAACCATTATACCATAAGAGCAGATTCTAATGGTATGGATTAAGACAATTCTCTCTATCAGAACCAATCTTGCGCTGCTATCTTTTTCAGATAATTACAGATAGAAGATCTTTTTTTTTTTAGACCATTTTCCAGATAATTAGTTCGCAGGCTACAGTGATTCACTTATGTAAGGTTTGGATATATTTCTATTTTCAAATAAATGCCTATAGATAAGCAGCCTTTTTTTTCTAATATATCTATAAAACTAAGTGTTTGATAAAATATAACAAGAAATTTCAAAACACACTTTCGAACTAGAATAATAAAATGAAATTAAAAGTTTTTTTTCAAAATAGGTTAACCGTCAGACAAAGAATTAAGGGAGAGAACTATTTGCTTTTCTGGTAGAGGTTTACATATGACAAAAAAACAATAAACAAAAAATTGTGATAATTATTCTTATCAGCCAAAGAGAAATACCAGTCTTGCTGTTCTCCATTAATAAAACAGTAAGTGATAAAAAAAACTTACATCTGCGGAACTGAGCAATGTTGTGAATTTACATAGAGAGATGACGAGGTTATCAAATACATCACTCATTCCATAGTGAGCAGAGATCATTGCACATTTCCTGAAAAAAAAAAAAAAATATATATATATAAGTTATTTTGATAATTAATTCTAAATCATACGTAAGTGTGGCTGTGCATGAGAGAAAGAGACATCCACAAAACACATGCAGAGAGCGACGTAGACTAAAAAAACAATGTTCTGTAGGATTGTCTTTTTTGAATGCATGTCATTCTAGAAAGCAAAGAATGAAAACAGATTAAAATCTTCAATAAAACTGAAAATTAATTCCAAAAAACTAGAAGCATAATTTAAATTATTGGAATGTACTAATAGAATCCCGATCATGTATATTTTGCACATCCTTTTCATAAAAATAAATAAAAGCAGGTTTGGTTAGTCACTCAATAGAATGCTTCACGTGACCAACATCCTCTGGTGAGGTAAGGGGTGATCAATTTAAAAATCGGATAAAGGGGTGATCAATCAAAAAGTTATTTCTCTGACCTTTTGTTGGGGGGTGATCACTTAAAAGGTCTGAATTTTCAAAAACAAATGGAAGGCAACTAGGCATAACAAGCTATGGGATCAGTTTATCATAAACTTACATTATAAAATGACCCCCCCCATTTCAAGATATAAGGATTAGATGCTTGAATTTTCCGCTCACTAGCTCCATTGCTGCAGCTTGTACATACGACACATACATACATAGCCAGCCAGAATCATTCAAAAACTGAGGAAATCTACATTTATAGTTTTGATTGTTTTAATTGAGAGTTTCTGAAAATTTCTATTACACTAACGATGATGTTTTATCAGAGAAATAAAATCATTTTCCCATCGATTAATCTATATTGAAAATGAAAATATTCCATTCTTGTGATCAGTAGATTTTCAGATTTTTATATAACCAATACATATTCTTGTCTACGTCTTAACATTCGGGGCTTTTAACCAACCCAATAGTACTGATAAGAAGTATCCACTAAATGTCTGTATTTCAAGTACTGAATGTAGGAGAAGCGACAGACTGCTTAATTAGTGAATGGAATGTGACACAAGGTTGAGTTTTAAGTTGTGGCCCGCATGCTTAGTCTATCTGAACAAAACAGTTAGAAAAAAGAAAAAAAAAAAATTTTAAAAAAAAGAAAATGTCTACCAAATAAATTTGGTTCAATTGGAACTCTTCAAGGATCTGAAAAATCCTGTTCAGGCTATACCATGGATTTTTTTTTTCTTAGTGATGATATACACACCAGACTGGCCGGACAGACACAAGTGGATACAGAAATATATGGGGGTGGGAGTGGAATGAGCTTCCAATCAAAAACAGATTCCCGTATCCGCCCAAAAATTCAATCACATCTTCCTTTCTATGTTATGGGCCTCACTCTTCCATGACATTTCATTAAAATTCATTCAAAACTTAGAGATATTGAAAAGACAAACAGGATTGAATACAGCACAATGGAGAGGAGCAGCCCCAGGGCAACTGACCCCCTGATACTGGGCTTTGCATACCTTCTTAAGGCCACAGAACGAATCCTAGGGCCAGGTAATTGTAGTATAATGTGACTTTCTTACAGCTAGAGAGCTGAATTAAGCAAGCAAAAAAAAAAAACCCAACAGATTTTAAGAAATGTTTACCTGAAACCTGATATTGCCTTTTGGATGATTCCATCATCTGAGCTTTTATCAAAGACAAATGACAGCGCAGCTACAGTCGGGCCCCACGCAAGTGTGAACAAATCATGATCAAATGAACCAGTTGGAGCATGGATAAAATTCCCTTCTTTACCACCACCTCGTTTCAATAAGACCTGTAAATAAAGAAGAAAAGATTCAAATAATCGTTCGGAAATTCAAAAAGGAAAAATATCATTAATCAAAGAAATAACTAGAGTTGTGCCACCAAAACGCATTGAAAAATCAAATTTGCAAGTCTATAAAATGCAGTTCTTATCAAAATACTGCAGCGTACAATGTGCTGGTATTATGGATATGACTTCGACATCGAAGGTCGAGACCAGAGCTTTCCAGACTTTCGGCATTGGCCATAAACTTCTTAAGAAAATGAAATTACTTGCAACACATTACAGGAATACCTTGAATAGTGTGATTTCAATAAGCGTGGGTTTTGATCAAGCGTGGTCAAGATATTCAAACAGCACAGAAGATTTTGTATTCAAGGTATAACTGTACTTAAATTTTGTTAACCATGTCAAATATTGATGTCATCCAGTAGTTCAAATGACTCGGGGGGGGGGGTTATCTCTTGAAAGATATACAAAATTATACTTAATTTCGTGACACACCTGGAGATCATATCAGGGACACGCTAAAGTATCACAACGCAGTTTGGAAAGCTCTGGTTAAGACCACAGAGCTAAAGGATCAACGTCACTTAAAGATACGCAAGAATGGGAGAATGCCCTTATAAAAGCCTGTTTTATAAGTCATCAAATATGTATCTTGTGGATGAATGATGATTTATCATAATTCTCTTCCAACAAATTCCTACTGACTTACTTTCCACAAATAGTTTTCTTTAACTAATCCTGTATGCTCGGCTGGCATCACAATTTCATCATTTCTAAAAAGCAGAAAAGAAAAGAATAAGTCAAGTAATTAAACAAATGAAATAGATAAAGTAACAGAGACAGATCAAATATATTAATAAAACTTATAACTACAACAATAAGTATGCAGCCTAATGATGAAAAGAAGCATTTATTTAAACACAACACATTTGTTTTTCAACATATTCCCTTTCCTTGTCTATGCACTTTGCAATTCCAGTCATGAACATTAATATTTATCACATAGATTGGAGATTTCGGATCAAAATTAAACAATTAACTATGTGTCAAGTTACAGATTTAATAATATACCTTCTTAGTTACAGACAATTTAAACTTCTTATATTCGATGTAGTCACAACATTTCAGCCGTTTCATTTTTACAGCCCTCTTCAGGCATAAAATGTAATATCCGTAGAAATGAATTAAACGGAACGTTGTGACTACATGGAAGATAAGAAGAAGAGTTCAACTTGTCTGAAATGAAGATAGTCTGTTAATGATTCCTTCTGAAAGTTATAGGCAATACAGATTCATTGATCAAACCTTATGGTAAAAACTACACCTATCACATCAACAGAAGCTAAAAAAAAGATAAATATAGAAAAGCATATCTAATATGTCTACCCAAAACGATGGATCATGTGAATGCTCCAAATTTCTGATAACAACGTTAATGGCAATTTATGGAAAAACAGTAGAAGCATAGGTGATGGAGGGTCCACATAATAACGCCTCCCGGACTACCAATGGGGTGAGGGGTAGGTACCAAAATCATAATTCATCAACTGTACTGCTGATATTATAGGTTAACAAAGATATATTTGTATAAACAGTAGTTGGATAAATAATAATTCAGCCCTTTGGATTTATTTTTCACCCATTAAGTGATGGTGCACGTCTATTTCTTGTAAATTTTCCCTTATCATCAAACCTCATTAAATGTTGAAGAGTGCCCCTCACATGCTAGGCCCCTCGGTCTCCAAAATGACTAGCTATACCACTGAAAACCTGTCATATTGCCACCTTTTGTGAACCTTTAAACTGAAGAGATGTATACTCAGTAAGTTCTGGTAAGTCAAACTACATCCTTTCGTTAAAAAAAAAAAACAATCGCAGAAAACTGCAAGAAAATAAAGAACAATTAGACAGACCTGATGGCATTGTAGATCTCTTCTAACATGTCTTCATCAAAATCTTTTCCACCATTTGTTTTAGAAACATTCTTCTTAAATTCCTAGAAAGAAAAATCAAAAAGAAAAAGTATTAGATATTTTACTTCTAGAATCTGTCCTTATTTTAATGTAATAACAGTGAAATATAGGAAATATAACTAACAGTAAAAATACACGCTCTTCAAAAAATCCATAATCCTTAATGACTTGTGAGCTGTCAATTGGTCTGTGACTTGAACAGAAAGAAAGAAATAGAGAACTACATACATTGCCGTGTGTATGGCTGTGGATGATATAACAATTACTACTTCTGCTGTCATTGTGTCATATTCATTTTTTTACCCAAAATGTTTGCAAAAATTTCAGTTAACAATACCATGTGTTAACCTTTCAAATTACTGTGTAGACATACTGACACAAAACAACTTTAGTTACATCATTAGCCAAGCAGCAGGCATTTACCAGTCCTTGATAAACACAATCCTCAGCATAAGCTGTAAAGCTGTTTTAAGTTTGACATTCAAGTTGTCCATAGAAAGCTGTAAAATGTTATCAAAGAACTGCATGAAAATATCAACTTGATATACTTACATCAACTGTCATGGGTGTATTTTGTTTTTTAACATTGTAGTTGTGTTGATCTACATTTAACATGATTACAGCATAGGCCAAAGTAAAGGCAGCATCAGCATTACAAAACGGTTCACCATTGGTTTTCTAGAATCAGAAATGAAAATATAAGTAAATATAAAGTATCTTTAGAAAGCCATCTATGAAGGATCTCAATAGAAATACAGAGATCTATGTCTCAACTGAATTGTACAGAAGATTATCAGAAAGTGTATCTCTCAAAGACAAAATATAAAGTATCAAGAAGTCGAATCTTATGTACAGAACATATGCAGGTTTTCAAACTCATTAATAATGCAAAGCTGAAATTCCCCAGAGGAGTAAAATTCTTCTAATTGAATTTTTTTAATATCTTGTACTATCTGACTTATACTTAACATGCAACACCACAACTACTGTTTGAATTTATAGTATAAAATTCAAAACTAGAATAATAGTGTTATCTCCAAAGAGATTTCGGGACAATTGAACTCCTAGTGGCTTGCGTTAAACAACGTTTTGGACGATTGATTCTACAGCCTTCTTCAGGTGTGATATCAAAATTTGATAGGGTTGAACAGAATTTTCCAATAATGGTAGTAAACTAAATACTACAACGTAGGATTCAGGTAATGTCAATTTCTTCCTCTTTCCTTGTGTGGTTTGGATATCCATACCCAGTCCCAGCTGAAGAAGTTCAGTTGTCCAAAAAACTCTTTGAAAGTTAATGATCCTTCTCAAAACTATAGACAGTGTAGTGTGACCTGTTATGCCAAGTAGCAAGAGAGATCTTCATTTTTTGGTCAATTCAAAATTGGTTCTAGTTGTGTTTTTTGAAGAACATAGAATAGTGCAGTCAAAGACAAAAAAAGTTATTCTCCTTGAACAAATTTTTTTTCCATTTTTGAAATCTTTGTTGCATTTCTAAACTTTTTCTTTGAGTGATCTGTTACTAGTAAGATTTACAAGCTACTACGTTGTATTAAAACGAACTATTGAAATAAATTATGAAATAACTTTGTACAAAATTGAGTATCAAATGATAGTTTTTTGATAGTTTTGTAGAGAAAAAATCTTAGGATGATCAGTTATTGAAACTAAACTGTCGAACAACTATGTCAGTTAGGATTTCCGTTACAAATTTATGTTTACTCCACAAGTTTTTTTAGTTTTGTCTTTGAAATAGTCATAGATGATTGGAATCTTTTTTCACTTGATGCACAGTTTAATCTTTCTGTTTTTGCTGTTTTCTTATCTTGTCTTGGGCAATCAAACTCTACTTAACAATATTTTTGGTCATCCTTGAATTGCTAGGTAGATTTCTTTCAGGTTAATTTTCATTGTATATACTC
The DNA here is from genome assembly GCA_963457665.1 of Thysanoteuthis rhombus. Taxonomy (NCBI): domain Eukaryota; kingdom Metazoa; phylum Mollusca; class Cephalopoda; order Oegopsida; family Thysanoteuthidae; genus Thysanoteuthis; species Thysanoteuthis major. Next base: position 46,586,894 of record OY735226.1, on the reverse strand, counting down.
AAACAATGCTCATTCGAACTTCAAGATTATGCTTTTTTCTTTAGCTACTTGTGCTTGTACATACTAGATGAGATTTTAAAACAGCTTGAATCCAAATGAATAATTTTAAGGCATTATTTTCATGTATGTACATCTGAATAGTTAATTCCAGAGGAATAACTGTTGTCTTAATCGTTGGACCCTACTATATTGAACTTTAATTTATCCAAAGCCTCAGATAGTCATACAGAAAATTAATAAAAACATCATTTTGTAAACATGAAGCCTTAAATTTTATATTAGAAGATAAACACGTACATGCCAGTGCTCAGCAAACATCTCAATAATGTATGAAATGACAGGAGCTTCTCCAGGCAAGCGGAATGTTTCCAAATAAAGTCGCAAAGCCTCATCAAGACGAGTATCATTGAAATTAAAGGACCTACAAGAAAAATACAAAATTAATGAGATCAGTATCTAGGGAAAATTCCAAAACTCAGACTGAAAATTCAGGCAACATACAAAGAAAGAAAACTTAGAAGACACTGAGCAAAAAAGTTTACATAGAAATAGATTAAACACAAATAAGCATCAAAATATTAATACTCTTACATGCCTAACTGATCCCCCCCCCACTCTCTGCACTTACTAATCATCGAAACAATTTCCAACCCACATCCTCTTATTAGGACTTCCCTTTTCTACCAATTGAAATTTAAGAGTCCATTCCCACCCTCTCAATCTTAACAGATTGAAGGGTGAGGGATCAACTATGGATTCGTCAAAATTTTCCCATCAAAAGACAACTATTAAACAATGCAAGGGGGAGAACTCGTTTGAACTAATTGTGTTCGTGTATAATATCAGCGATCGAAAAATTTTGTTCAAGTAGACTTCTCAGTTCAATTTTCCCCCCAAAAAACATAAGAATTTTCTCATCCCTATTAATACTGTACGTTTTTAGTTCCCATGAGTCTATCACATTCTTACTTTAAATGACTGTTTTGTTTAGATTCTCCTAAATTATTTTGGTGGCCATAGGATTTTCCAACCCTGCCTGCTCATTAAATTGTGACAGATTTTCTACCCACAACCCAGTAAATAAGCACCTAGGAGTATTACATTTTACAAATGACTTCAGAGTCTTTTGGTCATTAAATAGAATAGGTTGTCAATATAAAAACACATATATTAGAGCTTATTATCAGAAATGCCTTTTGTATTCAACGTAGATATTTTTGAATATAATGAAATCATTATTCTCTAATTATCCTCAGATTAGAATGACTTGGAGCTCACTAAATGAACAAAGTACCAATATAGTTTAAAGACTACATCTCATACTGACAGAAAAATTTTAAGTAAAATCACAGTATGAATAAAACTTGCTTCCCCCCCCACACACACACACACACAATCAAACAGTATATTTCAATGAACTTAAAAGTCAGCTATTTTCCGAACAACTTACTTAACAAAGGCTTCAAATATTTTTGAATTTTTCTTGTTGCTGATATATTCTCCAATTTGTCTTTTTTCTAATTTCGGATTTTCTTTCAAGAAAGTGACCACTTCTCCTGGGTCAAGAGGGGTGCTGAGTAGACCCTGCTCTTGTAGGAACTGGATTCCTTTAGAGGGTTTCACATTGAACTGTTCTGTTCCACTCTGATACATCTGTTTGAAGAGAAAAAAATAAAATGATAAAATTCTTCAAATTTTGTCTGAATTTCTGAAATGGGGAATTATCATAATTCACATTTATCTATTTGGACTATTGTCTTCATCTTGATTGTTTTAGTCTATAGTGATCAAAATGAGGACACTAGTACAAAAAGATCAATGTATAATAACCATAATTCTTTAGTATATAAATTGGCTTAACAATTTACTATATATATATATATATATATATATATATATATATATATATATATATATATATATACTAATGATCATCAAATAACGTAAACAACATGCCACACCAGCCATCAAGTGAATCACCATAGTATATCAGATAGGGGTTACTCAATAACACAAATATCCAATGCAACAGCCCCTCCAATTCAAGAAAAAAAAAAAAGAAAAAGATTTTAATATATATTTCTGCAACCTGAATAATCTTCATAGGACCCAAGAGGCCAAATGTCAGGTCTGATAGTACTGATACAACAAAAACAACCAAGTAAAAAAATAGAGAATACCATGCCACCTAGCTTGTTATTCGACTGAGTCAGTGATCATGGCGACAGTGATCCAATATATTGGATTCAATAAAAAAAATCTCTTTCATAGAATTAAAAGACTTCCCAACAGATTTTACATAAAATAAGCAAAATAAAAACAATTACAAAATATAAAAATACTTCATTCGACCAAAATTTGTGCCTATAGCATAAAAGCTTTCCTCAGTTATTAAACATTACAATTAAATACAAGTATTCAAGTTCATCTAAATACTAAAAAGAAACTATATTCTTTTGGACTTATTGTAAATAGTAAACATTTTCTATATTCAAAAATAATTTTTAATCATCAATTTTTACATTAGCTTATTCATTCATTATTTCAGTGGGCTAGTGGCATTAGGAGAGAAAGTTTTTTTGCATGTTAACTACTGCATATATGCATTCATAAGGACTTAACATAAGTATATACACTTAGCAAAAGCAAGTAACCTACAATAGACATGATCTGAATGCAATGAAATTTCCTGTTTATAACATATATAGTGAAATGTAAAAATTCATATGAAGTGTGAGATAATCATACTTTATAAAATATTATCATTTGTTCAGCTTTTCCTGTAATTTTATTATAAAATCAGATCACCATAGCCTCATAAATGGCCCTCCTGATCAAACAGCCAAGTCAGCTACAGATTATTCTCTATTTGCCAATGTGTTTTTATTTCCAGGAGCTCCCAGTCACATTTTTGGGCTACAACCTTGATAATTTGCCGGAGTACACCATTAGGCATCAGTTAAAAACTGGGGAGGGAGTTCTGTTTTAGACCAACAATGCCCAAATCTTGTGCAGGTGTTTTTTTCAGATAATTTTAGACAAAAGATCAATCATTCTAGATCATTTTTTTCTTTTTAGATAATTAGTTCTGGTGCATACGTGGACTACATTGATTCATTTATTTGAGGTACAGATATTTTATTATGAATTTAACCAAATTGGTTCTTATAAACTTTCAAGTCAAAGACTTACAAAGCAATCTTATAAAAATGTAACACAATTTTGAACTCATCTAAAGATCAAGTTGACTGAAATATGTCACAAGAGCAAAACAGAACTAAAAATATGACCCAAATTGATGAAGGAAAAAAAAATAAAAATGAATCCTCAAAGTATGAAATTGACATCAGAATTAAACTGCTTGAAATGAGTTTTTCTCAAATTTTAAACTGAAAAAAGCATGAGTGTATTTTGAGAGAAATAAATGCTTGAATGCAACAACTTTTGGGGACAATTTGATCTCTTGGTGTAAAATGTAATATCCTTATAAGGAAAGAGAATCTCTCCTATCAATCGTTCTCCGAGTGGTTCAAAGAAATGACTTGTGAAATGTCGTGACTACATGGAAATTTGAAGAAAAGAGTTCAAACTGTCCAAAACAAAGTTGATATATCAATGACTCTTTTCAAAGGAATAGATAATAAATGTTTCAATTCTTACTTTCTTTTTATGTTTCAGTATGGCCAGTTCCTCTGCAGTGGGGACCTTCTCAGTGATCTTCATCCTGTTGGGCCGAATTTGTGGTCCTTTGCGCGTCTCTTTGCTTGGTTTCCGAGGCCACGTTGGATCTAAGGAGGGGGATAAAAAAAATTATAAAACATCAGTTTGAAAATGAGATCTTCTTAAAACATATTTATTAGAAGGGAGAGTTATAAAACTAATAAAAGTTAATATTCTTTTCATGTAAATTATGCAATAAGTATTTGTACTTATTTAGAGATGATATCACAGATTTCAATATCATATTATGGAAAACCAATATCCAAAGTCTGCTGAAATAGGAGCTTTACAAGAATTAAGTTTTTGGGGAAAAAAAAATGTATCAAAAGAGAAACATTTGAATAAAAAGATAAAAAACGCAGGAATAATAGGCTGTATTTGATAAGACGATACCAGCCTTCACATTACCGAATGAAATGATAACTTTCTGACTATACCAAGTAATAATACTGGAGTGATTCATTACATTTAAGCTTTGTACTCAAAACATTTGTTTTAAATTTGATAAAATCATCTTTATTTTTTTCCGAACAAAAACAGTTGAACCTTCTCTGAACAGCTCATTCAGATACGCAAGTGTCACATAACCTTCATCTTCAAAACAAGACAACCGCAAAAACAGAACAACTGCAAAACACTGGCTTCAAAGCGACAAGAATACACTGGCTTCAAAATGCCTGCTGCATCCCAATGTTTTATAGGATGGGGTAATTTACATGAAGCTTACGTGCCCCATCCCAGAAGGCACAACATGGTCATATCCCACAGGCTCACATTCACTACCCGCCTGTATGGTGACTGGCAAAAAATACAAGCATTTTCTCCTCTGAAGATAAGACACATTACCTGACTCTTTGCTACAGGCATGGCATCCATTGTCACCAAATACATTAAAAGATGATAGAGACTGAACAAATACATTGTCATGCAATAAATAGGTTATAAACAGGAATGATAACTGCTAAAATTTATTTCTCAAAGATTTGTAAACACACACACACAGAGTTAAAGGAGAGGTAGAATGTGCACTTACCCGTGGGGATGTCTTTTGTCTGTAGAAACCTTTGCCCAACATCATAACCAGAAGTTGGGGGATGATCAACTACAGCGGGCAAACCAAGTGTATCTGGTATTGGAGTAGGGGTCTCTGCATCAGAGGCTGTATCACATTTGGCTGAAAAGATTTTAGATAGACTAATTAGTGCTCAAAAGATTAGATAATTTTACAGGGTCGTGAATTAGAAACTGACATCAAAACTGTCAACATAGCTTTTTTTTCAGTTTTTAAACTGGTCTGGATGGCTGGTTGGCTATATATCAAGCATACAGGCCACACCGATGGAGTTTTTCGGGGAGGGGGAAGGCTCAATTTGCATTGTGAGTTTATGCTTAACTGATCTCTTAGTTTATTTCATCTTATTTTTTGGAAATTCAGATTTTCTCAGTGATCACTTGCCAATGAAATGCAAGAGCAATAACTTATTCATTGATCACCCCTTTTTCAAATCAATGAATGAGTTACTTCCCACTTCTTTTGCTGGGTAACGATCGCTAAAAAAAAAGTTTGAATTTTTGAAAAACAAGAGTGAATACTGCCAATCATGAATTGAGGGATCAGTTTAGCATAAACTTATATTTCAAATTGAATCCCCCACTGAAAAAATATAATTGGGGGAATTTTCAAAAAAAAAAAAAACGAAAAGAAAAAAAGTTTTCCCCAAGACAAAAGGAGTCTATGGAATGCTCAGATATTCAGGCTTCCAGCTCCATTGATGTAAGTGCGACACAACCCTACCCAACCAGATTCACTTAAAAACTGAAATAACCTATACAACAATATCTTTTTAAATTTTTGGATGTAGTATTAGAACATTGTTATTAATTTTGACCATCTTTTATCTTCATCCTAACTTCCAGTTGCTTTTCAACACAACTTAGAATCAGACCGTTAGGTTCCCCAGGCTGAATGGTTAAAAGCGTCCAGGCATTTCCTGGACCCCCACTGGCTAAAGGGGGAGTTTGATTCTCACCGTAAGGTTGCTTTTTATTTTCTGATTCCATAGTTCAATCATTGCTGTAGGATTACAGTCCAATTCATTGATGTGATAAAAAGCAACTGAAAGTTAGGATGAAAGCTAAAAACTAGTCAAAATAAAAGATAATGAAATAACCTATGTTGAAGGTTTTGGTTAACAGTGTCTAAAAGAAGATAATCAAGCTGAGGTTGCAAGATGATTATCATATTTCAGAGATCATTAAGTATTTATAGCTGGAGAATGAGTCAGATATGAATAGTTGAGAATTTTGATGAAGATCTATATTTTGTTTTACTCTCAAACTAGTTTCTTACTGATTCAATAGACATCAATGAAAAGTCCCACGTGAATATGGCCTTATGCATCAGCAGTGTCCATTCAAGTAGTGTAATGGTTAACAGGTCTGCATCACATGCAGAAGGTCCAGAGTTCGATTCCCAGCATGAGCAAAGTGTGTAGAAACCACTTCAAAAAAACCACTCAGCAGCTAATTGAGTACACTCTAATCAATACTCTGTGATTAGAGTAGAGGTATCACTTTGGTTGCAGAGAGGGTGGTCATAAAAAACTTGAAGGAATCAAGTCCTGGTCTTGACCGGACTTGAGACTAGCAAGGATCACTAAGCTGATGCATTCAACATAAACCGGTACTTTGTCACCGGCCGTTCATACTCCATCGGGAGTGTCTCTCAAGAAACAGACGAGCTTTACCTAACATCAGGTTTGCATTAAAGAGAATAAGATGAGAAAACACATAATCTTTCAACTGAAATGAATCATCTTTTCACCTGTGTCAGTTGAAGTCTTCTGTTGTTGTGAAGAATCAGAAACATCACCGTTGATGTTGGTAGTGGTGGTGCTGGTGGTGTTGATGGTGATGGTGGATGCAGCAGCTGCTGCTGATGCCGCCGCTGCTGCTGCGGCAGCTTTGGTGGACGTCAAGATACGACTGTGGCAATGCTGCTCAATGGTGTCGACTACAGTGAGAAGAGCATCGAGGGAGAGGAGATGTGTGGTAAACAGTCCAGAAACAGGAAAAGCATTCTGCAATGAGATAAAGAATATATTCAAAGTCAGAAGAGAAACAATATACAACACTAAATATATAATTCGACATTGCATTTACAGAAAAAACGTTTTGCAATAAATGTGTCTTTCATTTTATTAACAGATTCCTTTTGTAGGCAATGATTTAAAAAAAGGCAAAGGAAGAGACAAAAGATGAGTTGGTTAATATTCAATTTAAGACACTTCAAGCTTTCTGAGTTGGAAATGCAAAAAAGTCAAGTTGTTATAAACAGAAGATTTATAAATACGGGGTCGTCTTTCATCACCAATATAAGCTAAAAATCATGAAATTCAGACCCGAGTTGGGATATTGTCTCATCTGATGGTCACCTAATACACCAAAATGTACGGTATTTAATAAATAAAAGTTAAACCAGTAATATTTTGATCAGTATAATTGATATTTCAATTTACATAATTTATAGTGATAAAATGATATTCTTCATAAAATAAGCAGTTTTCTTATTTTTTTTTATAGTAAAATAAATGAATAAGTAATACATTTTTTTAAAGATTACTCTGGTTTGCTGAACTGAATTTTAAGCTAGTTTTTTTTCTACAAACTTGTAATTCTCTAACCAAAGAAATAAAAAAAACCAATATCACAATCTTTATGCTGCTTTATACAAAAATTTCAACATTCCAAATTCTCTCCCTTGGGATTGATCAGACTATTTGTCAAAAATTAACCTGGGTGACAGAGAATTAGATCATGACAAGAAGAGTCTTCTATAGATGATTTGTAAATTAGTGAAGATATAAAAACAATTATTTGACAGAGTTGAATTCCGAGAGATATCTTTGAATGTGAAACTTTTATTACAAAATGAGAAGATGAATGGGATAGAAATAATCTTCTGAACACCTACTTACCTTTGACAAAAGTTTTGTCAAGTCTTCAAACAGATTCGAACAATAGAGATCACAATCATAATTGAGAAAAAGTTCTGTAACCAATCCAGGAATACGCCACAAGTGGACCACCGCTTCTAGAGCTATCTCACGCATCTCGTAAGAAATTCTTGGTGCCTCTGACACAATAATGTCACTTAATTTGGTCAAATACATCTGACGGAAGAAAAAGAAATCTTTGATTCACAGAGAAAAGAAAAGATTAAAAAAACAAAACAAAGCTGAATTCATAAAATAAAAGTTAGCAGACATCTTTGCTTTTGCTACATTTTTAATGATCTATCGGTTGAGCGTTTTTTGTTGACTATACACCAACTAGTAACTAACAATCATGGAAATTAAGATACAGAGAGCAGCACAAAATTCTCCAAGATTTCATGAAAGTCAATTCATTACATTCTGGTCAAAATCAGGTAAAAAACCTGAGGTGATATTCATTGGCACCATTTCTTGCATCATTTCATTCTCCCCAATAACGTAGCCACTTTTCAAAGTATTTGCTCATTATCATACTATCATCAGTCTTTTATCACCTGTCATTGGACATAGACCTTCCCCAGGATTTGCCACACCTCTCTATTGTGAGCGTTGTGAAGCCAATACTTTCTGAACTTGTCTAGTTCGTCTCTCCATCTTGTATTCTGCCAGCCTCAGTTATGCATGCAATATCTGGGGATCTGTAATGTTAGTCGTGATGTCCATCGGGTGTCTGCCATTCTCGTAACATGACCAGCCCATTGCCATTTGAGTTTTCTACTGGATTCTATGATGTCTCAGACTTCTGTTTTTTCCCCTGACGCATCGTGCTATCTTGTGATCTTTCCATGTGAGGTTGAGCATGATTCTTTCATGTGTACGTACGTTACATGCTTCTCAGTTCTCTAGCAAACACTATATCATTCTTGAGATTACTTTTATTCATTCAATATTTCAAATGAACTTCACTGATAGATGAAAACTTACATTTTTCAACTTTTATATATAAGTATTGGTCAAATCATTTCATCTTATCTCATGTCACTCATAGAACAATACAATGAAAGAATTCTTATTGGGAAATATTTGCATTTACATAAATTCCCCAAAATTAAAAGCAAATTCTTAAACTAAAGAACACTATACAAATAAAGATAGATGAGAAAAAAATTAGTCACTCAACCAAATCTGTCATGTCACCAAAGTCTTTTGGCAGCATATTGGGGATGATCAATTGAAAATTTAAAAATTTGGGGGCAGTGATCAACAAAAAAGTTAGAATTTTCAAAAAGCAAGGCATGAATTCTGCCGGAAACAAACTAAAGGACTAATTTAGCATAAACTCACATAGTAAATTGCCCCCCCCCCTTGAAACCTTATTGGCAGAGGGGTTTTTTGATTTTTTTTTTTCAAAAAACTTTCTGTAGACATAAGGAGTATATGTTTAAATTTTCAGCCCTCTAGTTCCATCAGTTTGGCCAGTAAACATGATATATAGCAAGACTAACTTAAAAACTGACAAAACCCATGTTGATGGTTTCATATACAAATGAAAAAAATAGTGTATACTTTGACGGTACTTACCTCGAGTTGAAATTTTAGATGACTGCGCATAGACTCAAAGAGTAGAAAGCAAGTCCTGATGGTGGCTGTGAACAGAGACAATCGTTCAGACTGCAACAACTGGAACAAACCACAGACAATAAACATTAGAATTACGACAATTGGAAAACCAGCTCCGCTATATTTGTTCAATCTTCTTCAGATACTACATGTAGTAATCATATAAAAGAGAACAAAAGCCTTCAAGTTTATATGTTAACCATCATCATCAAATGAAAGCTCAAATAATTAAAATCACTTTTGGAAGAGTGTACAGTTTAAGCAATTATGACTATAACTAAACTTCTAACTCTTTATCAACTTTCTGCACGTGATGAGTACATAATCTAGATCTAAAATAGATTTCTGGGATTATTCTTAAAAAAGATTACGGTGCATTCATAAGTAGAGACTCTGATGGCAATATATTTCCATATTCCAGGCAAGGTTTTTCACAAGAAGAGCCTGGTTTCTGCTTTTAAGGATTCTTATAGAAGATTGTTCCAAAGAAACTCTTCCATCAGAATTTGGAAGAACTAGTTTGCAATAGGTACCAGAATAGAAGGACTCACATTGAAATCAAGTCAGAGAAAAGATATTTGGATTCAAGTGTATATAAAAGTTTAACACCAATCCAATGAATGATGTTGGTCAGTTGAAGATACACAAAGAAGTGAGTTTTGTAATTCAAATTTTTTAAATATTGTAAATTATTGAGCATACATACAGATTGATACAGAAAGTATCTGATATATTTAGAAAATTTCTCTTTAACATCCTTCAAAATTGACAGAATTTGGATCACTGTATATGCATGGAGAGGAATTAGATATGATACTGAACAAGTTTTATTCCGTAATAGATGAGTTAATACCTATTCTATGAAGTTTCTGTAAAAAAATATGTTATTTACTAAATAAGATAGAAATAATAGAAAGCACAACCAGTTCCCAATCATAAGACTATTGTTATATGCAATGAAAACAGAAGAGAAAAAAATGTAGAAACTAACCGTGAAGAGGTTGCGGCACATTTCATCTTTAACAAGGTAAAGAAGTGACTTGAATGTGCGAATAGAATCAGCACCTGATTCTAGGGCCACTGTTAGAAGGCTGAGTCCCATGTGAATCATAACATCTGTATTGTGACGATCTAAAGGATTGATGAGGGAAACTAAGAACCGAAACAGTTCACGGACACATGGTAGGCCATACGGTATCAATGGATTACCTGGAAAAAAGAAGAAAAGAAGAGAGGAAAATTTAAAGAAAGACTCTCACACTTCAGTAATTTTGAGACAAGTCATTAATCATTCAGGTGATCTTCAGACTATTGGTCTAATACTTTTTGTTGCTTTGGTTGTTACCAAAATATTTCAGCCTATGCATTCAACAGCCTGCTTCAGGTTTTATACTTATTCATATGGAAAGGGAGGTTTCTATTTTTTTTGGGGGGGGGGTAGTGCAAACTCAAAACGGTGACAAATATACTGTTAGGATTAACTCATTATGCCAAATCTCATGGCATCACATGTTAAACAGGCAATATTATATACACACAGTAGTTCTCCGATTGTTTGCAAAGCAAACATATCCATATCCCCCTAACTTTATTCACAAGGCTTATCTAGACAAATTATGAAAATGTAAAAGTAATTCATTTCAACAAAAGACCAAGTGTTTCCTCTGAATTCTGGTTGGAGTGTGAAAATAACTTAAATCTTTCCAACACGGTTTCTTTTTCTGGATTTAGTGAGTTATTCATTGAGCTATTTGTGGATTCATATTTTTATCAGATGACTTTCTATTACATACAGAAGCTAATTGCCTTTTACTTGAATTCAATAATTTTTAGGGTATTTTTTTTACATATATGTAGTAATTATTCAAGTAAATAAGTTTGTTATAACTCTTAATATTTTGCAGTAGTAACAAAACAAACAAAAACAAAAGAGATCTGAAGTCTGAACATCTCTTGAAATGGAAAAAAAGTTCATGCTTCTTATTACAACAGTCAGTAAGTCATTCAATTCATTTTGGTTAATTAGTATAATACACATGGTTTCCCCATCACTTCATCTACTAAAACAGCTTTGTAGATCATTGACTATTTATTTTGTTATGAGAAAACAAAATTGAATTGAAAAATATTGAAGACAGAAGGATTACAACACCATTTTTTGGCATAAGATTGAAGTGAGATACCCATTTAGGTAAAATACCATAAGATGAAATTAGATTTGAAAACAAGTAAAAAAAAATTATCAATGAACCATACAGACTCGGTCACACATTTAACAAAGAGATGCTCAACTATTCTATAGATTTGTGATATTTTTATATTCCATCAGCAAAACAAATCTGTTGAAATGAAATCTTTTTATAATGCAACATTCATAGGAGAGGAAAAGCCAAAAATTGATTTTTCTACCTTCTTTGATGTGCTGTTGAGGCATAAATCGGATTCCCCGTGGATTGACAAAGTCACTGTTATCAGGGGAATTAGGAGACAGAGGAGGCCCCGGGGACGATACAGGTTCGTTGATGGATTGCACAGAGTCAGCATCATCTCCTCCTTCTGAAGGGCAACTCAGCTCCGAATTTAATTCCGTTTCACTTGAGGTTTTCTGAAATAGATGAGAGCAAAATGTTTTTTAGTTGTTTGTTTTTTCTGTTGTTTACATTGATTAATGTCATTTAAGTGAAACAAATGGGACTCTTTTCAATTGAATCAGGATTATTGCATTCTTACGTGCATTCAGATCAAATCTAACAGTATCACTTATGTTACTGGTAATCTCCAAACTTATTCAGGTATTTTGTATTTTGATCATGTAATACTCAAATATTTTTTCGGTTCATATACCTACAAACTTATGTTATTTCATCTGCTTATCAAAAGAAATTTGAAAGTTCAAAAGATTGTAAATTTACAATCATTTTTGTGACGTATAAAGAAACTATCTGAGATATTACCTATTACCAAATTTTCAATAGTTCTTCATTTCCTAACTGAGCGCAGTCCAAATAATCTCAATTACATTTCCAACTAAGAAGCACTCAGAGAGCACATATCTCTGCCAACACCATTCACTGGAGGAGTAGTTGTGCATGGATTTGCTCCAAAATTCAATCACTTCTTCCATAGCTGGTTATCCAACCTTATCAAAAATGTCATCGAACGTATACATAAATATATGGGTACATGGACAGAAAAATATCTCAATTGATAGAGGACTCCTGGATCCAGCCCCAAATTTAACCACTTCTCCCTTACCCCATTACCCACCTTTTCACAAAATTTCATTGAAATCCATCAAATACTCTCGGAGATATCATGTGGACAGACAGACAGAAAGATGCAAATGAATACATATACCTCTTCAACTTCATTGACGGAGGTAAATAACTCATCAATAGAAAATTACTACTTTCAATCTCAGCTTAGTTACATAGAAAAAGAAAAAAAAAAATTTTTTAAATTGGGGATCCAACGAGGAATCTATTTGAAGAACCCATAAACTTACCTGTAAGCTGTTGGGCCTTGGAGCATTTAGTCGTTCTTGACTCGATGAAATGGAATCAGATATTTCTGCCTCTTGTTCCTTCACATCATCTTTGTCCGACTCTTTGTCAGCTCGACTTTCCTCAGCATCTAAACTTATCTCGTCACATCCACCATCTCCAGGTAACCGCACATCAAAAGTTTCTTTGTCTGAAGCTTCCTGAATGATGAAAACAATTGGGAAATAAATAAATAAATGTTGAGCTCAAGGTAGTCAGCGTTATTCTACAAATTCTATAGAAGATTTGTGAAGAATTCAAGATTTACATGATCTAATTATTTTTTTTTTTTTTTCAGATAATTAGTTCTGGTACATGTGCGGACTACGGTGATTCATTTATATAAGCCACAGATATACTTTTTAATGTTATTCATGAGCTTTTTAATTTCAGAGAGAGACACTGAATGTTATTTGAAGAATAACTCAGCCTTCACCTTGAAATTTAACAATGCTGAGGACTTTGATTCTGTATACAATTCTCCACAAAACATTTGGATAGATGATGTTGGTCTCATTTTGATCAAAGGTTAGTGTTAAAAAAGTAACTTGAAGAATGCACTATGCTTCATGTTTCAATGGAAAACTTGGACTTCTGGAGCATTTAAGTATTTGATTCTAAAGATGCATCGGATTCATTCAAAATCGATTCAAAAATCCCTTCTGATAGGTTTGGTCTTAGTCAGTTCTAAATTCTATAATTATACTTTGACATAACAGATACCCATCTGCAGCATCTTTAAATGGGTACATATTAGTGATAGATTGGTTTGGGTTGGCTAAAAAGATCATTATGTTCATAGTTAGATGGCATGAGCAGCGTTTAGTTTAAACTAAGTTCATTTAAAAAGATTGCTTAATAAGTTGATAGGAAGACGGTAAATAATTTTGACATACAAAGACAATAGAAGTGCATTACTTGTTTGTGTTGTTAATGCCAAGTTTTGGCTGTACGATTCTACAGCTTTCTTCAAGTGAACTATACAAATGTGATGGTGGTAAACAGAATTTTTTTTTTTCCAATTGTAGAAACGCTACAACGTTGGATTCAGGTGAAATCTTTTCTTTTCCTTGTCAGTCAATTCGAGGAGCATAAAAAACCCAATATGTGAAGTAGGAAGGTCTTGGATGGTTGACCATATCAGGAGAGAGAGAGAGGTGAACTATCTTCTCAGGGAAGAAGTCCAGATTATAGACAGGGAACTCTGTTGAAAACTGAGAAAAATCAAAGAGGTAGCACACATCAACATGTCGACTGAGTTTATAAGTCAGACAAGTGCAGAGTTCAAACCGATGTAGCATCCACAATATAACAAAGACAATGTATGGAAATCCGGGCCTAAAAACAAAAGGAATAGATATCACTTGAATCTAACTTCCTGAGTATTGCTACCATTGGAGAAAAAGTCTGTTCATCACCATCATATTCAGGTAATTCACCTGAAGAAGGCTGTTGAACACAATCTATAAGAGGTCCGATGGTCCAAAGAACATTTTGAATGTTAATGATCTTTCTTAAAAGCATACAAAGTACACTTTCATTGGCATGGAATCTGTAAAATACAAATGAAGTAATCAACAGTAGAATTCATAGCCAGTCTCACAGGCCAATCTGGTCTAGCCCATTACAGATACGGTAATAAGGATTATGGTATTCTGGAATGAGGCTTTAGTGATGACCTCTAGCACCAGGTTCGTACATATGTCGAACGCTTTATATCTTCTCCAGTGATCAAATGATATTGCTTAGAGATCTACATCAGTTATAGACAATTCCTTTTCACTCCAAGTCTGACCACGCATTTTTTTTTTCACATGTCCAGGCTCGGTGCCTCCACTATTACCCCTGGAGATTGTTCCACTGATCAGTGACTAAAATCTCTAAATCTGTGACTAAATCGTTGATCTCGCAAGTGACTGGATTGAAAATGAAGGAAGTTCTGCATTGTATCTTCATCGTAAGAACTGTGCGATAACTTATAGAAATAATGATTTCACAATCCAGATTTCATGCAATTATGAACGAACGCAAGTTTTCTTCAGAGTGATAAATAGGAAGAGATCGACTCGATAGTAGTTGCTCATAAATACTTACTACTTTATTACAGTTTAATTACCTATTACATGCACTAAACAAAAACGGTTATCATGAGATTATTTTTTCATTTTTAGACAAATTTGTTTCAACAGCCAAAGCAAAAGTTAAATTTTTTAAAAATCGAAAAAAAATCAAGACAATCCCAAATGAACCACAAAATTGAGGTGAGGGGGAAGGATCAAAAAGGTGGAAAAAAAGAAAAAGAAAAAAAAAACCTTGTGTCTAAATCAACCAAACAAATTTCAAACACCTAGAGTGAAAGATCATAGTTACCTCAACCTCTGAATCCTGTGTGGATATAAACTAGCATTAATAATCAGATCAGACACCATCCCCAAAATATTTTGGGGGAGTATATTAAGTTAGTAATACACATGACAAATGAAAAATTTTTTTATGAATATTCTGATTCAGTGACAAAATTCATTTTGTCAAAAGATATAAAAAAAGTTTAGTCTTCAATCTTAAAGACTTGAAGCCATCTTTTTAAAATCATGAAAATAGTTCAAAATTCAAGTTTATGACTTCTTGAAGATATGTCGCAGGTAGTTTTATTCAAGATATGGGCGCTTTTGAAAAACTGGCAATACTGTTTTGTAAATTATGTACATACACAGATAAATAGATAGATAGATCTATATTTAGTTTTGTTGTTACTAATCAGTTTCATACCATTACAACCAACAGGCAAGGGTTGTCCGTTTATTGCAATGGTATGAAAAATTGATCAGTAAAAGCAAAACTATAAATATCTATTTACACTTCTATTCAAAAATATTGAGCACTATCGCAATAGATAAAGCAACACCTAAAAATACACATTATATATATGTGTACACACAGAAAGTTAAAATTGAAAAAAAGAAAGCTGCACATTTTAGTAATGGTTTTAATGTATAATTTTTGCTAAACCTTAACCAGTCCATGTCATCAGAAGGCTAATGTTTTTCTCTTTCTCTAACATCAGCTTTTTGGATACACGTGTTAAATCTGTTAAGGCTCATTAGAAATTATCATACCTTAAAACCATAACTAAAGTTTGGCTTTCCTTTTCTCACAAATTTATTCAACCCTCATTGCAGAATTTATCAACCTAATTTCATATATACATATATATATATATATATATATATATATATATATATATATATATATATATGGAGGAAAAAAAAAATTGTCTCTTACCTGGAAGCTATTATTAATATCAATGACGGTTTTTTCCTGGGGTAGAGCTGCAGGAGTCGTTGCTATAATCTCGTCTGCGAAGATTTCACAACTGACTTCAGTGGATGACAAAGCCGATTCTGAAGGTTCACACTCTGTATTCATTTCTTTTTCTTTATTCTCACTCGGTTCTTCTCCTTCATTGCTTGCAGCCCCGGCTGCTGCAGAAGTTGTTACTTCAACCGGGGCTTCTGTGCCAGCAGCGGCAACTGATGCTGCTGCAGTTGGGACAGCTGTTCCCGTTGCAGTAGTGGACACAGTTGATGCCGCTGCCGTCTGCGATGGTGTGGCTGCTGCTGCTGTATTTGTTGTTGTTGTTGTCGTCGTCATTGCACTCGTTGTTGCAGATGCCCTGTCATTTGGTTGCTTATTTTGTTGAGATGCGGGTGGTGTGGCAGACGATCTTTCGTGTCGACGTTTTGGGGAACGTTTCTTCTTGCCCATACGAGAAGGTTCAACTCCCCCAGTCCTCATTTTCAACTAGATGAAAAAAAAAAAAAAAAAAAAAGACAGCAATTAAATTGGTTCATGATATTCCCTACAATGAACATAATAGTTCTCATTCACTTGTCAAAGTTCGACAACATTAACAGGAGAAAGATAACTGTTTCATTTTTCATTGATAACAGATCCTAGGAAGGCACTTAAAGGTAACATTTGTATTGAAAGCATATACAAACAATCTATACTAAATGGTTTTTATATTCTTCAACAATGCCCACATAAATAAGTTTTCAGATACTATGAAGTAAAGGAATGGAATAGCATATCAAAATCATCCACACATATAAATACCAATGTACAGCTGTCTTCTAACACGCTCTGGGACGCAACAAAAATTTTCATTCATGTTCAAATGACATAATGATGAATTAAAAAAAGAATTTAAAAATTTAAAAATTAAAAAAAGTTTTAAAAATGAAATCTGTTCGTGGTCAACAGAACGCTATTTTCAAGATCATCTGGAATAATATTTACACGTATACTGTCTCGACCCATCATTGTCGGCTGATGATATGCAATATCACTTTAACTAATTATAGGTAATATTTTGCTATTCAACACAAAGTGCAAAGTCTTGAGGTGAGAAATTTATCAATGGTCTGGTGAACCATTTCCTATAATTAATAAAACAGTTGTCATTTTTAACCACAGAGGTATACTAGTTATCTTGATGAATATTAATTGTTACTAAACAAAGTTTAATCTCTTTAAATCTAAAATGAGCAATTTATGCTAGCATGTAGATGATGATGTAATAGGAATATATACAGGTTTCATTGATGCTATTACTTCATATTCACTGATCCCTAACTGGACAACTCTTAACCAGAAGAAGCCTCGTTTCTTATCAGTATTATACATAGATGTTTTGGGTATACACTCCTCTGCGAAGGAATACTTGACAAATTACAGTAATAAATTGTTATATTTAGTGAAATTCACTTTTTGATAAAAGTCCTGTTACTTTTTTTTTTTTTTTGACATTTACCAGTAAACAAAAAGTCATCGAATGAAAAAAGTGTTGCATAATTGATAATGATTTAAGGTCTAAAGAAACTAAGATGATTACAGGGTAACTATATTACAAGTGCCATAAAAAAATGATACATATACGAAATATATGGATACAGATTGCATTTTATATACGTGGATAATAGAAATTTGCATTGCAGTGAAAGATTAGCATTCTCTTGACTACAAACGTTTTTTTTTTTTGTTTTCATTTTTATATTATTCCTTAGATTCCTTATGTCATTAGGACATAAATTAAATCTGTATGTCAATTACATGAATTGAATCTTTACATCAGTTACACGTATGGATTTACATCAGTTACATTGAATGAAATTCTATTTTACTATGTCAGTTATGTCCTTTAGCATGACAGAAGATGCCTGCACATTGCTAATTATTATGTGTAGATTTACATTCCATAAATCAATTTAATGAAGTGATTAAATGAACACATTAATTACAATGACTCAAGTTAATTGAAGACCAACAAAACAATATACAAATTCTACAATAGGTCTATTTTGAGTTACACAAGTCTTTCATTCCTGGTAGTCAATGGGTTATTCTCTCAGAGTTGTTTGCAAATTAGCTTTCAGATGAGAATAGAAATTAATGACTACAAACCACTTGCAACAAAAAATTTTGACCTTAAAAATGTGATTAATTATACTACTTCTGGATGGGGAGTGAGCAATTGTTGATGGTGAGCAGAGCATTTTTACCTTCTTCATGTTAGCATTCCACTTGGGGTCTTCTTTGAACTGAGGCAATCGTGTAAATAAAAGCTGCACCATATCCATCAAAGTGTGTTCAGCAGACTTACGCAGCAATTCTAGAACGGAAACACAACGTAGAAAGATAAGCAGAGTCATTTAGTTATTCCCATGATCAATACTTTCAAATTGTATCAACAGAGCAGCAAACACTAAAAGTACCCATTTTATGTGTTCTTCAATTCATTCAGACCAAGTTTTTTTAAGGTTACAAACCAAGGGTAACAAGGACATATTGAATGTATTTATGGGAAGTCATATATCATTTTGAAAGTTATAAGAACATTATACAATGGTCATGTGACCTCATTATGTATTCAAAATGGCTACCATATTCAGGCATTTCATTTATGTGAGAGAGAATGAGAGATCAAGTATAGGGTTTAATTTTCAATTTTTTATGAATAAAAATAAGATCTTTTTTTTTAACACAATCCCATATGAAACTGAGGACTTCTATCAGTTGGCTCTTCTGATTTTGCCAAAGCCATGTATTGCTCTATGTAACCTTGTATCACTGTCTATAGAATCAGGGTTTGGAAAGTGGGTTAATGAAGTCTACGGTGACAGAAAGATAAGCTTTGTAGCAGACTATCTTGGGCACAAAATTCAAAGCGCAACTACTTGTGCTCCCAGCCTGAATGAGTTAATCAAGATGCTCTTTTTATTGAATGTGAACAGAGTTCTCCGATACAACTATTTGTACTTCAATAGAAACGAAAATGCTAAGACAACTAATAATTAAAATTAGGTTGCCAACTCCTCTGTTCAACTTTAGCTACTGGAATAGTTTTTATTATAAGCCAAAAAATATGACAATATTATATATTTGTAATTATCATAATCATCTTATCATTTTTAACATGAAAAATAGACAAGTCTGGTTAGTCACTCAATAGAAATTGTCACATGACCAACATGTGTTGGGAGTGATCAATCAAAAAATTGGAATAAGGAGAGATCAATATATAAGATACTTTTCTCGCCATTTGTTGGGTCACTGAAAAGTATGAATTTTAAAAAAAAAAAAGTGGGCACTAACTAGTGACCAATTTTGCATAAACTTACATAGCGAATTGACCATACCACTAAAAACCTATTTAGGATAATTCAAAAAAAAAAAAAAATTTTTTTTTCCAGACATAATGAGTTAATGTTCAGATGTTCATTTCTCTAGCTCCACAGATGTTATTTCAAAATAATTTCAGGAGCTTTTGATAATATTCTAAATAGTAATTACCAACATTTAGACTCCAAAATTAATCAACGAAGAAGTTCAGAAATGTATGAATTCAACCTTAAAGTATTCATGCAGTAATAGACCTTTCAATAAGCAGGGTGGTTGATTGAACAACTTCAGAGATCAATTACCACAGGAAAAAAAACAAAAAAAAAACAAACTCACCACTCAGTCTCATCTCAAAGCAAATGCGGAAACAAGACTGCATAATTTCACAGACCGATTCATTTGTCAGTAAGACTCCAGCCGGGGAGAGCAGTAATGTCCGCAAAACCTGGAAAAAGGAAAGCCAAACATATCAAACATAGTCAAGTGATAACCAGCTTCTCTCTGAAGTTCGACAAGAGATAAAAATATTGCTATCAATAGGATTTCAGTTACTTATGACACCAGAATCTAGAAACAATGAAAAGACAAGAACAGAATTTTAATGAGGAGTCCACGTACTATTGAAAGGAAAACCATGAATAGAGGGAGACAACTAATATAAATTATATATATTATACCTAAGGAAAAAAATTTTTTTTTTTAAAATAGATTTTAATCTATAATCCCATGCTTGAGAATGCTGATGACATCATTTTTTCATGCAATTCTCCAGTGTTCTTGTATTACGTCACTATCTTATTATATTAGCTAAGTGGGGGCAAACAAAGTGAGTTATAGAGACACGTGAATGTATCTAAAAAATGAAACAGAGAAAAGTAAGGAATAAAAGGAATCCAAGTCATCAGCTATGTTCTGCTATTGACACTTATAAAAGGTCATGTAATATAAATATACACAAATAAAGGTCATGTATTATGAAATGTAATTATCTTGTGTATGGAGCCAAAGATGAACATACATGCAATATTTTCATGAGAACAACTTCATCAGAGCTTGGGTCGGTGCCCACAAAGCGAGCATGTGTCACGGCATCAGCAATGTTCTCAATAGCTGGAGCTGCAGTTTTACTCAGAGGATCTAGAAAAGAAGAACAGAAAGAAAGTAAAAACATGTACGATAAAAGCAAGCAGAAAGATTTCTAGACTTAACATCATTTGCATAAAAACTCTCCCAAAATCAACTCGAAAATTTCAGAAAAAAAGATTAAGTCTTTCCAATTTCAATTGATCTGCTAATTTTATTCCATCTTACAACAATTGACTAACTTTTCTTCTTATTAAGCAAGATAACAGGATGTGAATAGCCAATGTTACTGATACTCAGGTGGGTTTTATCTTTTGCATTCCATACTCTTCTCTTTCAGCCTCAAAGAAAAATATCATTTCTAAACTGTATATCAGGGGTTCTCAACCTTTTGGGCGTCAGCATCCACTTTCATAAGGAAAATTCTTCTGTCACCCACCTGTACCAGAAATATTCAAAAGGATAGCAAAAAAATGTTCATCTTTTAAAAAAACAATAAAAAAAAGAACAGCACTTGCCATTTCTTCGATGTAAGTAATGTTAATTAGTAACATCACGTGTTTGGTGCACAAGTCCTGTTTTTATGGTATTAACAACGCAACCCATGTCTGGTAAGATCCACTTACTGTAGACATATTGGGTTTACATAATGTGTGATATCACAGTGCTGCTTGGTAAATAGTAAATGTTGCCATTGTTATTGACAATAGAAAATGAGTCAGACTTTAATACTCAAAATCCTATATTGCCCATAAAAATTTCAAAACACCCCTATTTTCTGGACTGTTGCTCACCATCTTACCAAGAGTTGAAATTACCCACCAATGGGTAATAATGCCCAAGTTAAATAGCCCTGCTATATATCCATAAATTTCATCTTATTATTAAGCAGAATGAACAGTCTTTTCAGTAGTATAGATCTGTTTTCTTTTAATTACAATTTGGGAGATATAAAAACTCAAATTTTATAGTTCATATTTTGGTGGTACAGAAAAAGTAAGGAAGAAAATACAAAAAAATGATTGTAATCTTTATCAAGAATCGTGTTAGTCATGTGATATACTCCAAGGAGAAAAGGTTTAAATTTTAGGGTGTATTACACTTGCATTTCCTCTTCTTTCTAGCAATACTGATTATAAATTTAAATAAATAATCTATAAATTTGTTTTTTTCAAATATATATATTATCGATCCACTAATCATGCTGTGAAAACTGTAATTGTTGTGAGCAATCTTATGTGGATTTGAATGGAGAGAAAACGGACTTACCGATCAATCCATAAGATATGAATTTGTTGACAGAAGTTAGAGCTAACCCAGTGATTGGGCCAGTAGTATCTTCAGAACGAATCACTCCAAGAAAGGGGCTCAAAAAAGTGTTCGGCTCCAAATCCTCTAAATCTATAAAACAAAGATAAGAATAAATGAAGAAGCAATAAATAATAATGATAATAATAGAAGTTAATAAAGAAAATACTTGCATAGAACCCATTAAGATGACATATCTTTTTCAAGTTACTTATGGCCGAATTTTATAAATATGTATCGTAGTATAAATGTTCTATTCATTTATTAGTATTTGCAAGTTAATTTTATCCAGAGTTAAGAGTTTAATTTATGTTAGTAATTATTTCAAATAGTTACTTATATTTTGTTTTCTTTTTCTTTATCACTATAATGGTTATAGCACTTTCCTGCAGATCTCCAGGTCACAGAATAATGACAAGGCTTTCTGGTATAACATAGACATACATCAGCAGAAACAAAATGACAACAGCTTTGATATAGTAAAATTGGATGAATTTTGAACAAGAAGTGTTTACAATAAAATCTAACATTGATCTTTAATATTATAATCTCATGATAAAAACTGCAAAAAAATTCAAAGGTCTCTAATACACGGAAGCCAATTTAAAGGGATGTGATCCATATTATAAGGCAGAATATAAAAATGTAGAATATTGAAGCATGTATTCCATAGTACGTAACTAGTGATGAAAAAAAAAAAACAAAAACAAAGAAAAAACAACAACAAAGGTCAGTTCTCATTCAATTTTTATTATGAAACAAAAAGTCAAAACCAAGGAAAAACTATTCAGCTTTATATCAAGGTGAAAAACCTTACTGAAAGCTGAAATTGAAGTCTTTCATATAATTTGAAAATATAAATCGGGACAAGATTTTGTGGAAACATCAAAAAATGAGGCATGAAATTTCCGAGACCAAAAATAAGATTCTCAATTTTTTTTTTTTCAATTTCTCAATGACTAACCCCGACCGAGTTCATATCAACTTCTGTTTTTGAAAACTAGGTCAATAGTCAAGTTTATAGAAACTAGGTACTAGGTTGAAACTAGGTCAACTAAGTCAGTGAATGGCTAGGTGCCAGCTAGTTTCATTTTCTTTAGATTTGGTTCACAGGTAATTAACACGTTTTTCTTTTCTTTTTGTTTCCTGAAATTGCAGACACACCAATGAACAGCAACACCTTGAGTAGCACAGGTTTGAATTGTGCAGGTTTTCAGGTAGACTAATTAAGCTATTGCTGTACTAACAGATGAAACTAAGTATCAGCTGGAAGAAAATTTTGTCAGTAACTAGATCAACAAAATTTGGTGTTGAATTCTTGGCTCACTGATGATTGAAATGGATCAGAAGTCATTACTTAGGCCAACGAAAAGAAAATGATCCACTTATTGAAATTACCTTTTAGTAGCTTCCCCCACCCCCAAACTTCCTTGAATGTTCAGGTGACATTTTCAGCATTTTCTTCTATAAATCAATATTTACCTGCCACGGTATTCAAGACATCTTTCAGCTGAGAGAAACTGCTAAGGATTGGATCGGCATCATCGTCCTAGAAAGAATCCAAGAGACAGGTAAACAAATCTTTAAAACAGGATAAAAAAAGTGGTAGCATGACTTTTTTTTTTTTCAATGGTGCCCTTATTGCAAGAAAAGGGTATAAAAGAATTGGAAAACATCTGGAGAAGAGCAACGAAACTTGTTCCAGAACTGAAAAGCCTCCCCTATTGAGAGAAGACTTGAAAAATTAAAACTAACAACACAAGAAGAAAGGGAGATAAGGGGAGACATGATGCAAACATTTGAAATAATCAAAGGCATCAACAACATCCCAGTTGAAATTTTTTTTTCAATTGAAAAACATTTGTTAACAACTGAGATAAATTAATGGATCAAGACCCATGTATAATAGAAGCTAAAACAGTGAACAGCTTTAAAAATTAAAACAACAATTACACACCCTACAAAAAATAAAAAATTAAAAAAAAAAAACAAATAACAAAACTCAAACAGAAAGCAAGATGAAAGCACAAATATATACAAAAAAATATCTTTAATCACTATATATCCTATCAAATGATGTTATGTCTATGATGGAGTAATGATCTATCATTAATTCCTTGAATATAAAAAAAAACTATTCATTCAATTAGAGACAATGATAATTAGCAAAACATTAATAAGAATATCTGTACTTTGCATAACCAAATCACTGCGGCCTGCATGTGTAATAGAATTGATTATCTAAAATCATCTGAAAAAAAAAATAGATCTTTTATCTAAAATTATCTATGATTTTTTTTTATAATACCAACAAAAGATTTCATCATTGTTGGTCAAAAATGACCATAAAGACCCCAAAAAGCACTTTTTATGAAAAATAAAAAAACAGGGTTTTATGGGGTGGCTAGTGGTGAGCAAATTTTCATGGATGCAGTTCCCAAAATATGATCAGGAGTGTCTGGATACACACGGACAAGCTAAGAGAGAAGAATCAGTAAGCCACTTTACTGGTTGGTCGGATGGGCCATTTACGGGGCCAGGATGAACTTCTGATAATAAAATTCTGATAGAATAAGTAGATAGTAGATTTCTATTTGAGCATTTTGATTATGCATATTTATCAATTCAAAACTTGCCCTTTCAGATCCAAGAATCTTCAGAAACCTAGACTGAGAAAACAAAGGAATCAAAATAGACAGCAAATAACTGAGCAACCTTGCATTAGCAGACAACATCACCCTTTTTGCACAGAACCCACACAACCTCCAACTGATGCTAGATGGACTAAATGAAGAAAGCAAAAGAGTCAACCTACACATGAACTTCAGTAAAATAAAGGTCATGTGCAACAATTACGTCGGAAATAAGAACAAAACAATCAGAATTGAAGATGCATACTTGGAGAAAGTAGACCACTACATCTACGTAAGACAACAAATCTCCATGAAGTCTACTAAAGATGAAGAAATCAAGCAAAAAAAAAAAAAAAAATCACTCTAGAATGGCTAGCCATTGGCAGAGCAAACTCAACCTTCAAAAACAAGAAGATCACATTAGTCCTAAAAAGAAGGGTATACAACCAATGCATCCTCCTGATGGTCACTTATGGAGCTGAAACATAAAACCTAACCATGAGAGCCACGAACTGAGAACTATGCTGTGTGTACATGAGAGAATTATGTTCAACCTCAGATGGTGAGATCAAAAGACAGCACAGTATGTCAGAGAGAAAACAGGAGTCCGAGACATCATAGAATCCAGTAGAAAACTTAAATGGCAATGGGCTGGTCATGTTGCAAGAATGGTAAACAACCAATGGACATCACAACTCACTGCATAGATCCCAAGAGATGATATGCGCAACTGTGGCCGGCAGAATACAAGATGAAGAGATGAACTAGATAAAGTCAGAAAGTATCCGCTCCACAACACTCACGATAAAGAGGTGTGATAAATCCTGGAGAAGATCTATGACTGATGAAGAATTGTTATGCATCTTATTTAGCATAAAAGGAATAGTGAATATGAAATCATGATTTAGGATGTTTTGTTAGCAGGAAGTTACCAATGACCATTTGAATCTTGAACAATGAAAAATCTGAAATTTGGTACTTATTTTTTGAATTCTTATAAAATAGATATGAAGTAGGTATCAATTATTTTCCAATATATCTACTATGGCAAGCATTATATTATTATGCATTACTAAGCGTTGGAAGAATACTTGAATTATTAGATATCAAGAATAAATCATCCATATTGTCCAAGAGGATAAAGAATTTACAAGTTTAAAATCAACGTTGAACAACGACAGGCAGATGAGATAAAAGTATAGAAACTATTATTAACAGAGTTCAAAGTTATTCAATTCAAATATCTCTTTCCTTTGGTAACAGCTGGTCATTTAGACTAAATATAGAGATGAAAAAAAATCAATTGGGACTCAAATTCATTATACATTTTTTGGTATCAGCTTTAGAATTATCATTATTGTTCGCTGAATAGTAATTTATTCTTACACCAATGGAATTTCTGTTTATTTTTTTCAAAACCTTCATGATTTCCATTCATTTTCATTCTGCTAGCAAAAATTTGGAAAAATCAGTCACACAGATATACAAGACCATAGTAACCAAGTTTGTATGTCTGTTCATGTCACAGTGAAGACATAGGTTTTATTCTCTTCCTTTCTTTGAAGCAGATTAAAGAAAGGAAAAGAAAGAGATTTATGTGGCCAGCAGCTAAAGTTTGCAGTGTCTGTGCGTAAATTTTGAAGAAAACCATGTTTTACTCTCTTCTCTTTGAGGCAGATTGAAGAGAGAGAGGCTTATACGACAGAAAACAATGTTTAAAAATAAAAATTCTAAAATATTCTATCCATAGATAACATCCTATCATTTTTATGTGTACTTTATATATATAGGTGAAGTAATTTGTCCATTGTAGGCTTATGCAATGCTCTTCCATAGGAATAGAGCACTCTGGTGGACGGGGAATTTAACCTGTAATAAATATATCGCTTAAATTCAGCTTTACTGACCGTCCAGTTCTGTAGCTCAGAGGTAGGATATCGGCCTCCGGGTCTGGAGCGAAGGTTTCAATCCTGCCTCATGATACTGGATGGGATAATGGAAAATCTATAGCCACACTGAAGAGTTGTAATACAACAAATAGCTGTCTGTGGATGACACAGTAATATATATATATATATATATATATATATATATATATATGTGCAAATAAAACGGTAAAAAAAACTTTTGGAAAAAGATCTCTATACAGTATTTTGATATTTCAGGAGAATGGAATTATCTTCCTTTTGACAAAATTATCACTACCAAAAAACTATATGATTGTTTACCACTGAGGACACACACTTTCAATATATATATATATATATATATATATTATACATATACATATATAAAAAGCTTGTTTTCTAAAGTAAATAATAATCCTGTTGACTACTGTGGCAAAAAAATATTCTTTCAATCTGCACACAACCATTGGTTGCCTTCGTTGCAACAAACTGTTTAAACTGTAGATTAGTCTTTTGGAAAATTCACATTCCCACGTAACAATTTTAGACAGCACCCCAAGAACTGTCAATGCCTCAGCAGGTTAACTGCAATTCATTAAGAATTAAGAGACATGTCTCTCTTTCGTAGACCATCTTTATATTAACATTTTCTCTCTTAATGTGGCAATAGCAGGAATATATTGGCACAGTTAGAAATAATTAATTATATTACTTTTCTGTAGTATCCTTATACCACAAATTATATTGAAAATTAATCTACAAAGTTGAACAAGCATAGCCACCAAAGGTGGTGAAT
The DNA here is from genome assembly GCA_963457665.1 of Thysanoteuthis rhombus. Taxonomy (NCBI): domain Eukaryota; kingdom Metazoa; phylum Mollusca; class Cephalopoda; order Oegopsida; family Thysanoteuthidae; genus Thysanoteuthis; species Thysanoteuthis major. The sequence goes on along the minus strand of OY735226.1, from coordinate 46,559,609 downwards.
GATTCTATCCTTTTTTTATATAAGCATGTGATTGTATGTTCCAGCACTCCATAAAATTGGTATCAGTACTCCACTATACCCCTACTAATAAAAATTCTTTTTTTATTTTGGGTAAAAAAAAAAAAGAAAAAAAAAAAAAAAAGAGAAGAGGCCTTATTTTCACAAGTTTATAAGTAACATGTAGATTCTGGAGAATCTAGATGTTTTGTTACTATTTTTTAGATTTTTTTCCAGTGGAAAATACCGATGATATCATAAATAGAATTTATTAGGACTAATTTATTTTTCAAAGTAATTTTTTTTTTTTTTTTTCACACAAGTTCAAACGTCCAACATTTGTGCAAATTGAAGACATTTTTAAGATCATCAATTAAGTTGAAAGAACAGTAAAAATGTTTGATGAAAATGCTGTTGAAAAATACTTATTTAATATGTTGGTGAAAAAAAATTGCAGTTTTTCACCATCAACTTTCAAGCGGTATATGTCAGTTGAGGATAAAAGTAATTAATCAAAATAAGAACCTTCAGAATAAATACATTTCTGCCAACTAAATCAAGTCTATTTATTTCAGAAGCATAGAATTCTGGAGTCATGGAACTAATGAACTCTTCAAAGACATTTTGAGTTGCTGCTTAATTGTTGAAGACCTCCCTCCTCCACACTGGAACTTGTCGAAATTCTTGAAAAAGTGGTAGTTGGTTGGAGAGAGGTCTGGTGAATAAGCTGGGTGAGGTAGAGTTTTGTAACCTAATCCATTTGATTACTGCATTCATTCATTGTTTGGGGGTTTTTTGCTTGCTTTTCATTCAGGGTCATTTCAAGCTCTTCCAGTTAGGTGCAAATGTCAAACAACTGTTGAATGGTCAATGTTAAGTTGTTTTGCGTATATCCGCTTGAATAACGGACATCATCTCTAGTTCAAAAAATTTCGAAACAATGTTGAGCAATATGTTCATTGAAGGTCCCCTGGCCTAATACATGGTCAATATTGCAAGCAGTTTCCACCGCTTCACGTCACATTTTGAACTCATACACCTAAATTGCTCAAAATTACTATATCTTTTTTCCATTTTTGATTTGAAATAGACCAGAATGAATAGTGGGAAGGAAATGTTCACCTTAAAGAAATAGAGCAAAATTCATGCTCTAAAATAGTATATTCCACAAATATAATTAAATATTAGTTAATCCCAAAAATAAGCATCAAAGTTTAAAATACTAAAATAAAAAAAAATGCAATTATTTTTGCACCACCCTAATATAAAAAAAAATGATAACTAATTTACACAATTGGAAATGATATCCCCTATAGATAGCCTTTACGAAAATACACCATTAAGAGGGACTAAAAATTCTATAAAATTATTAGTTTACATTAATGGCCAGCAAAGAGTTGGTTTAACGTGCACAAGAAAGAATCATGTTCAACCTCACATAGAGAGATCAAAAGACAGCACAGTATATTAGGGAGAAAAACAAGAATCCAAGACATCATAGAATGTATTAGAAAACTCAAATAGCAATGGGCTGGTTATGCTGCAAGAATGGCAGGCAACCGATGGATATCACGACTCACAACATGGATACTAGAGATTAGATGTAAGACTGTGGCTGGCAGAATACAAGATGGAAAGATGAACAAGATAAGTTCAGAAAGTATTGGCTTTGTGATGCCCACAATATTCCTTCCCCAGGATTAGCCAGACCTCTCTATGTCCAACAAACGAACAATAAAAGACTGATGCCGATGAATTAAATTGTTCTAAAGATTGAGGAACAATACATCAGCCATTTTCCTACCATGTTTAAGAGTTACTCTCAATACTTAGAGAACAAAGAGGAAATTTAAAGAGAAATGATTTTGCATGGTCAAAATTCATCCTTGTTTACAGAATCCTATTCATTCAGATTTCAGAATAATTCTTTCACACCTATTCATAGAACATCCTAAACAATACAGCTGCAGGAGACACTTTGAATTAAAATATCATAATGTATTATAAAATATTTTGTTAAGCAAGTACAAAGGCTCTACCAGATACACAATACTTGAGTCTTCTTAGAATAAATTACTCAATAAAATTGTATTAGGCTCTTCAGTGCCAATCCATACATAAATGAAAGAGTCATCTTTTTAGGAGTAAATGGTCGTGAAAATATTAGATTGTCTGTGGCTATGACAAGATATGCAGAGACAAGCCAAACAGATGCCAATTTTTTAAAAGAAATTCCTGAATTTTGAAAACTGATTATTCAACAGTTTGGGGGAGAGAGGTAAGTGAAAAAAGGAAATTTGCTTTTTGACCCTATACTCATCTCATTCGGACTTTACTCCCAAACACCTGCTGTCACAAATATTTGGATTGTTTCTATTGACAACTGATTTTTTTCTCAGCTTCAATCTCAAGTTTCTCTTTTTTAATTAAAATAAATAACAACCCTTACTTTGTTTGAAAAAAAAAAATACTTTTATACAAAAATATATACTTGAATAATTTATCTATACTTCAATATGCTGTATTTTTTTTCTTTACATAAAAAAAAATACAATATCTTTTTTCTTTCATCTATTTGTTTTGATAAATCTAATATCATTATTTTTCTTAAAACTATTTACTAGCTATTTTTTTTTCTTAGAGCATTTTGTCTCAAGACTATGTCCGATCACTCTTTAAAAGTTGAGACATGGGAAAGAAAAAGAAAAAAAAAATTCAAGCATTCTGATTGTAAGTTATTAATCACTCAGTTACCTAAATGCAAGTTTGAATGAATTAGCTTTATGCTCAATGTATTATCATTATTAGTACGACTTCAATTTCTGATAGATATAAGCCCAACAAAAAGGTTCATCATATCAGTCAGCAGATTGGATACTTTTGCCTGGTGATTTTTAGTTGTTGGTTCATTGGCAGATTTTGAAATAATTAATAAGTAATTTCATAGATAAACATATTGTGGCCAATGGAATATTTATTCTTTTCAATTACTTATGAAAGTATTCACATTTTGGGAAGTGGTGGTCTTTTCACTGAGGCTGTCCCGCAGACTGGTAACTCTGGAGGAGAAGAAGTGGTGTCAAGCTTCTGTAGATTCTTATGCTTGAAGCTTCTTGCTATACTCTTGTGTTACAGTGCTGGGTGACAGGGACAGCATTATCTTTGACTGACATTTAATTCAGTGACAGTTGAGGTCCAGTGTGAAGTAAGAAATTGCATAAAATCATTGTTGAAAAATTAAATCAAAGAATCAGACACTTTCTAATCTCTTTGGAATGCAAGTAATTACAATATTGCAAATTTTGTGTATAAAACAAGTTCATGGGCCAAATGACCATCTTAATATCTAATAACTTAGGAAATGATATAGAAAACTAGCATTCCAGGGGTAATTATGAATCACTGCCACTCATATGATCATTTTTATCATGTAAATTTAGCATAAATTTATGTTGTAAATTGAACCTTTAACTAAAACGGGGGGGGGCGCAAAACAAAAATACAACTGATAATTTCACTACTCAAAGAAGATAATGTATGTGTGTGCAGAATTGAAAGTTTCTAATCTGAACGCTTAGAGTTGGGCTAAGTCCAGATATATATATATATATATATATATATATATATATATATATATATATATATATAAATAAAATTGTCAGAATATATGAATATCTTGAACTTAACCTAAGTGTTTAAACTGGTTTGTTGTGGGTAGTGGTAATTAATAAGTAACACACACACACACACACACACATATATATATATATATATATATATATATATATATATATATATATATATATATATATATATATATATATATATATATATGAAAAAGGTGTTTGTTTTTTTTCTCTCAATCTCCCGGTGACCAATGTCTTTTGGCAGCATGTCAAGTAGGGGTGATCAATTAAAGAAAAGAAAAAAGGGTGATCGATGAATAGATTACTTCTTTTACCTTCTGTTGGGCACAAAATATGCAAATTTAAAAAAAAATCAAGAGTGGACACCAACTGACAGTCCAATTTAGGATTAACTTGCATTGAAAATTACCCCCCCACACACACATTCACACACTAAAAGCTCATTTTGGAGGAGAATCTTTGTGAGAAGTGAAGCAAAAAAAAAAGAAAATTTTCCATTCTCAACACAGAATGCGTGAGAGAGAAATTTCAAGTTTCAACTATGAACAATTAGGGTTGGGCATAGTCCAGATACATACTTCCATATAAATGTGAGAACAAATGAATAATATCTAAACCAGTCTTATGGGTAGCAGTGATTAACAAGTATTGTCTATAGGTTTGAGAAACCATTAACATCCCAAGATTAGATTTGTTTGAATAATTGAACACACAATGTTTTGGCTGGTCCTTTCTACAGCCTTCTTCAGGTGTATTGTCTACAAATAAATGTTTTCTAATCATTTAACTTTCATATGTAGATGCTGAGAGAAATATTTGACACCACTGGGCCTAGAGCTTGAGAACAATATCAACAGCAAGATGGAAAAGACAATATTCAATAATAAGCAAGACATGCTCTATTGTGGGAGAGGATAGACCACAAATTAAGATTAAAACACCAGCCTCAAAGATCCGATAGCGAAAACAAAAGGCTCTCCTTGATTACATAACATTGGAATATAACAGGAGAAGAATCATTAGAATGGTCGAATAATTATGGGGTTTTTTGTAAAAACGATGGTTCGCCAGATGGAAAAGTTCTATAGAACACATAACCAACATATCAGCAACAGATTTAAGCATGAAACAATAAAACCAGTTGTCAATATCAGCAGTCAACATCTGAGCAACTCTGAAGAAACAGTATTTAACAAAGGCCTTAGGTTCACTATCATCAACAAGCAAATACTTTATTTGGAGTTGATAGTCTCTATAACAACTATACGTCCTTTGTTGCTTCTTAAACACAAAATAGGAGGTTGACCCAGAGAGTCAGCATTTGTGTAAGAGGTTCCAGCCGAGCAGATCTGAATGAATTTGTAAACATTACATCAGGGTAGTTCACAACAGCACAACAACTCTTCCCAACAAGAGTTAGTCCCTTATAGAAGAAGAGTGGGACAAAAGACTGCATTTATAACATCCCATACAAAAGCATAGGAGGGAGAAAACAGCTATCTCCTCAAAGTCGGATTCAAAGAACATAAAAAAAAAAAAAACAGGTCTGGTGAGTCACTCAGTAGAAACCTTCACATGACCAACATCTTTAGGCAGCAGACCATGTTGAGAGTGATTAATTAAAAAATTAGAAAAAAGGGATGACCAATTTAGCAGTCACACCTTTCACCTTTTGTTGAGTAGTAATACCCAAAAAATGTCTGAATTTTCAAAAAATAACCCAACATTAATACTGCTGAACACAAATTGAAGGATCAATTTGGCATGAACTTACATTGCGAATAGAACCTGCCACAAAAAACCTATTATGGGGGGGGGTTTAAAAACCAACCTTTTTCTCTAGACAGAGTAAATGTTGGAAATTTTAGCCCTCTAGCTCTTTGTTATGGCCTGTATGCATGATACATAGCCAGCTAGAAAACTGAACAAAGTAGTGTGACAGTTTTGGTTGATTGTCTCTAATAAAAATATTAAAAGGTGTGGTTTAAAAAAATTTGGTATGGCAGACCATATCTGGAGAGAGGGAGGCATACATTACTCTCTCTTGGATAAGGTCTGGAAGATTGACCCGTGAACTGAGAACCATGCAACATTCACATGAGAGAATCGTGCTCAACCTCACATGCAGAGATCTCAAGACAACACAGTATTTAGAAAAAAAATAGGAGTCCGAGACATCATAGAATGTATTAGAAAACTCAAATGGCAATGGGCTGGTCATGTTGCAAGAATGGCAAACAACTGCTGAACATCACGACTTACAATATGGATTCCCCATAATCATATCCAAAATTGTGGCCAACAGAAAGTAAGATGGCATGATGAGCTAGACAAATTCTGAAGCTCTGAAGAATTGGGGATGGTCTGTGTCCAAAGCAGATGTCAAAGGCTGACAATGATGATAATACAACAGTGACCACTGCAGGAGAATATGAGAAAGCTGAAACCGGTAGCATGGTTTGTTCGACTAGTTACACAAGGCAGGCAAATAAAGAATTCAATGCAGGGTGGTTTTATTTACTCAGCAGGGTATCGGGGACCACCCTTATGTGTGAATTGAAATCACCTGTGTTTACATTGATTGGTGGCGGATGGTATCATCAGTAAGTCTTGTAGTGCTGGAATGGAATCTATGTTGGTATATTAAGATACTAGTATCTACTCAGTGACACAAAAAAAAAATGAAAAGAAAAGAACTTTCCAGAACTAGACAAATGAAGCATTATAATTTTTAAAAAGTGACACTATAAAGGAAATATATTTGAAAGTTCATATGTATTTTGGTAGTGAAAGTACTAAGTTATATAAACACTAGTGGAAATTCCCATCTATACCAGATTGTATATTCAAAGAGTCAAATAAGGACACTACTAAATATCACTTTACTTTGATCAAGCAGTATTAGAATTGCTTTACCAAGCTAAAGAGCCCAGTCTGAGCTGCTATTTTACTCATAACTGGGTGATTTCTCTTGTTCACACATGCAAGTTTGTAATGTGAATGTCCAGTTTTATAGCATATTCATATAAAAAAAGCAAGTCCGACCAAGTATTGGTATAAAATTCGAACAGGCAAGTTCCCACCACCTTAAATCGGTTATTCTTTTCTCTTTATATAATTTTGGCCCGATGAGAGGTCAAAATTCAACTACAAGAAAAAAATTTTTTTTTTTTTAAATAAAAGAATCTAATAATCTTTTCAATTTCACATTCATTTAAAAATGTTCTCAAAAACTGTTCATTTTGCATTAGAATTCCACTGTGAACATTCTAAGGGAGGGGGGGACTCAATTCACAATATCTTAAATAAAACATAAATAGGGGAGGGGGTCAAAAAACAACTTGCAAAAAAACATTGCCCCAGGTCTGTTGAACATGCATGCCAAATTTGGTTGGACTGCACCCATGTTAGAGGCACCATGGCACCTTTCGTTTAAATACGCACAAAAGATATATTCAAAGGGGAAAATTCAGATATGAGTAATCGTGAGAAAAGATCAATAACATAGAACATCATGAATAGATTTTACCAATTGTAGCCAAAGTGTCCAAATGGTGAGAGAGAGGCAGATAAACTGCTACGCCATTTCTCAGCTGGGCAAACATGGAATTGTTTCCACAACCTGACAAAATTTGTCTAGATTCAACACGCTGAAACTTGAAGAACCATTCACAAGTTGTTACACTGCCAATTCAGCATTTTGATTTAACTAAACCGAGGCATACTTTGAAATCATACAACAGACATATTCTCAATTACTTCGTAGAGATCATTTTTTCTTTCTGATATTAAGCATTTTGATGAATCTTTTAAAATATACTCTGGTATTGATGAGAACACTTGGGGGGGGACCTTTTTTTCTTACCAAACTAATTTTTTGGTTACTTTTGGAACAATAGTCAATGCCTACAGTTAGTACACTTTTTGTCAAATACTAAACACTTTCTAGGAAGCATTCTACATCAAGTAACAAGTCAATGACAACATATTTTATAAATATATTAAAAAAAAAAAAAAAAAAAAAAAAAACCCTGGTGACTCAAGAATCAATCGTAATGTGGCTGAGATTGTCTTTAAAACTAACAAACATTTATTCTTTGATAAACAAGACTTGAACATTTTACACTTTCTATTGTACCTAACATCCAATACTTCAAAAACTGCTGCTTCATTCTTGTCATCATAAATAGATTCAATTCTTAAAGCAACCTTGTTAAATCTATAAAACGGTTAAAAGCCTTCAACTTTAATCATCATTTTTTGCACAAATAATAACGACAAGTATGTCAAGCTCAAGTGAGTTCAGCCCTGCAGGGTATGATACAATAACTGACAGGATAGTACCCTTTGGACTGAAGCTGGGTCTCACAAAATGCCAAGCTCTCCTGCAAGATTAAAATGATACAAAACTAGTTTTGATCTAGGACGGAAAAATCACTCAAAGCCATCCAAAGATTCAGTTACCCCAGAAGTGAGATCACATCTCCCAGTGGGGTGCCACTAGAAATGATGTTGTGAGGATGGTAAAGGCCAATGAGACCAACAATAAGAGACTGCCTATTGAAGAGAAGATAAGCTACCAAAAGAAGAGCCCCCTGTGTAGTTGTCTACTCTAACTTGTCTAATGGCCGTTGCATAGAGCGGGTGAAACTAGTATAAAATGTATTTAATCACAAGTGTATATGACGGATCCTACAGACCAAATGGCAGTAAAGATTTAAAACACAGAAGTTCAGTGATGCCTTTTCCGAAAGCGTTCTTCAATCAGTGTGGTTGTTACAAAAAAGACTTGAATGGCAGACACATTCTACAGATGCCCTCAGAGAGGCTTCCTTAATAGTCAGCTCAAAGTAATCATGAAGGAGGATGAAAAAGTGCCATGAGGCTTCTTGTTCCCTCACACTGTTGACCACAGTGCTTTACCTGGTTGGTAGGGTAAAGAAGAGAAACTATTCACTCAACCAACAACTCTGAAAGATCTGGCAGTCAACAGGACCCAGTAGAAACAGTAAATCAGGAACATAGTTGACAGCAAAGACCAACAATGGCTACATTGATGACAGCATGACCAGACAACGTGTCAAGCAGAGTGAACAACATAAACAGTAAATATAATGTCAGAATACAATTTCACATTTCAGGATTCAAAATTTAGAGCAGAGAAGGAAAATAAAACAATGAATAAAAAGACTAGCTGCTGCAGGGTCAAACTCCATTCCAACTTTTATTCCGTCTAAAGATGATACATAATAAATATGCAATTATTGAAATATATAATTTTTAGTATAAATATATTTAATTAAAATGCAATAACCCTGTGCATATTTAAACTTTTCAATTAAGCCCAGTGAGTTGGTTGAGAGTTCAAATCATGGTAGGGGAATATAAATTTTGCATGTCGGCTTACACCTCTAACTTTGGTGAGGATTGTTGTTCTTGTTTTGGCAAAAGATAAAGTCAACTCTAGTTTTTGTGTTAGTGAAAAACAGATATTTGCATAGGAAAAAACACACACACACAAACAGCAACATACACAATCATAATTTGTTTAATCAATAATTACAGACTTGGGAGAGGAAGGTGAAGAAAAAGCAAAAAATGGAATGAGTTTGGAGAACATACAAAAAGAAAATGATTCATCTTGTTATATAAATAAGAAGAAATTGATTATGATAGGTATGATGAAAGAAGAGAGCCTTACACCATTGGGACAAGAAAGAATAAGCAATTATAAAGAGGTCATTGTGTATAAATTCAACTATAAAAGAAATTTTAGGTTTCATGTTTAAACTGCACTTTACATTCAATGGTTTGTTTTTCTTTCAGCTTATATTAATTTGTACAGCAATCATTCAACCGTAATATATAAAAAATGCACTATTTAAGGTATTGCTGTACAATTGAATTTACAATATAATTTCAGTTATTGTCTTAAGTTCTAAGATGAAGTATATCAATTATTCAATTAATTATTTGGACTATTATCCTCGTCTTTATTGTTTAGGGCTCTTTTTTTTTCATTTCATTGAAAGCTAAGAAACAGTATGAGCCAATATTTAAGGTTTACTTGATGCAAAATTCAACCAAGATGGACTGAAGAATATATCAGTGGTGATAAAAACAACAAAGATGGGGACACTAGTCTTGATAATTCGTGGAATAACAAAAGACTCAAGTCATTGAGATCATTATGTCTTCTAATGTCAAGTATAAACCAATATTCTCAGCTATCATCAAAAAAACAACAAACTTGTATTCTTTAGCTATATTTATGTTCAATTAATTCAGCTGAGATAATACAAATAGGAGTATTGTAGCATGCTAGTGCTCTGCTATATATACCTTTTACCAGCCAGTAAATTTCATTTAAGGTTATTGTTAGTGTCTACCATGTTATTCATCCAATAAGCAATGTAGCTGCTCTCTGTGGTAGTACCAAAGGTACCTTAGCAGCAATGGCATGCCAATTCTCCGTCTTCAACTGGGTGTATCATAGAGACAGGGTTATGGCTAAGCCAGTCTTTAATGTTGTTTGCACATGATTTCCTGTTTGCCTCAACAATGCTTGCTTTCCACACTTCCTTGTGGGATAATCTTTGACAAGAAGACATGGCCAAACCAGTTGAGTTTCTGTCTTGACCTATGCGAAGTGGTGGAGGGTCTTCCGTACAATATCCTCCAGATACATGTTAACCTTTATCATTTGGCAGGCCATTTCTTTGGCTGAGCCAAAAGTTTGTACTGCCACTGAAGGCAACTCACCAAATGATAGCAAGTTTGAAATTGCAGTAGTGTTGTAATGTCAATTTCATGTTAATTTCAGTTATATAAGAACAGAAGTGCACAAAATCTTGGCACTCTTGCAAAAAAGTGCAAAGTGCAAAGGGTAAAATGAGGTTGGATAAATTAAATAACTTTGATGAACTCAAACTTTGGTTATGACAAATCTCTACAACTACTGTTAAGGATAACTGCACCGCCAGCCTTCATACAGTGCTTCAATTACTTCAATACGTTTAATATCAAAGTTAAAATTCTTCATAGACCTGCCACATGCCCTCGTGTCAGACATGATTGAATTTCTACTAAAAGATGATGAAAATGTAAAAAAGATTACATTGGTGTCACAAGGGCTTCACTATTAACATTTTGATGTTGAAGATTTGTTTTACAGTCGTTTTTGCTTGGAAACTTGACCGTTCTTCAGCTACAATGTCTTTGGATTTTCAGTCTCTTCAGAAGAATTCTTAGCATCATTTTACTTAAGACACTGATTTGGCTGATAGTTTTGGAATTTCTGGCACAGTCTTAGACTTGTTTCCTTGGAAAGAGCGGCATTATAAATTGGCTTCATTCCTTTGGCCATTGTTTCATTTTCTATATCCTTTGGCAAACAGCAGTCAGTTATCCGATTAGCTCTTGTCCTGCAAGTTTTACAAGTTCTGCTGAAACATTGTCGACTCTTGTGGAGTTGCCTCCTTTTAGTGAATGCACAGTCTCTTCAGCATCACCCTTCAGTCTTCATGCAACACCTATTTCCTTTGATTAGTGCTTATTTCAATGTATGTCGTTTATAATTATGTATTTCTTTGAAGTACTCAATCTCTTTACATTGATTTATTCTTTGGTGAAAAGAATGCCAGTTTAGTCTTCAATTACTATTGGCTTGACTAAATGTTTTGAGGCTTCTGGCAAATTTTAGAAGGCACACTCCTCTGTTGTTGGTTTTTCCTACTCCAAATAGCCCCATTTCCCTACTCAATCATCAAAGCCAACTCTAGCATTCCAGTCACCTCATATGATGCACAGATCTTTCACTAAAATCTTCCTAAGGGTCTTGTTTTACTGATTGTAAACCTTCTCAACTTCATCACAGTAATCTTGAGAAGAAGAGACTCGAAGAATGGCTGTCTTCTTCTGTCAAACATAAATCTATATAGTAATGAACCTGCTGGAAATTAATAAGCAGCTCATCACCAAAATCATTACATCTGTGTTAACAATGAAGCCAACTCTATGTTAGTGTGGTAGAGTTTATAGTGATATTCCACCAATGCCCATCTGTTTGACCTCAACTAAGCCAATAACGTCCCAGGAGTATCTAGCAAACTACCAAGCAAGTTCTCTCAGATTCCTACAAGCGTATACCATTCAGGCATTCCATGTCCCAATAATAGTGTTTTTTCCGGGAACGCCTAAAGCCTGAGGTTTTTCTCATTGTTCTTGCTCCAGTAACATACTTATCTCCACCACCTTAAAGCAAATTCATGGACAACATAGGCATTAGTATTCCTGGCCTTGACTGATTGGGCATGTTGTTGACTGGTTCTGCGTTCATGTCATTTCAGTGGGGTAAAAACGGGAAGCCTATATCTCTTCAAATCCCACATGAATTACCAGTATGCAATTGTAGACAAAAGTTGACGCCTCAAGGACTCCAGCTCTGGATTTATCATTAGAGTTGATCTCCAAAGTCATTCCTATGAATGGTTATGGCTACAAGGCAGTGGAGATTCGAAATCAGAGCATTCCTTCTCCCAGATGGATTACCAGCCAAGGATAGCAGGGCCCCTCCTCAGGAAATAGGTTTCAATGAACAAGTGACTTGTTTACACCCTTCTCTTATAAGTAATGTTTCCTCCAGAATATAACAGTATCACACAAAAAGGTTAGGGACAACTACATTATCCGGGGCCAAATTTAAAAATGACAGCCATATTATAGATCATATCATTAATTGAATTTTATATTATAGATTATATTATTAATTGAATTTTTTTTTCTTTTAAAAAGATCAAAAAAAAATGTTTTTTGGATCACTGACATGAAATGAAATTGATTAAATTATTAAATTTGTTATCATTTAAAAGGAACAATAATCCAGAAGTCAAAAACAATATAATAATATTTGTACCTTGCAGTAATGATTTACTGTAACCCATACAGGTACCAGGACTAATAATCTAAAAAATTATTTAATATTACTGACAAAAAAAAAAAAAAATGCAAAATGACCTAAGAGACCCCAAAAAGCACTTTTGAAGAGAAGAGGAAAAGAAAAAAAAAAAAATTTCTTCAGATGGTGCCAAGTGGTGTACTCATACCAACTTTCAAGGTTATAGCCCACAAAGATGTGACAAGGAGCATACACGGGACACAGATAGATAGAAACTCAAAAAAAGAAAAATCAGTTATCCACTCTGACAAGGTTGGTCAGGCCATTTGTGGCAATTTGAGATTGTGAAAACCAAGATGAACTAATACTGAATTTAATAATAATATATCATCCAACAATGACTTACTTGATGACTGTGTGTTGTCCATCGTGTACTTCTACGCATGGCAGTGACCACTAGGGATATTTCTCCCTGGATAATGTACATTCCATACTTTGGTGGACCCATCTTGTATTTTGGGGGGGTTCACTGAAAAAAGTAGAGAAAAGAGAAATTTTCAAAATACTTGACTTTCTTATAACATACAATAACCTCATTATTTCTATTGATATTCGGACTATCCTCATCTTGGTTGTTTTTCATAACAACCAAGATGAGGATAGTCTGAATAATAATAGAAATAATAATAATACCTCATCTCAAAAATTCAGAGATATACTACAATAACCTCATTCAAGTGTAAATAGGCTATAAACTTGATCCAAGCAACAATTAAACACTCATTGTTTATGTGATATACACAAATTGAAGATATTTGGCAGACCGGTCTGGATTACTACACTAAATCAGGGATAACTTTGAAATAATCTCTTCAACAAAATTGATGTTTGCCAATCAGGTGGTGCATTGAGTTATGGTTTTAATTGTGAATTTATGAAAAAAAAATAGATTTTTAAAAAAAAGGAAAGAAAATAGACACAAACTAAAGGATCAATTTGTCACAAATTTTCATTGTAAATTGAACCCTCTAATAAAAACCTATCTAAGGTGAGGGGAGCTTCAAAAAACAAAAACAAAAAAAACATTTTCCTTACTCATTAAGAGGAAGGGAAGTGGGCAAAATTTCAAGTTTCATACTATCAACAGTTCAGGTGAAATCCAGATAGTTGGATACATATAAATGTCAGAACACATGAATAACCAGAACCCAGCAACAGTGATTAAACCAGTCTGTTGTATGTAGCAGTGCGTAATATACCAACAGTGATATTTTTATACACTGAAGAGGAAACTTTGCAGAAAAACCTTAGACAGAAGCTATGTTAGTTAATAATGCCACAATCTGTATAAGCACAAAGAAGATGATGCGCTCAGATTTGCAAAGTCATTTTAGTTCTGTTTGTCAAAGTGATACATAAATTGATATACACACTGCTAGAGCTATGAAAAGTATAGTACTGGAAGCATCATACCACTCTTCAAGTTAAGAAGTTCTTGAAAAGCTTCATACAGTCACAACTGTATCTCTAACTCAAATTATAATCATTTTTTTTACTTTTAAAAATTGTGGTAATAAATGAACATGTTTAAATGTGTATTAAATACTAGCATGGAATCTTGGTGTTGCCCTAGGAAAAATACCTGAACATCAGACAAACAGAAATGAAATATGTTCTATAATGTACGTCTTCTTACACAACCAGATGGAGAGGAGATGGTGCAAGCCACAAAATTGTTTTAGTGTATTATTGAGTGTATTGTCCGTCAGATTATACAATCAAAACTGTGCACAAACAGGCAGATTTGCACACACTATTAGATGGGTCAATGTGGTTTGCAGAGTTTTTTTTGTCATTGTTATTGAAATGTTTGAAGGCGGAAATTCTGTTTCAAGATTCAAAGGTGTACTGCCATAAGGTGGACAGAAATTAATGGTCTAGTTTAGCAGTATAGTTGCAATGTAAATAGAACAGCCTATTGGAGACTTACAAAATAATTTTTCTCAAAACATAACAAACCCCCACAAGAAACAAAGGTGCTATAGATTGAAAGTGAAATTAATTATTTGCAAAAATCAATTTTTCTTTAACATTTGACTAAAACAAATTTTTCAGAAAATTACAATCTCACTGGAAACTTTTGCACACATTGATTTTTCTTCAAAGGCAAAAATTTCTGAAGCAGTTCAAATATATACAAAATACTAGCAGTCAATCCCGGCTTTGCCTAGAGAAAAATACCTGAACATTTGACAATACAAAAATTCAAGTGATTTAATGATTTTACATCAAATGTGGACAAGTATTTTATATTTGGAGGTAAAACTCAACAATAGCAATAGAAACTGATGGTAAATAAGGTTCTTATCTATGGTGCTTCATCATGAATAATCACTACCTGATTAAAGAGAGGAAACGCCAATTTGAAAGCCAAGCTAAGCTTCTTACTCCTAATAGTACGTCTTGCACCTAAAATCCACCCAGTGTTATCAATTAAAACCAGTGGTAGTAAATAGCACTTGATAATGAATAAAAAATTTAAAAAATACATAAGTCAAGATGCTAGAAGACAAGAATGTTGGCAAGTGATAATAAATATTGATTAAAGGTTGTATGTGTGAGAAGATGGTAAGTTTCATGAAGCATTCCAATGCATAAGAGATTAGAGGGGCATATTCCTGAATTTTATCTACAAATGCAAAGAAATTTAGATATTTTACGAATACTAAGCGCTTTAGAAAGCCAGGGAAGAAAGGTTTTAGTGGGGATGAGCCACAAAATTTCAATTGATTTACTAACAGTATATTTGAATCAAAAGCAGAGGTTTGCATTGCTACTTCATCTTTATAATCAAAGAGTTCTGTAAGTTAAGAAGTGGAATTTTAAGAAAGAAGTGTGAATTCTTGTACAACTGATTTCTTTAGTGACAATTGTCAAGAAACAGCGAACATATCAGTAACTGGAGGTGTCCCGTCAGATTGACAAAAACAAAAAAGATTTCATGAGTTTAGTCTTGCTTTGTATACAATCCAAAAAAACAGTAGTTAATGGCCAAGTAATACAAGTTTGTTTCTGGTCATAGGCTTTCCTGGTTCTTTACTTGTATCACAAGTACTCGAAATGATTGATCTATTTAGTTTGATTCATCTTGAAATTAAACAAATTGACACCAAACCGTCAAACCCATATTTTGACCTAATAATAGAAGGGAAAATTTAAAACATCATTACTAAATAATCAAAAACAACTAAATTAAGGATGAAATGTTTCTAGTTTCTTTATGACAGATAAAACTGTAGTGTAATTCAATAGACAGGACAAGAACTTCTTACTCCTGGGCAATTAGTGTCAGGTTTAGGAATTCTTGATTGAAAAATAATTTCCACCAAAATATCATCTTCGAGGGACTTTTTTTTGTCTGTAACTATTGAATATTGGTTCATCATTTGGATTAGTTTCCTCATCTAGAGCATGAAATATTGAGGTAAAAACACACAACAAAGATGAGGAAATTAGTCAAAATGAACCAACATACAATGAACAGTTGTGGATTTTTTAAAACCTAGTATTTCCCTCACTTTCTGTATTTGGAGATAATAGAAATTCAAAGCAGATAGAAGATCCTAATCATTGCAAGATATAAAAATAAGTTTCTTACACATAATACCTTGTATACATACATAATTCATTCACATAATCATCATTGCAGGCATAAACCAATTTTTTTCTTCATGTCATATACATAGGCATAATTCATATCAAACAAAACAGAGTTCTAACAGCTACACCAAGATAAATAAATAAAATTCACCCAGGTTATATAAGCATTTGGATGGAGCTATTACTCATAGAGAACAATTTGCTTTTTGACACTCTCATATGAAATGTGTTGCTAATTAGCTAATACACAAATTTCATGTCCGTTATTATAGGCTTCTTAGAGATATCATCTTCTTTCTCATCAACAAGACTGTCAATGAGGAAACTACACAAGACAGAAATTAAAAACATAAGAATGGTGACATTTTATCACATACCAGTCACCATCATTAATTGAGACACGTATTATCAGGTCATTTCTATCATTATTATTTTTATTATTACTATCATTATTATTATTGCAAGAATCCTTTTTAGATTAATGTAACTGGCTATTTCAAGTTAGCTAATTGTGACTATGAAGTTCACGCAACAACAGCAGTGCCTCCAACGAAGCCTTCCTACACCAGATGATGACCTTTGGGGTCAGGCATGTTTTCTGGACATAAACATCATTGCCATTAATCCAGGAAACTGAATAATACCTCATAGCATCACCAGACTATTGGTTCTCCATTACAATGTCTCAGCTCCTATCTCCCAAAACGTCACAGACCATAAGGTCACACTAAAAACATAATCTTGTGGAAAGGACAATTCGTTTTTTTTTTTAACTGATTTTCCGACGGTTTGACAAGAAAAATGATCAAAGTTGTGAATAATTGCGAATAGTAAATTAAGAAAACAGACAATAAATAACAAAAAAATGGTAGTCCGATGGATTTTTCAAATCAACTGTAGTCACTTTTTCTTTCATTTATATCCTCTTTTTCGATAACGTTACACGTGGCATCCTAGCATAGGTAATAACTATTTTTAAAAAGTAACAAATTAAAAATAAACATTAATTTCAAGTCTACAATACACAGAAATGTTCCGATAAGTGACCTCAGAGTGAAATTAAAAATAAGACGGAACAGTACCACGATTGGAGGCACCATCGTGTATAAATATATTCAACATGAAATAGGGAGTGTTCAAAGGTGAAAATGCAAAACCGGAAAAAAATGAAAACGTAAAAATTCAGTCGTTAGGTGACTTATTACATAAAAAGTAAAATCAATTTCGGACCATATTTCGTGATCAATTGAAAAAAATAAATGATAACACAAAAAGTAAATGTTTATTTCTTAAATAGTAAGAATCCTCAGCTCAAATAAATGGTCAATCGAATTCTGACAGTAAGCACTGATTACAATTAAAATTGAGTGGTAAGTTATTAAAAGACTGAAAATATTAAATTTTTTCATCAAAAATTAAAAGACACGAGAAAACAAAAATAAAAAAATTACAATTTCTCCAAGTAAAAGATTTATTTTTTTTTTTTAGTATTGAATTTAAGGAGTAGAAATTTTCATTTTGATTTGCAAAAAAGAGTGAACTTTTAAATTGAAAATATGTTAGATTGCTTTCAAAGACACAAAATGTTTTGGTTTTGACTTTTTCGCGACCAGATGGTGAAGAATATCGATTTGAAAATGAAAACCCAAGACAATCGATCAATCAGACATCATTTTGGCTTGTCATGTGGATTTCTCTCCACGGGATAAGAAATACAAATTCCTTACAATAACAAATAAAAGGTGAAAATTAATGAAATTAAAGTAAGACCATCTGTCAACAACTTAAACTACAATCAGTCGGGGGGGGGCATAAAAACACCTGATTAAACTGACGTCACGATTTGACAAAGCATTCTGGGTATATATATATATATACATTATTCCCAAATACTACTTACTTCAGTCTTACCATCAAATATTCCCGAGATGGAAAAGTCAACAAATACGGAATGTCTCACCCCTGATAAAGTGCTACTACCAGTCAAAGAACAACACTACAGACAGTATTGTTTTTAAGCTACTGGTAGTAGTAATAGTAGTACAAGATAGTCTTTTTAACTTATTTTGGTTCTTCACCTAGTCAGGTAACGGAATAATGTTATTTATTTTCCAGTTGACTGAGTTTAACTAGAGGTCCTCCTACCCAACGGGGGTATTTCTTTTAAACCTAAAGCAAGTCTGAAACACTGAAACGATGTCTGTTCAACTTGTGTATCAACGTGGTTCACAAAGCTTTTCTAAAAAGAAAAAGCATAGGTCAACAACTTCAGCATGAAAATATTTCATCTCAACATTCTCACAAATATGTTGACGCCTTTATGTGGATTGTGTCATTTTACAGTCCAGTTAGTTTCCCGAAATAAAATTAATGAAAACCTGATAAAAGGTAAGGTTTTCCAGAAAGGCTCAGGATTTTGTACTATTAAATATTTTTGTCTCATCACTGAACTTAAAAGATCTTTCGAACACCGTGGCCATTGCTATCAATTTCGCACAAGAAGTGAGGAGAAAATCTTTACAATCTGGGTACTTCTTTGTCAAAATCTCAGACGTAGGTTCAGTGGATTAACATCTGAACCAAGAAAGGTATGATCAAGATCTTTTTAAGGATCTTGCACGCTCCCTGGTCACTACATTTTAACCCTTGTAAAATACTACAGTATGAAACTAACACACAACAATAAATTGCCGATTTAATTGAGTTTAGTATCCTAAACACAACGATTCCCCCAAAATGTTGTCACTTCGCATTATGGATGCACAAACACACAATATTTACTTTAAGTGTACGTAATTCGTAATGATATCAAGTTAAAATTCAATTAAATCCTAATGTTTAATTATTTATACCCCAGGAATGGTAGGTCAGTGAGTAAACAATTGTAGTAGGTAAACAATTTTTGAAGAACACAATTATTCAACTTGATAATTTCGAAGGAAGTAATGTATACACAAAAAAAAAAACTGAACAATGAACATGTTTAAAAATCGATCTTGTGTTTAGGATACTAACTCAACCTTTGCTTTCAAGTTTTTGTGGACAAAGCAATGAAGTATAAATGTTCATTTGGATAATCAAATGATTTGGTGAGTATATGGGCTGAAGTGACATAATAAACTTTTTTACTTTGGTTAAAACTATAAATTCGTTCAATTTAAAAAAGTTAAAAATTGGTCCTGATCTTTTCGAGGTCGTTGAAAACTAACAAAGAACAGACAAGGATCAGAAAATCATTATATGATAAAATCAAGAAGGGGTAATTCTAAAAAAAATCTATATTAGATTATTGAATAATTATTATTGTGCTGGACATTAGACCAACTTTATCATAAACTAAAACATAATCAGGAATTACTAAGGGACAAATCTAAATCTAGTTAAATTAAATACTTATATCTTATCGAAGTTTTTTTTTCCTATAGCTTTCTTCAACTTTTGAGATTCTTTCATTGTTTTTGTATTCTTTTACAATTAGAAGAAAAAAGGACGTCGCAACATAAAATAGTTAAGATATACCTAAAATAAATCAAATTAAAATATAAATTATTTTCCCCAAAAGAAAGGTTTTTCAGGGGATAATCGAATGGACCGTCTTTTCTTTTTCCCTTGATATTTGTTAAGGAATTCAAGTTGATAATTCAGGTCTGGTTTGAAAACTTCAACGACAGGATTTTTAAAAATCTGTTGGTTATTTTTCAAATGAAAAAAACACTTCAAGGTCGCCTCTGGATTGTTATCATTATTATTATTATCATTACCATCATAAATCTAAGGTAAACATTTTATCTTATTTATTTTGAAAATAAAAGGAAGACTAGTTATGTATTGAGTTGTTTCCCCACCCACAGATGGAATTGGGGACAGACAGACATGATTCACAGCAGTACTCTGCTATATACATCGAGATTTAAACAATTAAATACATTGCAAAACCGGAATATCAAGTAATAACACTATAGATTAAAGATAGATGTCCCTGGATATACAAGACTTTTTACTTACCTTGTAAATAAAAACCAGGTAGATCCCCCAAAAACTGTCTTTTCTCTCTGCTTTTTACACACAGAGAGTAAGATAGGAATATGGCTGCTTCCAATTGGAGTTACAACTGTCGTCGTCTGCAGGTCTAAACGTTGTTTTCTTTTTTTTTTCCCCCTTTGCAGTTCTGCCTCAAGGGAGGCTGCCGTTGTTAATGTACATCATGCCTTCCTGGTTAAGAAGGGGAAAATCCCTAATGAATCTATTATACCAGTTCATATTTCGACCGAATCCATTTGCCGAGTCTTCATCTTCTTATCTTTTTTTTCCCCTTTTTTTTGTTTCTTTGCTTTAATGACGTGGTGGAGATTTTGATGGCAATTGGAGAGCGACACAACGGGAGGTAACTGCACAAACAAGCCTTTCAGGGTCCATTGGAGAAATATGATAATGTAGAGATCATTCTCATCTCAAAGAAATATCCTTCTCAGCCGTTATCTGTCCGGTAATGTAAAAATTACAACTCTGTGAAAAGCATAAATTTGAAAATAGGCTAATTTCTCAAGATATATGTTCGGGTTGAGAACATTTTAAGGTCTCCCAACCAAACTATTGAATTTGCTTGGTATTAATTCATTTTATTTTACTTCTGGGCATCTCTAATTATACTCAATATTTATTCATCAACAAAAAAACAAATACAAAATTCAAAAAAGCATATTCAATGTTCAAAAATACAAACATCTACAATTTAACTCAATTCACTGATCAGACTCTCTTGAACATCTCATCAAACAGCTTCCCAAAATGTCCTTGTAAGCTAATGTACTTTCCATAATTTCTAAACTTATCTAAACTATTTTCAAAACTCTGTACATTATAAAACATGTCTGGGCAAATTATTCCAAAAAATATTACTCTATCAGAAAAAAAAGCTAATTGTTCAGAGAATTTAGTTTTTAAAATCTGTCTTTTCACTAGATTTCCAGTTCAAGGAGAGATATTAAAGAATGGTGTACCAAATTTAGAACTTCCATTAATCAAAACTCACACAGAGTTAGTTATATCGATTCTCTGAGAAAGAAAAAAACAAGGCAAAAAAAAAGTAAGAAGCGTCAGGTTTGTCGCTCAACAAACACCGTCACATGCACAATATCTTTTGACAGCATGCCGTGTTAGAGATGATCAGTTAAAAAAATTGAAAAAAGGGTGTTCAATGGGTAAGTTATTTCTTTCAACTTTTATTGGGCAGTAATCACAAAAAAAAAGTCTGAATTTTATAAAAACTAACCTGAAGCTGCCAGAAACAAACTACGGGACCAATTTAGCATAAATTTACATTGCAAATTGAACCCTCCACCAAAACTTATTTTGGGGGAGAGAATTATTTCTAAGCATAATACAGATTAAATTTTCAGTATGTTATCTCCATTTGTGCTGCCTGTGCACGTGATATATTTGTGGAAATTTGTAGGTTTACCAAGGTTATCAGCGTCTTGACTCAAATGGATGAAAACAGTAAACAATACAAAGAACCATTTAAATTCCAAATTAATACAATCTTTAAATAAAAGAAATGTTGTTTATATTCTTGGAAAAAAAACTTTTTTGGCCTTTTTCAGGGCCTTATTTTGACAGGTTTATTAAAAACATCTAGACTTTTTCTTTTAACTTTATTCTAGATATTTTCCAGTAGAAAATGCCAGTGATGTCATTAATAAAATTCATTCTGATCATATTTGTTCTTTTTTACATGACTTCAAATTTAGACTCTATGGTTGTTTGATTACTGACTGTAATGGCTGGTAACTTTTTTTCATTCTACCAAGTTTCTATGTAAGATTTTCACTATAACATAAAAAGTGTTACCCGAAAGTTTAGGGAAATGGAATGATGTGCACAAACCATATGTAGTATAGACTTTTCCCTCTACTCTTTGTGATATCTCTGTGTACACACCCAACAGGACAATTTCAAAGGAAGCAGTTGAAACTAGGCAATAAGGTTATGTTTGTTTTTTGTTTTTTTTGATGACTAGATTCATGAAGCATTTGGGTATCACCTCATTTATTTGTGCAATTATACAGAAACAGGATATAATTAAATGGACATCGCTATTTTGCTTAGATCTGATGTATTGAAACAATATACTCACTGGCAATTACTCAAATTACTATAAAAGCATGAGAAATTGAAAGGGGGTATGTTGTTGGTCTCAGGGGGTCAGCACAATAGTTTCATGCACCCTAGATGAGACTTGAAAATTGCATCCTCAGTTGTGTTCTGTTTTTTTCAGTTTGGAATGCGTGCCTTAAACCTTCGCACCCTAGGCAACACAAAAGATGGCATCAGTCGGCATCAAAATTAGGAATTCCAGCTTTATATACTGTGTGTGTACAATTCATTTATGAAGCAAACCGTTGCGTCTTATTCAGAACAACCTGGGCTGTCTTTGTGTGACAAGATGAAAAATTGAACAAAATCCTAATTATAAAGCAGCACATGTGGTAGAGTGAGTCTAAATCAGGCTATGAATGGATCTCATAATGGCAGAGCAGCCAGAAGAAAGCCACTTCTTGAGCCAATCAACATTTAGCAGGGAAAGCAGTGGGCAACTGAAATTAACAGACTCTGAAGTTTTGACACATTGGAATTCTTTCAGAAGAGTTTTCACTTTCTCAAATTATTCAAAGCTTTAGTATCCGTGTATTTCGTTTAATGTTTAAACGTAAATAAAAGGGAAACAACTACACCTACTTGTAGCTACATGGAAGTGCCGGCAAGTAGCCTCAATCTGGTTAATGGATGTTTTCGCACTTGGTCATTGGCCAGTCATCGTTAACACAGATGTCCTTTGTTTACCTCTTCATTTTTCAATCAGTGTCTAACTCACAGGTGAGATTAATAGCATTTCAAGCTGGATACTATTGGTCAAACAAGCAAGCCAAGACTCAACAAAAGTCTACCAAGTATTTGGGTTTAATCATTTTAGTTATAATGCTGCCAACTTCAAATACACTCTACCAAAAGATTAGTCAGTTAGAAAATTCAGAAAAAGTAAGAAATAACTGAAACTACCAAAGATGGTGAAGGGTTCTATCCTTTCTTATCTGTGTAGGTGTTTGTGTGTTTGGTGTGTTTGGTGTGTTCCAGCTCTCCTTACCATACTGTTTTGTCTACAGACTTGAAAATTAAAATGAGTACTCCCCTAAACCACTTCTAAAAATGTATGGGTTTTCGTTTTTAGAAAAAAAGCCTTTTTGACTTTTTTGGGACCTTGTTTTGATGGGTTTATAAATTATCATCTAGATTCTCCAGAATCTAGATATTTCTAGATGTCTTCTTCTTCTTTTTTTTTTCCAACTCTATTTTATATATTTTCCGGTGGGAATAACATCTTTATTCTCTAGAATCTAGATATTTATTTTACTCCATTTTAGATGTTTTCAATGTCAGTGAAATTATAAACAGAATTTTTCTCTGACCATATTTAATCTTCGATGGAATCTTTGTACATGACTTCATTTTTTGATGCTACAGTTTTTCAATTATTGACTGTGATGGTGAGTTTAATGATATTTTAAATTGTCAAAGCGATTTCTATTATAAGGTTTAGTATTACCATAATTCTTTACTTCTCACTGAGGAAAGAGATGTAGATGTTGAACTTTAGCTAAGACTGACCTAGAACTACACAAAGCAGAGGTGCTATAGATTTATACGCACAAACCAATCATTGATGTATTAGAAACCGTCAACCAAATCTGTCAACATAGGTTTCTTCAGTTTTAAAGTTGGTTGGCTGGCTATGTATCATGCATACAGGCTGTACTAATGGAGCTAGACGGTTGGAAATTTAAACGTTTACTCCTACTTACGTCCAAAAAAACAAACTTTTTTTTTGTTTATTGAAAATTCTCGCCAAAATAGGTTTTTAGCGGGGTAGGGGTAGTTTGCAATGTAATTTTATGCTAAATTGATCCCTTTTTTTTTGTGTATCAGCTCGTTTTTGAAATTTCAGACTTCTTTAATGATCACTGCCCAACAAAAGGCAAGGTAAGTAACTTATTCATAGATCATCCCCAACGTAGCATGCTACCAAAAGACACTGATCACATGACAGTTTTGATTGAGTGACTAACCAGACCTGTACTTTCTTATTGCATTTAAATGAATGAATTGATTCAATTTATATCAATGGAGAAATCTTGATGAATTTGTTGACATTGATATAATGACTGATACACAAGATAAGAGCTATAAATAGATGGAAATGTATTTCAAAGGAATATTGATTTTCTAAGGGAACTAAACAGTTTTACTGTCCACTCTTTATGAATGGAAAGATTCTTGTCCACAAAGATTGATTATT
Source organism: Thysanoteuthis rhombus (assembly GCA_963457665.1). NCBI lineage: Eukaryota > Metazoa > Mollusca > Cephalopoda > Oegopsida > Thysanoteuthidae > Thysanoteuthis > Thysanoteuthis major. Next base: position 46,535,056 of record OY735226.1, on the reverse strand, counting down.
ACTCGTAAAAATACAACTGTGTCATTCAATGAATCCAGTGCAATAAATGGGAAGTACTCGGAGAGTGCGAACGTCTGCCAACACCCTTGTCACTAAAAACTTCACAAAGAAGATTTGAAAACAATAAATATATATGTTGTTTAGCCATCAAAAATGACCGGGTCATCTATGTATAGATCAGCCTTAAGGAGCCTAAAGCTATTTTAATTATTCGAGTATCCAAATTCTAAGCTTTTTTTTCCAAGTCTCAACTCAACTCAAGCTGTTTCAAAGTGTGATCAGACATAAAGTCTTGAGAGTTCCTATGGCACAATTGTCATTGTTATGTCATAATAGGAAGCTAAATTAACCAATGAGATATATGAGAACAGAGAGGAAATTTCCATACATGCTTATTAAAGGGATAGATTTTTATATTCATCAAACACTATCATACACCTATAAAAAAAGATGGTTTTATTTATTTATGGGTCATCACTAAGAAGCCCGAAATTATTTCATTGGGGAATTTCTCTTTAATAATTCAAGTATTCTGATTCTAGTTTTTTCAAGTCTCAACTCATCTCAAGCTATTTTAATGTGTGATGATCAGAGATGAAGTCTTAAGTGTTTTTATGACGTGATAGCCATTGTTAAGTCGTAATAGGAAAGTGAATTAAGTGATGAGATCATTGCACAAACGAACAGAGAAGGAATTTGCTTGTATTTGCTCGTACATTATATGTATGAATATAAAAAGTTGCGATGTTTCTATAGATGTACATATGTCTTTATATACTCATTTTAACTCAAGATTTAGACAAAAAATAAAACTATTAAATTACACTTCGATCTATCCACTGCACACATTTTAAGGTCGTTTTTATTTTTTAATAAATTTGAATAGATCATTTCCTGTCGAAGATTGATTCAGCTGATAGCCTCTAACCAGAAGTCAGTCAGTGTTTTAAATGCTTTTCCTTTGGGGGTTGGGAAGG